>JARKHS020004358.1:0-344592 GCA_030143305.2 Amblyomma americanum
TGCGATGCCCTTCTTTTTCGGAGGGGGGAATAATGCCACCTAGTGTTGCCAGGTGGCGCAAGCTGTCCGCGAAGACGATGAGGTTGCGATCGTGCTATCGTGGATCGGCCGCCATTACCGTCTCCTCTTGCCGACTCCAGCTGTTGAAGCGTCTCTCCGTGAGAACTCCGTGACAATATATATATATATATATATATATATATATATATATATATATATATATATATATATATATATAAAATAAAAGTGTCTTTGTAGAAGTGCCCACTTCTCTTAAATCTTTATTCTGCGGAGCCAACGCAACCTACGTTCGTAACACACACACACACACACACACACACACACACACACACACACACACACACACACACACACACACACACACACACACACACACACACACACACACACACACACACACACACACACACACACACACACACACACACACACACACACACACACACACACACACACACGCGCGCGCACGCACGCACGCACACGCACACGCACACGCACACACACACACACATATATATTTTCATGGTTCATTGACTTTTCACTTGTTTTGCTTCTATAATAAGGCCCATGAATTCTCGGAGTATGGTGTTAAATGTGTAAGTAGGGGAGAAGAACAGGAAATGCAAATGAATTTTAAATCAAGGATGCGATTTTGATTTTACGTTGCCTTCCACATTACCAATTTGCACGCTGGGCAACACTGCTCAGCGTATACAAGGCTGTAGCAATCCGCTCTCATTTAATAACAGGCGCTTTTAGAAGGAGCAAGTCTAGTCCTGATAGATGCCACTGATCCTGACAAACTTTCCACAATAAAAGGCACGCACATGCATTACGACACAGGCAGGGGAAACGTACCTAGCTCTTGCATTTGTCTTCCATGCACTCCTTCTCAGTGATGCTAAGCTTTTTAACATTGTCACGCCTGTCTCTTGGTGCATGTTGACCAGGGGTCTCAAACACGCGACCTCTAGGCAGTACGCGGGCCGCCGTTCTCTCAAGCGGCCCGCTGGTCGTAACGATTTCATTCTTTCTTGCGGAGGAACCTCACTGATTCCTCATTTTCCTTCTGATGTGTACCGCAGCGGTGGTCTAGTCGTCTGAGCATCCGCCTTGTATGCGGGAGGTGCGGGGATCGATCCCCAGTGCCTCCGGGTACCACCGGTGCCGGTGGTACAATGGGCACAAGCTTTTCCCAGGTCTGGTGCTCGGCTTAATTAGGGTGAAACGCTTGAGAAATGGGTCTCTCACCCCACCTTGAGTAGACGAAAAGTGCTTTGTACCATGCGCTCTTTGGCCAAAGATGCCCCTGCCCCATAAAAACCAATCATCATCGTCATCATTTCCCTTCTGATAACATATAGCCATAAAGAGTTTCTCATAGCCTGGTCGTTACAGCCTACTTCAGTAGTTAGAATTTCTTGATAAGGGACAAGAAATTTGAATAGAAAAAAGTTTTGGTGGACGAGTGGCCTTCCTCGCCAAAACTTCTTGTTCATATTGGATCCTACATCGAGAGCTGTTATATTTACGTTTTTCAGGATCAACTGAGGTGTCTGTGGGTCGGATATGGTGGCTTGGCTTCAGGGCTTCAACCGATCGTAACACCAGAGCCGACATCGGCGGCCGGAGTGCGCAGCCGGTGTTTTTTTTCCTTGCATCACGTACTCATAAGAATGCAAATAAAAATATTCGACAAATTATCACGTTATTTTACTAGAACCTGTTCTGCCGCTTATCCATCGAAATGGGCTCAATATTTAACGTGAGTTCCACGGAAAGCTTGTGTGCCTTTCTGCATTCTTTTGAATGGCATGTTGGTAAAGCAGCACCTTTGTGGTTGTGCCGAGCGCATCGCAGGTCGGTTCGGCAGAGCCATCTTGAGGGCCCGTCTTGGCGTCCAGCAAGCAACTGCCCGGTTGGGCGTGGCAGGACATGATGATGATGATCGTGATGAATTTTTATGGTGCAAGGGCAGCTTTGGCCAAAGAGCGCCATGGCACAAGATAGTTTTCATTGTACCAGGTGCGGCCAAGGACCCATTTCCCAAGCATTTCACGCTAAAGAATCCGAGCACCAGGCACGGGAAAGCTTGTACCCATTGAATCACCGGTGGGTACCTGGCGGCACAAGGGGTCGAACCCCGCATCTGCCGCGTGCGAGGGGGATGCGCAAGCCAGTGGGCCATCGCTGCGCTCCGGACAGTGGTAAGGTGCCACCTGCGAAAAGGTGCCGCAGCTATTTTCGTTGAGGTTCTGGCCCGAGCCTTTGAGGGCCCGAGTGAGGGGGAAGTTGGTCGCACCGGAGATTGGAATGGGTCGACTGGGCCCGTAACAGGAGGCGCTTGGGCAGCCGTGACACGCTCCGGAAGTTCACGACTTTGCGGAGTGGTTTGCGTCGTTGATGTGAGCGCCATACTCTGAAGATGGCGTGCGGGTATGAGCAGAGCCGCCGCCTGCGTTTCCGGCCTAGCTGCGGACCACCGTGAGGCGGCCGCGCCGGGGTCTTCTGCCATTCCAGAGCACTCAGCCTCTCTTGCCAATCAGCTGTCGCAGATCAATACGCTAAGCCGCTAAGCTTAGCTTTATTAATTTTTATTTGCACTAGTCTTCCTCCTCTCCCTTCTCCAGCTATTGGCTTACGTGAGACGAAAACTTTATAACGTGGCCTTCATGGTAAAATGAGTTGGAGAAACCTGACGTAGGCCGTTCAGCGCCTCTGGGCAAACTTCATGTCTCATTGCACGTCTTTTGTCCTTTTTCAGGCAGACATTACTATCTCTTGTTTACCTTAATGGAGACCCTCCAAGAAGAAACGAAAATTGAAAAATAAAATTGGAGGGAGGCGGAACCTGGGGGCGTTCCCGCTTAAAGGTGCACTAAAGAGGAATCTGAACTCGTATTTTTACCACTGGAACTCAATCTACACGTTCTGGGCATTCATAAAAACTTCGAATTATTGTCTTGGGCGGCCGATTGCCCTAATTAAATCGGATTAAACGTTCCGGCTACCGCCTTTTTTTAAAACTCAACGCGGTAGGTAGGCGGAGTCAACCAACGCGTGGAGTGCCTTTCAACCAGTTCAGAGGCTACTGCGGTTTCGCTTTTATTTAGTTTTTAAGTTTCTGTGAATAAAGAGCTTCAGTCACAGACAATAGCCGCAAATTAGGTCCATGTAAATAAAAGTACACGTGGAATTTTTGATTTACGTACCACTCCGCCGATGGCAGAGCTGCAATCCGCCACGGGACTGGCTGAAGCGTTGAGTTAAAAAAAAAGAAAGGTGGGAGTCGGGACGTTTAATTCAATTTAATTAGGGCAATTGGCTGCACAGGAAAATAATTCGAAGTTTCTAAGAATGCCCAGAACGTGTAGATCGAGTTGCCACGGAAAAAAAAAAGAGTTCGGATTCCTCTTCAGTGCACCTTTAAGCCAAGGAAATATGAGGGAATCAAAGCTTGAAACTGGTGAAAGCGGAAAATTTAGTGGAAAAGCCAACTATAATAACAAAAAACTGGAGGATGGCAGAGAGGCTGATGGCCCTCAGTAAAAAACTTGTGTTGAAAGCTATGGTACGGAAACGAAGAAGAAGGAATAGTTTCAGCGATGGATGTCAAATCTAAAAAAAAAATGAAGGTCGTTTCGCGTTGTTACGCCAAATGCAAATTTGTAGCGTTAGTACTCCCGGGAACTAAATATGTTTAGCGTTTTCTACATTTCGTTTTCATTTCGGTGTGCATACTTCACTTTTCGTGTTTTCTTTTAATCGCGCATAGCGCTAGAGAGGGAGGAGGGGGATGACTCTATAGCGGAGCTGGTAATGTCGTCAGATCGGCCTGACGCTGCCGCCGTCGCTTCCTCGGATTTACTTCGATAAGGTTTTTAATAAATGTGACCACGGTTGTCTTCTTGGCGGCCTCCACGATGTCATGCGTACTAAACCAGGGTGACCTGTGTATAGGGAGAATGAACCACACATATGCACAGTCGTAGAGGAAAGCCTTAGGCTGGGGATTAGCTAAAAAGAATTTAGCCCTGCGTTGCCTCTCTACCCAGTCAGCTGAGAATTTTGTTAAGCGGATCTACACTCTAGACACAAAAGCAGTCTAATGAAGTAAGCTGTTTCTTAACGCACTCCATTTAAGGGGCAGGGTATGCTGCCCCAGCGCTGAGGTAGATGTCCACCACAAAAAATGCGGAATAATATCGGTTGGCAATGGAAACAGATTCCCTCTTCAAAACATGTGAATTTCCAGCAGTTGAGAAACTTTTAACCGAGGTTTCAGTTTCGTCTATTTGCTAACCTCAGGACCTCTGGCGTCATGCTTAAAAGCCTCCTCCTATTGCTAACTGCATCAACTTACTGTGCTTTGCAGTGGGGAATATGCCTCCGTTGTCAAGAGTAAGCATTACATATATTTAATGATCGAAACCTACTCCGGAGCTTGCGTAGCATACCCCGCCCTAAAATGAAGTGCGCTGGATGCCAGCTTACTCTTTTTACTCCGAAATAGGCTTATTCGTGTTAGTGTTTAGCAGGTATATTCCTTCATGCCGGTATGCTTTTCAATAAGCTCTTTATTGAAAACCGTGGAGAAGTAATTTTTTTTTCGCGAACCATTAGCCAACAAGGTAATTTCTTTTACTGTACACACACAGTCAAGGTGGTTACAACCAAAAGTTGTTGAAAGGCCACAGAGGCAAAAAACACTGATTTCATCGGCGTCTTTTCAAGAATCCTAGAAAAGATATATGCATCTAATTGGGATTGCGTGTATTACGCAGTGCGTGAGTAAATCCCAAGCAGTATGCCTTTGAAGCAGGGCAAATAAATTTATTCGACGGAGTTGTTCCCTTTCATTAATTCTGCGGATGATGCACACAGCTGCTGAACACGGTACGTCTTGCTGTTGTAGAATCTGAAAACAACTGGAACATGACTGTGCGCAGGAAGAACAAGTGAGCGAGAAATTATTTCGCAGCGAATGAATGTTTCTCCTTGTTGCCTATTTACCAGCGACTATTTAGATGGTAGTACTTTCTTCGCTTTATATATTTGTATGCTTTTGGAGCGCGTGCTTACTGTTTCTTTCTGCTTTCAGGAAGTCGTCATAGATATATTGGGTCTGAGCCCTTACATGCCTGGCCATTTTTTCTCATAATCTTACTGAAAAATAAAACAGCGGTTAAATATTGCCGATAGCCTGGAATAAGAATCACGAACATGGTGAAGTTCCAAAACACCATAGCCATGACGCGTTCTTATAGGCGGCAGTACCGTAAAATCAAGGCGCCATTAAAAGCATACGTTTCGTATTATACAGCACGGGACGTGGTGCTCGAGAGCGGTACTTTGTACGAACGACAGCGCCATAACCTCTTGGGCAACGCTGGCGAAAGTGTTTTCTACGCCTATTTCAACTGCACAGCTTCACACGAGGGTCGGAAAGAGGCCACTACTGCCAACGTCATTAAGACGACGGATTCCCCGAAAGCCTGCCAGAACTGGCTACCGGTGAACAACCAATCATGGAAACGGTAGCTTTGCAATGCAAGGTCCCGTCTGCCCTTCGGCTATTACGAGACCCAGGCCACCGGCCTGACCCCCCAAGGTGAGCCAGAGGGTCGGTTAATCTAGGACACGTGCAAAGCAAGTCCATTTGCGAATCTAATCGAGATGCCTAAGGAGGCCATCTCTAAACGTAACGTGCTCCAAATAAGTAACGTGCTCCAAATAGAACTGCGGAGTTCAAACCGCCCAATGGACATGCCTTGCGACGTGGAAAGTTTCTTCTATATACGCGGTAGATCAAGGTGACGAAGTGTATCTGCTTTTGTAGTCAATGAAAATTCCAACGCGGTTTGATTTACATTGAAAAATTTGTTTCTGAGCAAAAAGCGCCCAAGTGCTTAAAAAAGTTCAAACCCGTGTGAAGCCGACGTACGGAGAATGTCAGCTCAGAAACTATCTCTCATGAGTCCTAAGAGAAATACAGCATGTTCCTTCTTTCTGAAGAACAAGCATGCGGCATCACTTCGACAATGTCATGCGATAGTAATGAGCTATGAAAAAACATTGCTTCATACGTTCATATTTCCACTCTATAATGAGACAAACGAAGCTGATTCCTTAAGCTTGAGGTTTTTGTTTATGGATGCAGCTGGTACTTACCATTCAGACATGTCTTTCACGAACTTCTCTTGAGAGTTGCCGCGTTCCCTTCCAAGAAAAATTTGCACGCGTTGGGGCATGCGGGTTATTGGAAATTGAAGGTACACGTCCCCGGAGTGGCATCCCCAGAGGAGCTCAAACTTAAAGCGCGTAACAGGTCAGCTCTCAGTGCCCTCCTCATCCGCGTCATGCCTGTGCAGCCTTGAAGGTATGGCGGGGGCGCACACGAATGATAAGGTCGTGATGATGATTTGCTCTCAACCACTGCTTCAAATTAATTGAAAAAATGAAAACACGTGGAAGAAGTTATTGTGACGCTCACAAACCTGAACTAAATAACAGTCTTCTCTTTCAGACGGAGTAAATATTTGCCAGGTAAAAATGTTCAAGGCTTTGAAGACGTTCGTCCTGGCCGCCGCGGTGGCTCAGTGCTTATGGCGCTCGCCTGCTCACCCGAACGACGCGGGTTCGATCCCGGACGTGGCGGTCGAATATCGATGCAGGCGAAATTATAGAGGCCCGTGTACTGTGTGATGTCAGTGCACGTTAAATAACCCCAGGTGGTCGAAATTTCCGAAGCCCTTCACTACGGCGTTCCTCATAGCCTGAGCTGCTTTGGGACGTTAAACCCCATAAAGCTTAAAGCATAAGACGCCCGTCCTACTAGGATGAGACCAAATGAGAGCATTTGGGAGGAGCTTTTAGGAGGTGCTTTGCTTAGTTTTTACCCAGTGCTTCTGTATATTCTGCGTCGCTAACGATTTTGTTGAGAATGATTAGCTAACTTTTCAATTGGCTTCAGAATAAAACAGTCAGTTGGAAAGCTGCACATAAAAAAAAAAGTCCAGCCGTAGAGTGTTTGCAAGCAGGAAACTTACATGCAGCTCTTTCACCCGGCTTTAAAAGAAGCATCGAAAAATGGCAAACCTACCAAGTTACAGCATCACACTTTCAGGCCTGCAACAGCGCTAAAGCGAACAGAGACAATCTTAAAACCGCGGTCCCCGACGGTGTCTGGAGATTGCGGTAACCGCGAGATATGGGCCACAAACTGCTGACGGCACGTGGAAAACAAGCGCCGGCTAATTTTAAAGCACTAAGCTGTGATAATTGCGGCTATTGCAGTTGCCTTCCTCTAAAAACGTTTTGAGGAGCAACAATTCTTCAGTTCCTTAGCTTTCTTTGCATACTTCTAGTTCACATTTGATGTCATCAGCTGAGTATGTCACTAATAGGAATGATATGATTTATGACATGAAATAGAAGCCTGACGCCACCGTCATTTCCATCTCTAGCGCTGAGCAGCTGACAGTGACGCAATACCAGAGCATGCGGTCCATGGCAGGTCAGGAGTAGCTGAGGCATATCATGAGGCCTTGGAAAGTGCAATGGTCGTCAGAGATAAAGGTTCCAATTTGAAATGATTCAGGCCCTTCAGAGCGTTTCTCGGAGCGCTGAAATAGCGACACTGTCATGTGGAATGTTTCTATTTCAAATGTTTTTTTTTGAAGCTGGTAAAAAAATAACTTCATACTAGTAAAAGATATTTGTCCACAAGCCCTACTGGCGCCTGTTTATGAAGGTGGTATGCAGCCTTCCAATTGGAACTTTGTTCCTGAAGTTTATTGTTCAATGATATTCTCTGTTAGCTTACTTTTACTTTGTTACATTTAGCTCCCACGGTAGCTCAGTGGTTATAGCGCTCGGCTGGTGATCCGAAAGACGCGGGTTCGATCCCGGCCACGACAGTCAAATTTCAATGGAGGCAAAATTTTAGGGGCCTTTGTACTGTGCGATGTCAGTGCACGTTACAGAAGTCTAGATGGTTGAAATTTCCGGAGGCCTTCATTACTGCGTCCCTCATAGCCTGATCCGATTTGGGAGACTAAACCTCCATAAATCTTTGTTACATTTAATTATTCGATTAATTTCAATTATGCATGAAACCGAGTAAAGCAACTTTCATAACAACTCAGATTGTTTCACTAGTACATGACGCTCCGTCTGTTTACAACCTATGTTACTTTCAGGTGGGACGCACCATATTACGATAAGAGCATGTAGAGACGGCCAAGACCTCTTTTTCGCTTTTTCTCTTATGGATTATGTGGAGTTCATACCTAACAGACCACTCAAGAAAGTCGCCTAAATGATAACAAAGACACCTGTAGGTATTCATACTTGCCACATATACCAGAATGAGTTCCGGTGTCCCCCTACATGCTTGTTTAGTTTATGGAGAGAGCGCTCACCAAGGCTTCAATTTGTCCAATTGAAAGCTGCCGTTCGCATAATTTAGGAAGACTGCTTTGTAACATGTTCCAAAAATACAAATTCTGTTCCAGAAACGGCCAAACAACAAAAAAAACAGCGCTCATTCCGGTTGAAGGCACCCACATCGGAAGACACCAAGGAAATGAAATTTGTCAGTGGAGTCATGTTAATTTTAAGTTTTTTTTATTCCCTTTATATGCCATTCCGCTTTTGGCTGTGGCTATAGATTCGACTGATAGCCAGGATGCATTTATAATGTTTGGCTGCCGCGTTTGTATGCGTGGAAGAGAAGCTCTTCCTGCGGTAAGCTGAGGGCTGTGGAGCAGGTGAAGGGGGGTGCAAAAAAAAAGGACATCATTTGGAGTGCCCCAGTGCCGCAATTTCGCTCCGCAGGAAATGACGCGCCTGCGGGCAGCTCCAGTCTCGCGCACCTTTTTCATTTCCTAACGAGCTGCAGAAGCGTGGGGTAATCGAGGTCGTGCTGCATGGGCTCGCAGTTAACGAAAGTGAAAAGAGGCGTCTCTTCCGCACGAGTGGTTCCACCTGAGCCTTGACTCATTGGTACCCCTTCTTTTCATTCTGGGGCTTCTCAAGTTCGATGCACTGCTATAGGTTTAGTGACTGGTCGCGTACTACATTTCTGCAAAACAATAAAAATTCTTTGTTCTGCAGGCGTTGGCCAGGCAGAAGAACAGAGCGCTTGTGTACAATTTTAGAAGAGCTAGAAGGCGGGCTAGTTGCTTTCTTTTTTTGCATGGTGAGGGAACAGAGCAAAGGACGAGACACAAGGAACGTAACATTGAAAGACACACGCGCAATATAATAATTAATCTTAGAAGCATCAGTTGCAATTAGTGATATCTACCTGTAAGATGTCATTTGCTGGTTACACGGAGCACTCTGACTATTCTGTGGAAGTTTCGTCGCCGCATAAGTAGACTGTGTCAAATGGGTAAGGCGTAGAATGCAAAATCAACTGCTTGCTACACTATTCAATTTCTAAAAACTTTCGTATTCGTGAACAGTATAATCCGGTATTTTCTGTGCTCTCTATCCTTCCACTTGAAAGATCGCACTGGGCTGGTATGTCACCTTATTTTATATCTGTGTGTTCTTAGACTTTCCCATCAGTGAGCACTAGAGAACCACAGGGGCCGAGAAGATTTTAATATTGCATAGAGTGCATTACACGATTATTTATAGATTTTCTTGAGTCCAGTCGCCAGGTTCCGTGTCGGCTTCGTGTGCCCGTGACCGACCAATAATTCGGCAGTCTACAGCCTGCACTCCATGATATGTCCACGTAGAAACAGCACATGTATCTGCGTGGCATGGTAACAACAATAACAATAACTGTTGTAGTATACATCAGCTCATACTGAGTCAAGTACTTTCCCTTCATTTTTCTATGTTTGCGCTGTAGTGCACGCAAAAATGCGCGAAATTTTATCTTGATCTACTGATCAGGCATTTCGATAGTTTTATTTCACCTCGGAGTGTGTGTCTGTGTCACGAAATAAACGAAGAACTTATCCTTATGGCCCCAAGCATTTAAAACATAGTCTAAAGCCCCGCCTATTAATTGATTAATAATTATTATAATAATCAATTAATAAATAATTGTTCTCAGGGCCCGAGGGCATTACAGGGGATAGTGGGTTTACATATGAAAGTGGAAAACAGAAATTAAGCAGTAAGTATACATATAATTTTTAAGCGTATATATGAGGCTCGCGAAAACAGTCAGAAAAAGGTTATATCAAACCAATCAAACAGGTAACAGCAAATAGCAAGGTCAGAACGATAAGAATAAAAAAACGAATAAGCATACAACGCAGAACGGCAATTTTTGCAAACATGAAAAATAAGAAAGAAAACGATAAAAGATATGTGGCTCAAAAACCTGGATCATGCGCCTTTATAAAGAGTAAAACAATCGTTTTAAACTGATTGGCAGGACCAGAAAATTAACTAAAAAACACAAAGACTTGGAGATGCTGCAATTCCTTGGATTTATTAGCAAGTTAGTTAATACCAATTTGAGCCCAGACTTATTAGAAACTTTAACTACAGGTCCTGGAAGCTTAAACCGACTGGTTCGAAAACTCGTCTACATTGCTGAATTTGTGCTCTGAGAGCGACAGAAAACTTTTAAAAGAGTAAGCCACCTTTTCTTGAAGATCGTCTATTGATGCGCCTCAGTGAAAAACCAGAGCTTACTTGAGTCACGCGATTCAAAACGTCTTCTCACGAAGACGAGGCTCGTATGTCCTTTTTTCAAACGTTGCAGTGAGAGGCCTAACCACAACCGTGTGCCACAGTAGGCCCCAGCCTGCGCGTACGCCAAGAGCGACTTGCGAGGCACCGTCGCGTCGTGGAGCAGCGGGTTTAATCTCCAATATCTCCGGGCATCGGCAGCGTTTGCACGAAAAATACCGGCGATGCAATCCGGCTTAGCTGAGCTCCGCGAGGCTTACGGGATTGAGCCGGCGTTGTGTCGGCAGCCGCGAATCCCACCGTGCCGCGTGTTCGAACAAACTAGGCTGACAGAGGGTGGCAGGGGAGCTTTTTTGCATATCCTCCACGCTCCCCCACTGTGTTGAAGAGTCTCGAAACTGCCGAGTGATCGGGCGAGATTGTTCGACGAGAGCCCGCAACATCACTGCAACACTATGGCTCATATAGTTCCCCGTTTCGCTCTTGCGTAGCAGCACATCTTCTCCTAAGCTGAAAAGCCGATGGTGAGCTCTAGGTTTTGGCTCCAGGCCACTACCGCCAGGTGCGAGCGGATGGAAATTGTGAGCGCGATATATCATTTTTGAAACTGGTGATTTTGCGGCGAAATCGGGGTGTTATTTTTCTGTTCCCAGTGTTTTCTCGTTTCGGCTGTTGTTTTTGCCCTTCACGCCTTGCTGTCAATGCATTTTGTTTTCATGACATGTGTGCATTTCCTGTTGGGCCATAGCATTAGCTGCCGCGTGTGATCCATTGGCTCTAGGCATCGCCACATTTCGCATCCGAGATTCTATTTGTGGAGGCATCTTCGAGATGGCCGGCGCAGGCTGCATTCTCTATAGTCTCCTCTCCAGGTTCCTTGACGACCGAAAATGGACTGTGTCTTCGTACGAGGCGTATGGTATTTAAAAAAAAAACAGCACGGTTAAGTGTGTACTTCGTCACCGCTATGGCTGTAATAGCTGAGCTCCTTTGTGGAGCACTAAAGCCACGGTGAGGGCCAGAGCTTAAAGATAATAGGGTGGATGCCAAATGTCGAAGAAATTTGGCTATTGGAAACACTAGGAATGTAATATTTGCGCCGAACCCAGACCAAGAGGAGAGGTTTTTTCGCTTTCAACCATTCTTTTCACTGGCCGATTCCTGCACCTTCAGTTTGATGGCGGCTGCAACAATGAGGGGGTCGCGGCCGAACAAGGGCAGCACCGAGTGTGAGAGGAATCTAGGCGTGGATGCTTGGGAGTTTTTAATGAAATCCTCGGCTGGATGCTGAGAAAAGTCTGCAACACAGTCTTTTTCGCTTAGGCAGTATAATGGAATGGACAGAAACTGCCTACTTGTATGACTGGCGTTGACGTTTCCCCCTGAGGCTCACGTATAGCTTAAAGGCTATGTGTAGCAAAATGTTAGGCAATTAAACCACTGTAGGAGGCCAGAGGAAACAACCTTTAACAATCTTGTGAAGAACCTAAAACGCTGTTTATGTCGCCTTCGGACGATGATGCAACATGGACGATAGGGACTTCTCAGCCCCTCCCATTTGAGCCAATCAACTACACTCACCTACTGGCACGCGCATGTACCTAAAATGGATAAGACACGGCGCGTTTTAGTATAACGTCGTTAGTGGCAATGTGTAGAGCTTAGGCTATTGCTATCAGTGGCAGGATGAATATCAAAGTTTGGGGATGATACAAAGTTCAGAAATTGCGCAAACCAGCAAATATTGGACATCATGTCAACTAATGAAAGGTCTTCTTTTTATGGGTACCAAATTCTACTAAGCAGGCAGCGTAGACTGCTAGCACAAGAAATTTAGATCTGCCCATTGGCACATACACATGGGTCGAAGCAGCAGTAAGCAGCCACTGCTAGAGTGAACCACTGTCGCGCACTGGTACCCTCAACGGTGGCGAAACAGTGTTCATTGAACGGCGCAGCTGCAATGGAATGCGAGTAGTCATTATAGCGTGGGTCGAATGAAGTCAGCAACAGCTGCTGCCTGGTGGAGTCTAAGCACTCGATGCAATGAACTGACCACACAGTCCTAAAAGCTCATTTCACGCCACAGTTTACTTGCGACACTTTTACAGCACAAACACCAGATAGAGCGTGTGTTTTAGCACTTGGTATCACCAAAAGCGCGACGACTTAAGTCGGAGCTCGGGTAAGTGTTTTTCGCAATAATAAAATACAGCACCAAACTGTCGAGTATGCTGAAAGACACCGTATTCTGTCATCTCGCTTCGTTGGGCACCTTCTAGAATCTAAGCACATCTAAACGCGCAAAGTCCACTGAAGTGAGCCCCAGAAATAGTTATGAATAGTGGTACAAGTTATATGGAGCTAGCCTGTACAATACCTGCAAAGGCTGTGGAAGAAGACTGCTGCAACAATCCCACGATTCAATAAATAAGCTGTGCGACGTCCTTGTAACGCCGCATGAGAGCCAATAACATCGATCATAGAAATCGTTTGTGCTTCGTACTCTTTGTTTCGTGCACATGATACCGTTCTGCTGCTTCAAAATTTATTATCGTCATAGGGTTTGCAGTGCGTTGCGTAGTTTCCTGAGATACAAAGCTTGCCGCAGAAACTTGGAAATAAAACGCTAAGGCAAAACGGTACTCTCGCGAACAGCTAACCGCTCCTGGAATGAGGCCTTGTTATCTGTGAAAACTCTGCAAAGTAAAGTTTCGCCCTGTAAACTAACCTTCACGGCCGCTTTTCGTCGGATGCCAACAGCGATTAAATTGTTGACACTGTTCATGACAGTGTAACAGGAAGGTCTGATTGTGTCACGTTCGGAGAGATATTTCTGTGTACCGCTGAAATCTTGTTGACATGTAACGGGGCTAAGACGCTGAACTTTTTAATGGAAAAACCGCGGCGTCTGCGACAGGAATTGCGCCCTCTACTTCAGTGGGTACACCGTAGCGCTACCCAAGGAGCACACATAATCGGCCTAATACTGGAAATAGATGGTTGTACTCTGGTCTTTTGTAAGACAGGCGTTTGACAATACATTTCCAAATATTGGAACGACTACCTGTGCTGTTTGGGTACCGGTCAAGCTGCCTGTTTTGGGCGATCAGGTAAGAGGTGACGAACGTAATGTCGAATGTTGGGGGTTATGCCCATGTGATGCTGCGTAGGTCCTGCCACACATGGCTAGATTGCGCTGGTTTTGTTTCCCAAGATCAAGAAACTATTCCGCGCATATCTGTTGCGAAATATGTGCATGTCGATGAGAAATGAAGACAGGAGCACGTAGAACTATACAACCGACTGTGGAATGCATAAGCTTTTACCATCCAGCAAGAATGCGGGTGAACACGAAGAAAATCTGCTCGTTAAAGCACCTTGGAATCATGTGCAGTTGAAAACCACGTCCTGTTATAGGACTCTGCCACGCATCGCCCATCATTACCTCCGCTCATGCCCCACAGCACTTTAATATACACGGCGTGGCAAGTAGTACATAGCAGAGAAACCCGTAGCCACATGCGTGCATACGTGCGAGTAGCCATGGCGACGTGCTTCGCTGCGTATAGAGCTGAACAAGAAGGGCGAAAAAAAATTAATGCATAGGTGAACGCAAAAACCGGATAGGATCGACAACGTGAACATGGACCCGAAGTGTCAGGCGTGGAAAGCAGCAGTTAGCTCGGTTCATGGGTGTTTACCGTCCCAAAGCGATTCAGGCTATGAGGGACGCCGTAGTGAAGGGGTTCTTTAACGTGCTTTGACATCGCACGGTATCCAGGCATCTAAAGTTTCTCCTGCCTCTAAACTCGACTGCCACGGCGTGGTTATCGAACCCGCGTATTTCGGGAAAGCAGTCGAGCGCCATGACCACTGAGCTGGCGCTGCGGCCTTTTTTTTTTTTTGAAAGCAGCGGTTGTAACTATTGAAATGAAGGCCCCTGCTCCGCCCTGCAGACCTGAAGGCAGCCTTGCGCTGTCCAGTAGATAAGCCGAGGCGAGGAGCGAGATGACAACGGAGTGCTGCGATCAGGAGTGCTGCGCCCACGGAGAAGAGGAAGGGACAGGTCGACGACGTCCGCACTGTGTTTTAACTAGCATCAACATATCTGTGTACATCTTGTCATCATCCTTGGACACGCAAAAAGGCGGGGATCGAGATGCATTGTTGAGAAATTTGGGGGTTAAAAGAGCGGACGCCCCAGCAGCTGGAGATAAGTTCTTCGACGGTTGAAATGATTCTCCCTCAGCCATTTCCGGAGTCAATTCGGATCGCTACCGCGCCTCCGAACGACCGCATAGATATATAGCCTCTGCGAGAAACGCGTCTCACGCGAAGAAAATAAAAATGGCAGAGCTGACGGGGCGGCAAAATCCGGGAAGCGCACCTCTCTGGTGGCGCCTTTTAAAAATGGCGCGATTTTGACTTGGTTGCTTTATTTCTAAGCGTGCTATAGGGCTCCAAATGGTGGTGCCATTAAAGTTACCAGATGATAAGCAATAAAGTGCGTCATCACCATCAAAGCACAGCGTATGTCATACTTAAATGGCAAGGGTATGGTGGATTTATTATTATTTGCTTTTTTGCAGGGTCGTAAAACAAGCATCAACATTTTGCATTTTCGTGGTGGCCTTAATTGCCCATATTTCCTAATCTCGTGCGCACCTCTTGGGGATTTAAACCATACAGAGCTGTTCTATCAAGTGGTATTGAGATGCTTACTTTAATATTTTTCCTTGTTAACTTTGTAAAATAATGCCAGACAAAAACAAATTTGTACGCATCCGAAGCCAGCGTTTTTTTTTTGTTATCTTACATACATTCTGTTCGGCCTTAGAGAAGCATACAGCACTGCATGTGGCACGGTCCCAAACTTGGAGATGGGGGAAAGTTAATTTTATCCTATGTAGTATTTTATATTGTAGTGTTTTTTATTTCGTCAGAAATTGGTTCCAGAGTGATAAATTTTCTTTGATAGGCATACACGAACTGGCTCTAAAATATGAAATGCCCCGCTCAGTGGATAGCAGAGGCAAACGTTACTGCGTGGTCGCCGCAATGACGAAGTATAATTTCTCGTGTTTTATATTCGATGTATCTCTCCAGAGCTTTTCGGAAACATCGAAAGCCATGAAAGGGGGGGGGGGGGGGGATAAGTTTTGGAACATTAAGTGGACTCCATTACTTGCGTCAACATTAAGCGACTGCACCTGGTATCGGCGAAATTGCATTGCTCATGCACGTGCCTACACTGCGGCGAAAAACAAAGACCAAAGTCTACACTCCCGCACTCATTAAAGTACGCCGCACGGAGGCTACACTGGCTTTCACGCTAGAGCGTCGGCGAAGCGGCTAATGAATCGCTTCACTGAACGCCAGTGGGACAATACTATTAAGCGATGTTCTCGAGGGGACTTCATTTGTCGTCAACCTATTTTTTTGCTCCATTCGTAATTATTGTTTCTTTTTTTTTCAGCCGTCCAAGTAAGAGGTCCTATCTTTCACTGGCCGGCTGCCGGCCGCCGCGTAGTCACTCGTGGCCTGATTGGATACGTGATGGGCCCATTGAAAAGACGGCGCCTGGGACTACGTCCAACCGACGTTGTTTTAGCTTTGGCCAACCACCAGAAATTGCAGTGCCTCGATCACGTCGGCTTTGACCACGGCGCGGGATCTGTTCCACTTCTGACTTTTTAGTTCTGACTGTCCAATTGTCCGAGGCCAGTCACGCATCGTGGGCGACGTGACCCCGATTCTGGACTTCAAATCAGTAGGCGAGCAGCAAGGCCACTCAATTTCAACACTGTCTAATCAATGTCCTCTCTTCCTTTCTCACCTTCTGTCCTGTTTTTACACTGGTAAGTCAAAACGTTTAAGCAATAATTGTCGTTATTGGCACCTGGCTGTTGCTGCTTTCTCCCTCTATCTCTCCTTCCTTTTTTTGATGCTGTTAATGCGGATTTCCAAACAAAGCTTGTTCCACATGTTAGCTAGGGTTTCATAGCTTGATGTCCGTAACTCTAAGGTTTTCGTTTGCTGTACAAGAAACATTTACAGTAGGGTTTAGACTCGCCCTTTTTGACGTACTTGCTTGCCACGGTGGCATCTGTCCGAACGCTCCACGTGTGCTACCTTGGACATTTATCAGCTGGACGCCCCACTCCAGCTGTAGTGTATACAGTGTGTTGTGTGCGCGCGCTCTCTTTGTTCTTTGATTATGGACATCACACGCGCCCGACCTGCACACATATGTTATTGTGTAAGTATAATACTTGTACGTAGTACCTCTATCCACCTATCCTTTCTGCCTGTCCCTTCACCTTTTTCATTTGATTCCTTCAGTCTGCCTGCTATTCCTTTATTTTCCTCCCAGCTCAGGCGCTTCCCGTAGTGGCGGCAGATGTCAGGGCTAGCAAAAACCTTTTCCTTCCTTTTTATTATTATTATTAATAAACCACAACTACTACGGTGGCATACAATGGCATGGTTTCACTACGTGTCTCGCAGCACTTTTCATGTACGCAAGTTTTTTTCCCTCAGTTAATGTAGGTGAAAAGAGCCGTCCTTCGTGTTAACACGAAAGTTGGCTGTCACTCCCTCTGCCAAGTACTAAGACGCACAAAAAAAAAAGCATTTTTTCTTACGTCGCACCGTCGTTCACGTAGTGAGAGGCGTTTGTGTATTGGCCGATGTGTTTTCGCAATGGGCGTGCGTTCTTCTTTTTGCCGCACAAATATAGGGCGTCCCTTATGTTGTGCATGACACATACAAAAAAAGACTCTACCCAGCGCCTCATCAGCTGTCGCGTTCCGACCGCCCTTTGCCGTCGCTGCTCAAAGCCCAACTGGCGTGTACGTTTCGCACTTTCGTGTACGCAACGCAAGCCGAGGACTGAAGTCGACCTCGTGAGGTGTCCTTGCATACCTGAGTGCACACACACCGCGAAAAAGCAGTTGCTGAGATCTGCCCGAGCATTTGATGATGCCTCCATTCTATGAGTTCGAGAGTGCCTCTTTCAGGTGGCGCAGGTACCACTAGAACATTATTATACCGGGTGTTTCACCTCAAATTGTCTGCAATTTTTAATAATAGGTCGTTTGAGTTTTAAGAGTGCTTCTTTCGGCCTAGCAATGTCAGCGGTGTAACGCATCAGAATATGGCTAAGGCGTGCTGGCAAGTATTCCAGAAAAAAAAAACTTAATCATGCAAAAAAAAAAGCACAAGATAGACGGCTCGTAAAAAATTTAACTGCCGTTATCACTTCACGAGGACGCAAATTAGCGTAGCACAAAAAAGGCGCCCTTTCAAATTGAATGAAACCCTGTGTACACTTTAGCAGCAAGAAAATTTTGTCCTCTTTCCTCTTTTCTTCAAGGTTTTTCTTTGAAGCTGTAACGCAGCTTATGTAATCAGCTTTCGCCAAAAAAGGCGAATGATCGCTTGTCCAAACAAGCTAGGCCCACCTACCAAGCGTTTCCCCACAATCAATCAATCAATCAATCAATCAATCAATCAATCAATCAATCAATCAATCAATCAATCAATCAATCAATCAATCAATCAATCAATCAATCAATCAATCAATCAATCAATCAATCCGTTTATTTCCACCAATATATTTATTTGCATCAATCAATTTGCATCAATCAATTTATTTGCGTCAACCGAAGTGACGCTCCTGAGGAACAAAGCTGTGGAGCGTCAACGGTTCTTCATTTACCCTCTTTCTCTGTACTGCTACTGGACAAAAGCAGCGCAGGAGATGTGCCCCTTTGAAATCGCCAAGACTCGTGAAGATCAAAACGGTCTCAAGATTTATTTTTCTGATTATTTTTGGCTTGCCTGGTCTCCCTTCGGTGCATGCTGTTCGTGTCTTTTCTGCTGCTGATTAGCAGTTCAAATTTTATATATCGGGACACGCTTTGCAAGAATACGCGTTCCTCTCACCCGGAACGGGAAATTGTGCGGTTTTCAAGGCGCTCCGCGTTATTGGAGTGTACCCGACAAGAACGAGGCCCCGACATGCGTTTCGACGTGCCCGTCTTCGTCTAGCACACATAGAATTCTCTCTCATGATTCGTGCGCAAAGAGATAAAAGCCGTCGTTCGCGCAAGTCATTCCATATTAACATTTTTTTTCTGTGCGGCGCAGGCGAGGTCTTCTGCTGATCTCAACGTACAGTCTGTTTGTCTGCGGAGATACATATGAAATCAGGTTGCAACCACAGCCCAACAGTGAGGAGCAAAAAACGCGAACAGACAGGGTCATTGTTTATTTCGCGCAACAGTTTACGGTATACATGTAGTTTGATTACTATGAACGCGCCAAATTAAGAGGTGGAAAGACAGGACGAAGGGCTCGCAGATTTCATGAACGCGGAAAATATATACGAAAAAAAATCACCGACGAATAATGAAATTCAGGTGGTGGTGTATGCATAATAATGGAGTCCGCCGGGTGTTTGCGCATCCTGTACTCAGCTACAGCAGCCAAAATACGCTGCTTGTCGTCTTCCCTCTCCGGTTCTCGCTTCTGACGCTTTGCCTTCGTAGTGACATTCTTGTTCTGATTCAGCTGAATTGGCGGGATCCCTAGCAAGATCTTGCGGTTCCCTTCTAAGTCGCTGAAGCTCAGCCCACCGTGCTGGGCGGGTTTATCAGCGTTATTAAACAAACGTACACTTTGCCAGTTTAGAAATGGTACCAAAAGTTTGACAAAGTCAGTGTCGCTAAAATATCACAAAATATAATAAAATATTCACAGCGCCTGGATGTAGAAGGCAGGTGTGTTCTGATCTTTTCTGCCTCCGTAGTTTCGTGCTCTTCATTGCGAAAATGTTACCAGCTACTTCAACACACCTTCAGCATTTCAAGTATTCACCTCTCCGTATTAAGCGCACAAAATTTGCGGTGAGAGCTCGGCTGCTTTAAAGGACAGCAAAAGCGTTTTTTCAGCGAGAGTTGCGTGGTCCATTAAAACGTGCTCCAATATTCAGGAATACATAAGTTCTTCCATTTTTTTATCTTAGTCACATTTTCTTCGCACAAAGCACAGTAAATGATAATATATAATTTAACATATACCACATGCTCCAAGGTCGCGTGACTAGTAAGTGGATTTGAAAGTACTGACCAGCACGGCGACGGCAAGCTGTCAGTTTTAGTGCAACAGCACAACTTCACGACGTGTACCCAGCTCACTGAGTTTGTGTGAAGCTTTACTTTGGAAGTGACGTTGGCCAAACATAGCATAGCAACAATACATGCAGAAATGTATTGTTGCGAACGGTAACATAAAATAAATGTTACCGTTACTGGCACTATGCTATCGCCACAGCCGATGACGCCTGGTGTTAAACTGCCTGGTGTTAAATGCACGCTCTCGCAGTGTGCATTCCACATCGTCGTCTTCATCAAGGTCTATCTGCGGCGCGAATAGATCAGATCAACTTAACCTCGTTCAGAGCTTCACTCGAATCTAATATAGTCGCCAGACGTGCCGACGACCCTGCAAAGCAAAACCATGAGCCAACCAGGCGAAACACATGCTGTGGCACGTCTACTTGGTTTAGCTACCTTAAAACTCGACCACTTTTTCGCCGTCGAGAAGTGTTCGAAGTCTCAGTGTTTCATTGAAACAAGAGCAGAAACGTTGCTGCATGGTGACGGCTTACTGTGTTTGCAGGACGCGCGATAAAGGAATAAATACGTGAATCGAGAGGCGATTAATTATCTTCCGTTCTACTGCCTGCGCGCTGAGCGGCAGCACACATACCAGGTAGTCTTGCCGGGACAGGGTGAAGTAATGAAGGCAAATTGCCGACCTTAAATGCCAAGCGTCGAATTAAAAATTTTTTTATTTTTATTATCCGCTTTATGAAGAGTAATTTGCACGTACTACTTCCGGAAGAAATTTATAACAGAGCAGCACTTGTTCGTCAAGAGAAGAAAGCAAATGAGACAACAAAACTGGATGGGGTCCTGCAGGTTTCAGAATGTTTAATCTTCTAAATGCATGCCAAAAATAAAAATAAACGCTCTAATTAGTGCGAAAGGCAACACAATAAGGAATAAATTTATTAACCTAGTAAAGAAAGATACAGATAATTTAATTTCGAAACTGCATGCAACCCCAAGTCGGGCATTAGCATATTTCTGTTTTCGTTAATGAAGACATCTTTGTTGACGCGTGTTCGCCGGAGTGTTTCCAGCAACGCAACCGAGATGAGAATAAAAAGCTGAGAAGGGGAGGACGCTGATTAGAGTAATACTCAGACAACAGCGTAGGGCGAGATTGGAACGCTTTCCGACCATCTATATTCATTAGCGGCGGCGTAATTTGATTGTTCAGACGAGCAAACCTCGGTGCTCAGGGCTCACGTTTGGAGCTCGTCGCCTGTCCAGAAAGAAATGCAAGAGGGAGACAGGGGGCGTACAGTGCACAGCCGCATTCAGTACATCATCAAAGCCGCTGCTGTGATTCAGTGGTTGTGGCGCTTGGCTGCTGGCCCTAAGGATGCGGGTTCGATCCCGGCCGCGGATGTCGAATTTTGATGGAGGCGAAATTCTAGAGGCCCGTGTGCTGTGCGGTGGCAGTGCACGTAAAAGATCCCCAGGTGGTCGAAATTGCGGGAGCCCTTCTCTACAGCGTCCCTCATAACCTGAAAATAAACCATCGACTGGGGCTATTTGGTATAGCATTTTTGCAGTGTGTAGCACTGTGACGAAACGACTAGGGAAGGGACCAAGAGACGACGAACCGAATGAGCGCTTAACTTTTAACTGTTTTAATATTCAGACGAGACAGGCTTTAAAATAAAAACGGAAATGGTTGTCGCACACAGTCATAATTGTTTTGATACCAGATAGGCGTATTCTTTTATGGCGAGTTTGAAGCACTGGCTGCTCACAGATTCTTCTTCTGTCGTTCTCATCGTCGTGAAGGCAGCCCGTCCGTCAAACTCACCAGGAAATAATACGTTTATCTGGCATCAAAGTAATCATGACCGTGTTTGACAGCTCCTTCCCCTTTTCTTTTAAAGGCGGTCCCGTCTGAATAATAAAAGAGTTGAAAGCTTAGCGCCTGTTCTGCGCGACGTCTCTCTGTCGCTGTCCCAAGTCGTTTCGTCAAAGTTAGCGCTACCCACTGCAAAAATGCTCATAGCCTGCGTCGCTTGGGAAGTTAAACACCCATAAACCATAATCAT
Source organism: Amblyomma americanum (assembly GCA_030143305.2). Classification (NCBI taxonomy): domain Eukaryota; kingdom Metazoa; phylum Arthropoda; class Arachnida; order Ixodida; family Ixodidae; genus Amblyomma; species Amblyomma americanum. Next base: position 21,893 of record JARKHS020004358.1, read on the forward strand.
CATGAGTCTGTATGCATTGCTTCCAGACAAGAGAGATATCCACAGAAGTGATGTACGGACAGGTTGTAGTTTTCAGGTAAACACACGGAGAAAGAGAGAAAGACGTGTCTGGTTCTTGCTTGTGTGCAAGACTTTCCGTGCAATGGGTTTCTATGGCAACAGCATAGATGGCGTTCTTCTAAATTCTTGTTCTTTTTTGGGACTCCGATTGTGGCAGCGAAGGTGGAAAGTATGATTTTGTTCGTGATGCGGTATATGCAGCCAAAAAATTCGAATTCCCCGAAGGAGACGGGCATCGTCAAGAGCGTAGATCTTCAATCTTCAGTCAACGCAGTGCTACGTAGATACAGGGAGACTTAGCAGGGACAGGCAAAGCATATTTCGGTGCCATATTCCTCCACACGGCAATACGCTAAGCAGCGTTGTGTTCACCTGGTTTCATGCCCTGCGTGCCTAACATTCCGCCCGGTACGCCCACATCAGTCGCTCGAGGCTGTTTTCAATTATTTTAGTTCGCATTCACTCTTAACTTTTCTTATCTATCGCATTTGTGAGTTCGTCATCCCGGCAGGTGCCTCTGAGCCTAGATAAATTTAATGTGGAGGAGTATGTATGAAGCTCGCCAATAACACATTGCCGCTTTTTTTTTTTTGGTTTACAGTCAATTTGACCGCCTCCTTGCTAAGCCAGTTTGCTGCCGGTCGTTTCTAACCGTGTCTGTTGTCCTTCCCAGACCTTCGCACGCCAAGTTTGCTTCGAGCTAAGCATTTTGCGATCGTTTCTTCTGTCTTTCTTCTTATTCGTTCTTGCGCTTGATGGGAAAAAGGGTAAGGCTGACAAGCGCCAATAAAACTAGCGCTCGCACAAGACCCGTAACTTCAGAGAAGCAACGTCGCTGTCAGTAATACTCTGCTGACAATCGGACTGGCCTTGAGTTACGATTTTTTTTATGTAGTTTAAAATCTCTGCATCGGTGTACAGCTTATTTTTTGTATTCCCGTTTCCTAGACTGTACAGCTGTTCTTGACTGATAAATTGATAATCCGCCGAACCTTCTATATATAATGCGAAATCCAGCGAAAAAAATGCCTAGAAAGAAGTCCTTAATGATCATTATTTACAACTAGCAGAATACAGCTGAAAGATTTTTCATATAATGCGAAGGTGGAGGTTGTATTTATTACGTTGCATATTTGTTTAACTGTAGTACATGTTATATCATGCTTTAGGACTTCTGCATACCTCTTGCCTTACTTCCGTTAGTGTGTAAAACCCTTTTAAGATGCAGATGCCGCTTAAAGATGTTCTAGTACTTTGGATGACGTGAAGAAGCCACTATTTGTGTGAATCTTGTCATCATGACAACAAGCATTTTGATGCCATGAAGTACCACGTGGCTAAGGATTTGCTTCAGGAAGTATCAAGTAAACAGCAACTTGCTTTCCTTGGACACGTAACTTCGCACTGCAAAACGTATAACCACGTCATTGCTCGAAGTCACAACAGGCACACGTAACTGTGTCGAGTATCTCTTTCCGCCACGCGATTCCTGTGGCGATAATTCTTCTGAAGTTTTCCCAAGAAAGTGATAGTGCAATTAAAAGAATTAAACTAAAATGAAACTCCAGGAGAGGTCATCTTGAATTCCACATGACACTTCAAGGAAAGGGGCGGGTCAGAGTAAACAAATAAATTCCTTGGAGTGCGGATTCTTGGTTTCGGTGCTACCACTGCAGCGCCGATCTCCTTGCTCACCACTTGAAGCAAACCGATGTCTCTCCAGCAGCATCAACTTCTTTGCGCATTACATGCAGTCGTTTCAGAAAATTTCCTTCAATCAACTAGATAGCTTAAGTGTGGAAACGCAGTGCAATGATCGTTCAAGAAATAATGAAGTATACGTAAGAACCGGTAGGAGAAGCCTGTTTAAATGGCGAAAAGACGAAACGCTTACGGAGGCGATGCAGTGGCATATTCTGACAACCGGCCGCATTTTGTGATGTACTCGGACGCATCTCAAGAACGCAGCGACTTTTCCCCGCCAAAAGACCCCTTTCCAGCCAATGGCGTCAGCGGATTCTCATGACCCTGCTATTGTGACAAAGCAGGGAGTGGTAGAATAAAAGGAAATAATCCTTTTCCTATAAGGCTGGGGATAGACCCCTCTCTCCATTGTGGCACTGCTTCCTGCATTGTCACGCTAGCAGGCTCATGAGAATTGGCTGACGCCATTGGCTGGAAGGGTGTTCTTTGACGGAGAAGAGCCGCTTCGTTCTTGAGTTGTATCCGACTACAGATTCCCAGAGGCCAGCAGACGTGAGTCTGTTCCGTAGGCAACAACGAGACAAACATGTACTGATTCATCCTTTCCCTCTACGGGCGCTGGTCGAAAAGATTTTAGTTCTATAGTCTTTCTACCACATTTTGACGGTCCGCAAACCATCTCATAAATCCGTGCTTTGAAATGTGCCATGTATGAGGTAGTCAACCTGATTGTCAGAAAAAAAGAAAGATTTGTTCCTATCGCCATAGTGGCTTAGCACAAGGCCGATAATGCGAATCAGAGGGAACTTCCAAGGCGACCCAAAATATAAGAAAATGCCACAGAAATGAGCTTAGAAGGAGAGAGAATACGGCAGCTCAAAATACGCTGATTGCATCCAGAATTCATAAAACTGTAAAATACATGCGAGGGCGGGTGTCTCGCGGTTATTCGGACAGAGTTCATTAGGCAACTGGTGCGAGTGAGCCGCTGAACTTAGAGACTGGTTGCGTATGCAGAAGGTTCGTATCCATGCGACATTTCTTTCAGAGCTAAATGCACTCTGAGGATAATTCCGTGAAATTTTTGTTCTCTTCAAAAATTTATCCAGTGACTATTTTTGAATATGTTCATAGTTTTGCTGCCGCAAACGGTGCACTTTTCTCTGAGAAAATTGGATTAAAAAGTGTCAATTCCCTAGAATCAAATTTTCGCCGTCTACACATTGCGCGTCGCAAATAGAAATAAAAATGAGAACCCGTGCTTTATATGCGACACGTCCCGTTACCAATTTTAACCTGAAGGTTTTCTTCTTCTTTCGTTCGGCTCGTACGTTGTGGACTGCTAATCCCGCATTCTTAATATTACTGCAGTAGCAGAACCGAGCCATGACTTACCAAAGTTTTATGCGAGGAAAACTGAATTCTCTTGCTCCAGAAGGGCATCGACAGCTGAAGAAATCACAATAACAGATGCGACGCCACTAAAAGCAGCAATATCGAAACGAGACAAACATTAACTCTTGCGGAGTCTGAGAGGCCAGACTTGTGGAAGGAATGGAGCTGGAGTCTAAGGGAAAGCTCTCCATGTAGCCCATTAAGGCGCACACTAAAAACATGTAGCACGCCCGGAGACACGTTATTTGTCCATGGCAGTCGAAGAGGGGGGCATAGCGGCCGGCTGCCTCCGACACTACTTTCGCCCACTCATCATGTCCTGCTTTCACTGGCGCTCGCACCCAGGAGCCTCCTCGTAGGAGACACGGCTATGCTGGTGAGTATCGGGGTGCCTACTCGTACTTCCCGCTCGGGTGTATTATAGATGACTGGAGATCCGGTCCTGTACAGTACGGCTTGGCCGGTCACCGTCATCGTGTCATTCCACTCAGACTGCTGAAAGGCAGCGGCCGACAGTCGCGAGCACATAAAGGCGAGCCGGAGGACAGATCTGTTTTCTTCTCGGTTCAGCTAGCCTACGATAGGACTTCAATCTCACAGTGCAGCCGGCCGGGATTCTATGGCGCTCGCTTAGCTGTGTTCGCTTTTTATCATGTCTTTGCGTTGTTGTTGTTTTTTTGCTACTTTCAGAGCTCTCAATGCGTCTCTCTTCTTAGCTATCGAGGAGGGGGGTGGGGGAGGGGGAAATGCATAAAGGACCCTTGTTTAAGATTTTCATCATGCTCTGTGTATTATGATTGTAAATAATAAACTGAGACTGAAATGAGACAGCGGCAGAATTTCGAAATTTCCGTACCGTAACCTGCCCCCTGAAAGCCAGACACAAAATGAAGGCCTTTTCTCTAACCAAGATAATGCTTCTGCAGCTCCCCTGAACGACGCCTCCAGTTACCTCGTGTGCTCTTCTGTATTTCAAGCGTGCACCAGAGAGCATACGTATCGCTGCGTTCTTTGGGAGTGACTGCAGGCCGACATGTATACCGACTCTCGCCTAATCCCATTGACGTCACCAGACAGCGCACTTGAAAAAGGGCCTCTCGGCGCTAACACGATTATTGACTGGCCCCCTAATGATCACTGAGCGACGGATATGAATCCATGGCTCGCGTGCCATTTGTCACCACCCGTGCTTGCCGACAGGCAACAGCGGTGGCGGTGAAGCGTGATCGCACAACGCGACGGAGCGTCGGAAGGAAAGGAGCGGAGGGGATCTGTAGAGAGAGAGAGAGAAGAGAGGAGACACTTTCGGATTTACCCTTTTCTCAGCGAGGCGACCGCAGTCGCCCGTTAATCATCGCGGAATGATATCGGCGGCCTTCACTGGCGCTCCCTAGCAGTTGCGTGTGCTGCAGGTTAATAGAACACGGTATAGCCCGGCGGCGGCTCAGCCATGCAAGACTCTGCCTGTAGGGCTGACGTCGCCTTCGCTATAACGCGTAGCCGCAGCGACGGCATTCGTTCTAAGCCGCGCTCCCTTCGTCACGTCCGGAATGACTTACCAAGGAGCCTCGTCGGTCCTACGTGCCGCGCCGATGCATAAGTGGCGTCCGCTAACGACACCCGCACGCCTAACCGCTTGCCCCCTGGGAAGCCGAAGTGTTAGCTAGTGCTTGCCCCAGTCTATACGGCACCCACGGGTTCGCCGATGCTCGGAAGCATGGGGAGCAAAGCAGGAGTCGGCGAGTTTCCTTACGTTCCGTACGATAGCCCGCTATGCTGATCGTTGTTTTACTAGCGTTGAGTGGCCCGCATACCAAACAGCAGCGGGCTAACATGCCGAGGCTTGCAATCCTGTTCCCGCTGATTTCCGCCCGCAAACGGCAACTGAAGGGAAGAAAGGGATCCAGGCAACACAGAAGTGCAATGTGACACACCGTTTGCAAGGAGACGCCACGCACTTAACTGTGGGTCCAGGACATCCCGCCGGTCTAGAGGCGACCAGATCTGGCAGAAATGCAATACAACCGGCAAGAACAGAAACTCTGTTGTCACCGTTTTTTTTTTTTTGAAGCAGAGCTGCACCCTAAGTCATGAACGGTAGTGTTACGCACACAGAAATTTGCTTCCCTACAGCCGAGCTGACGCGTGTAGCAGGATAGTTTATCCGAGTTATCCTGGGGAGCTATGAAAAATATGAAAATAAAAAAGGCCGAATACATGACGACGACGATAACCTGGATTGAATACACAGGTTTGTCACAAGCTACCGGCCAGAATTCATAGGCTCCTTTCTAAAATCTAACCAGGAGGGCGAAAGCCGCCGCAGCATCTGACTGGTTTGAAAGTCTGATGTTTGTATGTCTCGCACGATCGCGGTGAGCTGACAAAGAACACGAACGTTGAGGCCTTGGCCGGCATATTATAATTCGTCAGGGGTTAAAAATACTTCCAATGATGTCGTATTACAAGAACAACTATAGTTACTGTGTTTTCTCATTATCAACTTGGGACTCCATGCCACTGTTGCTAGAGTGGGGTACGAAGTAGCGCTTAGCCAATCTCCTGTCTCTTCAGCGCCTGAAAGCTTGGGTACCTATGGGAACGAGGGTAGCACTCACGGGTTCACAATAAAAAACAGCGCAAAAGATGACGCACCAGAGAAAGGAGAAAATAGGACAAGCACTGTCCTGTGTTCTCCTTTCTCTGGTCCTTCGTCTTTTGCGCGTTTTTTTATTATGAATCGATACCAACTAGCCCAACTCAACGTTTTGCTGAGCACTCAGGGGCTTGCCATTTCTGCTTCGCTGAACATCACTGCCCATGAAATATTCCACCAGTCTCTTGCTCCTTGTGCAATGTCTGTTGTACTAGTCGCGAGCGACGGCCCGGTAGCACGCGAAGCGCTCGATAACCACCTCTAACCCTTCAACGAAGTATTCGCCTTGTTGCTTGCCCTCGCGAGTTCCTGGCTGTTTATTTTCTCGGCCGCTATCACTACCCGAGCGTTCCTACACAGAGAAGCTTGATCGTACATACCGAGTGCTTTTCGAAATCCCACAGGACACAGTGTGCGCAGTCTGCCGTGTTTTTCCTTCGCCGGCACAAACACACACAGTGGTGGAACACGTGCCCCGTATAAACATAGGCTCCGATGCATATTGTGCGTTTGCATCGCTGATGGGGGTGCAGGGAAAGCCAAACTTTGTTCGCGTCATGCCGGCGAGCCTGCCGTCATTCTTTCTGCAGCCGATATTATCTAAGCACCGCGGGCTGTGTTGGTGAAAGCGATTGTTATGTACTGTTCTTTGACTCCTTCCTCCCCCCCCCCCCCCCCCCCATTACACACCTTGCCTCGTCTGGAGTAGGCGATCACTGACCACTGGTAACATCTCCGCACCCCGGATAGCAAATTTAAATACCCATAAAAGGCAGCGTCCACTGTCCGCAAAGTGATGTCAGGCCTCAGAATTAGGGGTCACCGTCTTCGTGTTCCTATTATCTTTGCATATTGCTTGCTAATGTGGTTTTCAATGATAATTAATCGCAAATATAAAGGTCGTGATACTTGCGATAAAATTTTCATTTATCCGAGTAGTCCGCATTATCAGCATTCATCATTTATCCGAGTAGCGCCGCAGGTGCGAAGAACTCCGAGGGAAAGAGTCCTGGAGAGACGCGCGACAAACAAGAAACAGCGAAGAGAGACGCGTGCAGTGACGACTGACCGTACCCTGACCGAGAAGACATTCCATCTGCAATCGTACATACATTATGTGCCAAAATAAAATCTGCTGTTCTGCAATTGCAGACTTCGGTGCGGGTTCATCAAAAGGTGGAGAGGAAAGAGAGAAAGAAGAACCTCTGTTCAACTGGGATCTTGAAATAAAATATAAGAGCCCGATGAGAATTTTACACGCCATGACCGTGCTCTCAAAGAGCACGAGAAAAAATTTCAGTCCTGTTCACTGTTTTCTTACACACAGACGCAAGAAAGCCGTACGTGTCTGGTATCTTAGCATCGAGAACATCTTCCATGGAGGTCCGCCTGGTCGAGTTTTTGAAACAAAAGTTCAGAAATGCTGACACCAGCCATTAATTAATTTTTGTATTTTCAACCCAACGTTTCGGCATCAACTGGGTCCCTTCTTCCGGGGTGACTGAAATGCGAGCCAGCAGTGACTGAAATGCGAGCCAGCAGCAGCTCGCACTTCAGCTCGCATTCTTTAGTTTTATTGCATTTTATTCACCGCACCGACTAAGCATTGCACGAACGGCCGCATCCGATCCACTAATGAGCGGCGATAGGAACAGTGGTGAGAAGTGTTTGGAATGCAATCATTTTCGAAATCCCACTGGAAAGTTTCCCGCAAATGACTTTTTTTCCTGTAAAGATTGCACCACAGAATAACTCATGGTATTGTGGTGAAGCTTTATTAAGGCAGGCAGGCGACTGCAATGGTTGCGGGGTCTTTTTTCACAAAACTTCAGAAAACGAAAGTGAGGACTGAAAAAAAAAGAAAGATAAAATAAGAACACACATGAAAAACAATGTACAACAAAAGTTGGGAATTGTCAGGCAGGCCGCGTAATTGTTGCGTGTCGTGGTTTTAACCCGCAAACAGGAGGCGCCTCGTGGTGCTGTTCAAGACACTCAGATAAACTCTTGCTAGACGAGAGTCGCGAAAATGCCCTCTCAAATTCGTTTTTTCTTGGTTCTTAAAATGGACGTCTTAGGCGCACCCTTTCCAATGGACGCATCTGGTCGCGAAGCAGAACTCTCTCTCCCTCCATTGCCTTTCACCTTTCACCCTATGTCCAAGGCTTTCAACACTCCAACTTCCGTTTGCGCAACGTAGGCAGTTGAGCGCGCTCCGAACTGGCGCTGCGCTGTTCCCAGGAAATTCGGGGCTCAAATTTCCGCCGACAAACGTGCGTGACCGCTCATTTTCGGCGAGGCTTTGCTCCTGCGCGCATGATGGCGTTAGCGCTCTCATCTATGCACGCACGCACGCACTTACGCACGCATTCACACACGCACTTATGCACGCATGATCGCTTCGATGCTGCCTGCAACTGAGGACTTCTACAGCGCAAGTCTTTCGGGAGGAGGCAACAGAAGCAGAGAGCTCATCCTCCTAAACTGCAAGTGGAACGATCGGTAAGTGGTTTGACAACTAGGACAGGCGAGAAAGAAAAGCGGCTGTGCTATAACGTGCGCTGTTTAAGATGTGGTACTGAACGCTGGGCTGCGATCTAACAAATCGATTTCGAAACACACTGGCAGCGCAGAAACCAGATTTTGTCTTCGTGCTATAACAGTGCAAAAAAAAAAGGAAGAAATAAGTGGAACTTAACTCGAAGTTGCATTTATAGTTAGTCATTCTTCGTCATCAGTCGCCACCGACCAATCTTTCTTTAATAGCTCCAGATGAACATCGCTCTTTACAGGTGCAGGCCTCTGTCTTTTGCACATTCACATCATGCGTGCACTCGTGAATAGTGCTATACCAGTCGGTAATTATTGATGACCATTCATCATAATGTATTAAACATTTGCGCGAATTCGTCTTAGAACCTCTTTGCGGCGCACTCATCTCGGCCTTGCCCGTCATTCTTCCATCCAACAATGAAAGAAAAGTATCTTCTGCACCAAAACAGTAGCATTCCGGCTGGGATATGATATAAGTGGAGTTTTATAAAGAGTACGTCCAGACAACAAAAAAATACTTAGAAGGTCTGCAAGGTCTCCCCCAAAGCACGACGCGTAGGCTCAGGGAAGTTTTAAAAAATGCGCAGAAACGAATAATGTAACGGTGCAGATACGCAAGAAAACAAAAATAACTGAGAATAAGCGGCTGCATACATGACAAAACATCGAGGCTGTTCAGAAATGTTAAAAGCACTTACGCAGCCATCTCTCCTACTCCCTTACCTCCCGATATGTCCTTATCAAAACGGTAGGGTTCGAGGGTGTCAAGCATTGTTCGCCCTTCCGCCCCTCTTAAAATTCGACAGATAGGTTCTCCAAGTTCCCAATTCCTTTTCGGGGACGTGACGGCGAGATTTATTTTCTCCTTATCTTAAAGTGGCGCTCTCCAAGACCTCTGGCCCGCTCGCGAACTGTTACCGAGGATCCAGCGTCGTATAATGCAGTGAGTGTAGCGCAGGCTCAGAGATATTTCTGTATTACGCGCTCTATCATCTTAGACAGCCCGATCAGTATGCACCACACGCTGCCTACCCGCCAAGCTCGGGACACTGCTTCCCCGCTCCCTCTTCCTCTTCTCTTCCCCTCCTTCGCGCATCTCATCACGCAATAAAGTGTAAAGCGAAGGTTCTTACAACTGTTAAGAAGAAAAAGGAGCAAGGATGGGAATTTATAACGTTGGACTCTTTTTTTTCCGAAAGTACCGCGCCATCCTGATGACGTATGGACCGAACTGCCATGGCTCTGCACAGTGGCGTGCGCAATAAACAAAAGTGACAGCTCTGTCGCTGCTGCTCCTACAGTTCCTGACAACGTATCAGCGACACAGAGCTATCTATACACATACTCTTGTTTCTGAATAGGCTTCTCGATCATCCTCAGTCACGTCCGAGATCCGCATCCGTCGGCTCCGAGCAGGATCCGCCGCTCCATCCTTCCCTTCCCGTGCGCGAACTGCGGCGATGCATTGCCAAAGAACCGAAGGGTCTTCGCCGCACCTACGATGGCGTAGTACGTCGTCTCTCTCTCACCCTCTCACTGACTCTAGCTTTGTACCCGCGGTGCAGAACCAGGGCCTCGTTTTCGTGTTCATAAGCTGCACTCCTCCTCCGCCCCGATCACCTGTGTCACAATGTGTGATACGGAGGAAGGCCTTGTGTCTGAGCACGCGTCAGGCGCCCATGTATACGCTCTGTTCTTAACCGAGTACGCGTCTTCTACCAGTACACGTAAAAAATCAGTATTGATAGGCAGATCGATACTGGTAAGTGTGCTAACGCGTGCAAGGGCGCTAGCGTGCCGCATACGCGTCGCCGAACCCTATAATGCGGGACTCTATTCGAGAACACAGTTTCACCATCCCGTTCAGATTTACACGTGCGCAACGGGATGTCCGTGATATGTACTAGAAATGGAAGCGCGGGTTCTGTATGCGATACAGTTTCTTCTTGTGGTGCTGAACTGTTTGCTTACATCTGTTTATCGGTCATTGTTACTTGTGTTCCTGGTAACTTCTAAATGAAGCGTCGGTTTTTGAGATTGCGCGATGATGAGCAATGAAGCTCTCGCTTTCGGTCGATTGATTATTGAATACAAGACGTGGGCTTCACAATGCCGCGAGTGACGTCATGGCAACGCACCACGGTCGCACTAGTGAGGCATGGTCGTGGTGACGCATCGCACTTCCACCCCCTGACTGGTTACTACACCCGGTTACTCCAGCACTCTGAGCACAGGCATTCTTTAGAGCTTACCCTTCGCGGTGATGAGTGTTGGGCCGTAAACGCAAAAGACGTCCTCTGCTACTGCCCAGAGTTACTAAACACTCTTCTTGTCATCAGCATTTAACACTGCCCCAGCTGACTCTGAAGTTTGCATTACAGCAGCTGTAAATGTCCTGTGACATTATTTTTTTTTAAATTTGCACTACGACCATGCTTCTAGTGTCCTAAAGAGTTCTTACGATTAGCCTCTTGAGTGGCCTTCTGTGTTCTGGCTGCGCAGTTTGTTATAACAAAGCTGTTCTGAGTTTATCAAAAATAAAAGAATTAAAGAACCAAGAGCCGCGGTACTGATTAAGCGTGGCCTGGAGACTGTTAGAGGGTATTTCTGGGTTTATATAGCGGGTGTTACGTTGAAGGTAACACCCCACTAATACATCACCCGTCAAATTTTGGTTTCTTCATTCTTTGTGTCTTCGTATTTCTTGTGCATACATTGCTGTTTTTTTGCGAGTAAACGTTCAGTTGCGAGTGAGCGCTTGTGTCGTGTTGTCTTCTTCTCTGGGTCTTCGTCTGTTTTGCGCTAGTTAACTATGCGGGTCATCATCATACGTACCAACTAGCCCAACTTCTCACGTTAACGAAATTTTGAAGGTAATTTCTATGCCTTCCGAGTTGGGGTTCATGGTGAAGTAATTTAGATAGTTATGCTCGAACAAACTTGGTGTTCTATATAATGTTTCATTTTCACCTGAATCTGGCATCCGGTGTGTCAGGGAAACCACAAACCGCAGTAAACTTTAGTGTATACCTATAGGACTCCGATGGGTCTTACTCCCAAGCCCCCGGCCGATGTAAAAGATTTCAGGCTTTTGCGAAGTCGAAATCTAACCGCAAATGATGTTCGGGATTACTAGACACTTTTCATTTAGCATTGTGCTATTGTCCTGCCTATTTCTTTCTATTGTTAACCCCGCGTGAGCAGTGGAACCATCACAACGAATCGTATAATGTAGATTAATACCAAGGATAAAACGCATACGAAATTTATTTTCAGAAGGTTTCAGTGCGCGTGGTTCAACAACTGGAAAGGAAAAATTCAGCGCACACCGCCATCCCACGTACGCGATGCCCGCAAGGGCGCCCGTGTGCTGTGCGATGTCAGCGCACGTTAAAGGTGCCCGGGCGGTGGAAATTATTCCGGAGCCCTCCACTACGGCACCTCTTTCTTCCTTTCTTCTCTTTAGTCCCTCCTTCATCCCTTCCTTTACGGCGCGGTTCAGGTGTCCGCCGATATGTGAGCCAGATACTGCACCATTTCCTCTCCCCAAAAACCAGATTGCAATATTTTTTCTGCCCCGCCGCGGTGGCTCAGTGGTTAGGGCGCTCGACTACTGATCCGGAGTTCCCGGGTTCGAACCCGACCGCGGCGGCTGCGTTTTTATGGAGGAAAAACGCTAAGGCGCCCGTGTGCTGTGCGATGTCAGTGCACGTTAAAGATCCCCAGGTGGTCGAAATTATTCCGGAGCCCTCCACTACGGACCTATTTGTTCCTCTCTTCTGTCACTCCCTCCTTTATCCCTTCCCTTACGGCGCGGTTCAGGTGTCCAACGATATATGAGACAGATACTGCGCCATTTCCTTTCCAGCAAAAACCAATTATTATTATTATTATATTTTTTCTAAAGCGTAAATAACGAAAATTGGGCGCCGTGCTTTGTGGGTTCTGAATGTAACGCGCTGAAAGAGAAAGGAAAGGAAAAAAGCAGGAAAAAGTGAAATAAATCAGTTAGGGTGGCACTTAGAACGCCTCCACTATTTCAGAGCGCAGCTCTTAGGCGCCCGTTTCTAGCTTCCGCGTCGTAGTCCTCGGCGTCGGCGTTGTCGGCGTAACCGGTTGTCCCTTCCTCCGCTTTCGCCGTGGCAGATAGTAACTGAGCGAAGCGCCACCTGGAAGGTGCCTGCCACGCGGAGGTCCCGGACGGCGGCTACCAAGCGTAACACGCCAGCTGCCAGCTGTGCAGAGCTGCGCGCTCAGTTTTCGCATTACCGACTATCAAATACGTCTGCCATTTTTTAAACTTTATTTTCAGGACTGAGGGTCGTAAAAAGGCACCTCACACGCGTGGTTTGAAGTTAAATGATGAACCCGTAAAGCTATGTCCCGGGTGATATTTAAAGCAGCGGAGGTTCGAAACTACAGCTTTAGGGCTTTTTTATACGCGGCATACGCAATATACTTCTACCAGGGTAGTGGAGGAATTAACCCTCTATTAATAAGGTACAATTTTACTGGAGGGCTGTAAATTGTGATATGCGACGTCTTTCCTTCTTCGGTGTCGTGCCGGGGCCTGAGAGCAACGCGTTAACGTTATCCAGTTAGAGACGGAAAAACCATAAGGAAAATGCATGCGTGGATGGAAGCGAGGGATGCGAGACTCCTTTGACGACGGGAGTCTGCGCATCTGGACGCCGGCGCGCACAAGTGTTTCTTCTTTCGATGAGATGCCCTTTCTCATCTCGTTGTGTTCCTAGCAACGGCATGAAAGAGTCTTGTGAACTACATACCGCTTCCTTGTCGTCCTCATTTCGGTATGGATTCCACGCACGAGCTCACTCCGCGGACGGTGGCGGTAGCAGAAACAGGCAAATCGATCCGTCTCGCCCATTTCGCAAGTGTAGTGTACGAGACACCATTTACAACCTTGGGGAAGGAGATGGCAGTAAATCGGACAGCGACACCAGAAATTCGTGACAAGAAAATTCTTTCTTCCTCTCCTCTCTCAGTCCTCGGGTTTCTTCGTTCCTGTGGTTCATTTAGGGGGCGGGGGAGGGGGGGGGGAGGCAGTAGTGGTAGGAGGCACCCGTGGTCTCGTGGGAGACAACGCTCGCGAACACGGACATAACCAAAGCTGCACGGTGGTCGAACCGAATCGAGCCGCTGACTTTCCTCACATGCCGTCGGGAACCCATGTAATGCACACTGCTGCTGGCGCTGCTACTGCTGCTTCTACTTTGACCAGGACGAAGGCGCGATCCTTTCCTGATATTCAATGCAGACTACCCGGTGCCCGGACCAGATTGGAAATACGTGAAGCTCGGCGTCTCGTTCCTCGAGATATCCCGGTTTCTCGCGAGAGAGTGTCACTGCCGGCAGAGCAGGGAGGTGAAATACGAGCCCGAATCTCGCCAGCAGAGACACAGAAACGTCCTCCAAGGGAGATAGCGGCGCATACCCGCAGCTCCTTCCTTGCTTATGTCGAGACGGAGCCCCGCGTCGAAGGGCCAGGCCCACTCTTCTGTCTGAGAACGACCCAAAGACAGTTCTCAGCTGTTTCTTTTTTATTTTCGTGCGCACCGTCTCTTGGTTCGGTGCAAGCAGCCTAGTTTGGTACTCCTTTTTTTCTATCAACTAGTACTCTTCCGGCTTTTGTGCCTGCAAAGAGTAGATAAAAAGCTGACGCAAACGGCACACGCCCTGCGAGGTACACTTGGCAACGAACGGGCAGCTGCAAACCGGTTGGAGCAGTCGTTGATTGCCTGTCATGATCTGAACGTTCCCTTTGATGCCTGCTACGATCGAGTGCCTGTTCGCCCCCTCATCTCATTTCAAATAATTGTTCCAGCAGAATTCAAGTCTGCCTGCCTCCCCACTAAGAGTCATTCATTGCCGTGAACGGGGGTAAAACAATAGTTGCGATAACAACTGCGAATCAGTGGAGACGTCATTTATTCGTACTGCCATCAAGCGCAGTTAGGAATAGTAATTCAGAAGCACAAAGAAAAGCATCTTCTGCCTCTTCTACGTCAGTCGCCCTCACGTGGCAGAGAGAAACCGCAGCGCTCCACCTCCACTTGCCGATGCCCGCTTAGGCATTCTGCTCAAGCCGCGTACTCGTGATCCTGCAATGTGGAGCGGAGAGAGAGAGTGAGGGGGGGGGGGGGGTGGAGGGCCTGCATGATTCACGGAGCCATTACGAACGACTACGACGCGGACAAGAAAAGGCGCGAGACCATGAATCCTGACGCCGATGTACGAGGAGAGAGTGGGAAGGCGCCACTAAGCCAGTCGAGCAAGAAGACAACGGCTTCTCCGCTTCTTTCTCTTCCGTTCTTTGCTTCCGTGTCGGTCCCGCGTGTCCCCTTTTTTCTTCGCACGTTGCAGCCGCTGTCACGGCTGCGTTAGGCGCGCTGGGATATTGCATTTTCATTGCCGTTATGGATGCCCCTGACAGCGGCTCCGGAAAAAGTCCCCGATGGGTAATTCATAAAAGCATAATGCGCTCCACGCTGTCGCAGCCGCAGCCAGCGATGCTCGACTGCCACGCAGACAGCCGGGCCGACACAACAAAAGGGGCCGATGCTGCACGAAGCGGAAAGAAATCAAAGCTGCCAGGAGGGGAGAAGATTCGGCCCTCTGTGGTCACCGCCTACGCTTTGCTGCAGGGCGTGTCTCCCACCGCGACTAGTCTAACGTCACCGATGCGTCCGCAGGGGCTGCCGCGGACGATTAGCGCGGCGGGGATCGCTTTTTGCTGCCTGTGTTCGTAGGCGGAGTGCAGCGCTACCTGAGCGATGTCGGTTCGGGCTCCTGTCTCCTACAGCGGAGTGGCGCTGGGGAAGAAACATTCGGCAACATGCGTACTGGTGTTCGCACTCGGCCGCCCGTGCATGGTGAAGACGTAAAACAGTCGGAGATCTGTCGGAGGTAATCAGGTGCCGCGCAAAACGATTCAGCGCACGACACCGGATATCGACTCAGGGAAAACCCACTGGTTCACCGAATGTCAAGTCAAAACATCAATGAGGGCTGAATCATCGGCACGAAGGTAGACCCTAAGCCTACTTAATTTCTCATCGAATTGAAATGTCAGGAGGTGGATTCATGACACGTTCGCGCTGTGCGCGGAATTAGCTGCTCTTAGCTAGCAAGAACCCGGCCAGTCGACACGAGGCAAATTGAACTTCGAGTTTCTGTTGCAAATTATCCCACCACGTTCTTCCTGCTCGCATCCTGGGCTCCTGCTCCGAGGTAAAATATGCGATAAAAAACATGGCACGAAAGAGGACGAGTCAATGAGCGTTTGAGGAAAAGAAGGTGGCGGGAGGGAGGTGTGGACTGGGAACCGTAATCTGAGGGAAACTCAGCCTAATCCGGTCACTACACGCGTACAGGCGCCATGCGTTGCAGTAGCCTTCATTTGCGCGGTGAGGAGCCATTAGGCAGAACAGCCTCTGGTCTCCTCCTTCGTCTGCGAGCGCCGCGTCGTCTTGGGACATCGCGAAAAAAAGCGGCGGGCCGACGACCGGCTACGATTGGGAAAGCACCGCCGAATAGGTCTGCACAGGGCTGTTCTCTATGTGACAGTTGCGCCTTTATGTGTTCGTTCATGGTCGACCAGATGTGGGAGAAAGGAACGGTCGTGGCAAGAAGATTCTGCTCGAGTCTCTCTTCATGCGTCGGTCTTGAAAGAAGAAAATGCTGCGCGCCCCATGGTGTGTGCGGACTAATATGATGGCGCTCTCCGCGGACGACACGACGTATCGACTTGAGGTGAAATGTAGGTGTAATCTGGCCGAAAGAACAAAGAGGAAGCTTGCAATGAAGATGAATATTCTGTCGTTCTAGCCCTTTTGACAATTTGCTGAAAAAAAAAGCGTTTGTAGGTTCTGAGAGGAGAAAGAAAAAGGAGATTAAATTCAGTTAACTTCGTGTCAGCGACGAATTTGGCTGTTCCTGTATTTTAAACATCTCACGAATGAGTTTTAGCGTAGCTGCGTCTCGAAGTCGGAATCTGAGTCTCGAATAAAAAGGAAAAACTTTTGAAAGCGTTCGAGGGGGGGGGGGGGGGTTCACCTGAAAACGAGAGGTACGTAGAAGATAAAGTGCAAAATTTGTTCTTTGAATTGTAATATCAAGTATTTGAAAGTCAGCTGTGAAAGCATGCTAAAGGAAAAAAAAAACAATGAAACTTAGGTTATCAATCCTATCGAATAGAAATAACATAATCACGGTTAAACCGAACTTTCCGAGTTAATCGAAGTTTGTTGCTGCAACTTTCCGAGTGAACCACGCGCGGACTCGCGACGCAGCATAATATGCTGCTGCTTTGTATTACCTTGTAAAACTGGCTGTTAGCATGTCCGAAAGACGGTGCGTCTAATCTTGCTCAATATTCACGGCATTGCTTTGGAAAATATTGTATTTGCATTGCTTAAAATGAGCGCGCTGCGTGCGTTTATTGGGAGTTGGGTGCGCAGTGGGAAGGTACAGGAACGGTCAAAAGTTCCAAGGCCATATGGTGTATTTTTTAGAAGTATAGTCGGCAGTTACGATGCCCTCGAAGCTCAAAATATC
The DNA here is from genome assembly GCA_030143305.2 of Amblyomma americanum. Classification (NCBI taxonomy): domain Eukaryota; kingdom Metazoa; phylum Arthropoda; class Arachnida; order Ixodida; family Ixodidae; genus Amblyomma; species Amblyomma americanum. Next base: position 38,838 of record JARKHS020004358.1, read on the forward strand.
TGTAAAGGGCAGAAGAAGCATCGCTCTAATCTCTTACAACCTTGATAGCTTTAACGGCATCTGAAGTGCTAGGATATACCGATAAAAAGCAGACCCTGTCCCCTGAGAACTTTTGACTCAACCTTTGCATATTTGTAGCTTATGAAGCGGAAGGATCTGGTTAAAAGGTACAGTTACTCCATGGCTCCGGATGACAAGCGTACAGCTCTCTATCACAAGGGGCTCCGGCTAGTGCTCCATTTTCTCAACCAAAACCATGATTAAACATCCATCCTGTAGCACCTTAACGTGATAACGTAATTGGTCGCGCAGAAATTTGATTTGCGTGCGCAGTGCACACGCCGAAGTAGGATGCCAGGAAAAAACAAACATAGCAGGACAGAACGTAAGATAACAGGAGATGGAAACGAAATGCTGACCTAAAACAAAGCTTATCGTCCGCGCGTTGCGTGCGCACATCGCCGAAACCGGTGAAAAGGAAAAAAATGCATAAAAGAGTGTTGTCACATACGCGTGCAAGGTATGCTAGCTCTCTCGGGTAGAGCGCAATCAACCGGACGCTAAAACATTCATAATGTTTTTGATGCGATGGCATTAGGAGTGCCATGAAGCGAAAACACTCCGGCGTTGGCGGCGTCGTCGTCTGTGTGAAACCTCCACCTGCTAACAGTGGCAGGTGGTGTTTAAGTGCAGGTGGCAGGTGCAGAGCGGGATATCACCCTCTCCACTTGTAGGCGAGCAGAAGGTGACGCCGGAATTAATAACGAATTAGAGAAAATAAAAAAGATTAAATATAAGTAAACAAAAATTATTTTCCAAGTGGAGTGGAAGCAACAGAGTCCCGCGCACAAACGCGTTGGTTAAAAATTAGGGGGCAATTTGGTGGCCTAAAGTGCGATGAGGCGAAAGCCTTTTGCGCGGTGTTGCTGCCCCTGTCGCCGTCCGTGCAGAAACTACTAATCAAAGACTATGCGATTGTTATCAACCTTTGCACTGACTTTATAGGAGTGAATCGTCTTCGGTTAGGTCCATTTCTTCTTCTACGTGGTCTTATTCAACGTGCCCTGAGTTTTCGGTTACGGCACAGTACACCAAAATAATTAATTATAACACATTACTGATTAAGTGATTAATTAGTGTATTATTGGTTGAGTGGTAAGTGATAATTAATACTGATTAAGTACCTACAGTCATTACTAATTAATTGACTGATTACCTGACCTATTATAAGCAAACTAGCTGATTAAATAATTAACTGAACTGTTACTATATATATTCTGATGATTTAGTGGTACTTCATACTACACCATTGATGACGTCATCGATGACGTTATCAGTTTCATTGACAGCTATTGTGTGACAGAAGCGCGACCGGACAAGCTGGCGAGTCATGAGCCTATAAAGGCTTTCAACTTAAAAGCGCCGTTCTTTATTGTGCAGTGTGCAAGAACACATAATTCGTATCTCATCAGTGTGCAAAACAGGTGACTGATGGTATTGCTTCCCTGCGCGGCTTCGCGCTCGTACGAGAAATCAAATCCTCGCAAACGCAACGCACCCTGAGACAAATTAGTGCTACGCACGCAAGTGACAGCTTTCGATGCTCGCGTTAGAAACATTTTTGCAAGACGCGTTCGGCAGACACTGCAACATGTTTTCAAACAGTACGCGTTTTGCGTAGAGGGAGCTTCCATTAAGAAAACAAAGTGCAGCACAAGGAAGGCCTGTCGAGAATCCCAGACTCGGACTAACACAACCACGTATCGTTTAGACGGCTGCTTTTCAAGCTCGCTTGGACCGTGATCTCGTTTAGGTCTTTTCTTGTCTGTAGCGTGTCACTCCGTTTCGAGCCGTGGGCTCATTTTTTCGTTCACTTGTTTCCTCGGTGAGTCTATATAGTGCATGCGACGAGAAGAAACTGCGGGCGGCCTCTAGGCAGGCAGTTTGCGCATGGAATTCCACAAATGAATCGGGTTAAAAAAAAAAAAACGAACGCCCCTCACTCGCGCGATGTCTTCGGGGTCGTGGCACTTGAGAGAGGAACAGGCGCTGCTCCCCGGTGTCGTGAGCTCGGGTTTCAATCGCATCTACAAACCCGCAGGGTAGAGTAGATGGCTGCGTTCCGTCTTCGGAAGACGACAGAGACGGGCATCAGAAAAACCTGCTGCGCTCCGCACCGCGGGACAGGAGTAAAGGGAAATGATACGGATCGCGTGCTTCAAAGTTGAGGAGAAGAAAAAGGAAACAATGAGGAATAAGCCAGCTAAAAACGGACGTGATGTCTGTACGCTTCAGTGGATCTACGACGCTACTGTGTGCGAAACATTGCTTTTAACTTACTTCTCCCTCACCGAGACATTTTGCACTTGTTGAAGAGGTTCCAGAGAACTCGGGTCTCGAACACAAAGCCAGGCCCCTTGGTACGAGCAAGAGAAGCATTGGACAAGGTGGAGCAACCTTGCCGTTTAATATAGTGACGCTTTCAAAGGTCTTCCTTCCAAGCTATGCGAACAAGTGCGCTTGTTCGCAGCTAGGCAGTATACAAGCATACGTGTTCGGACAACGCTGACACAAGCACCTGTCAAGCCCTCGGGTGACGCTCCTCCTAAAGGATAGTTGTCGTCAACAGATTTTTTGCTTTCCGTGTCGCCGCAGAAAAACGCACTTGTTGCTCGAGCCTGTACAAAACTACTGCGTTTAAATTTGCTCCTAGCACCTCTGTCTTTAATTTTTAGGAAACCTATTGAACTGCTCGCTCAACTCATCCATTTCCAAGTATGAGGGATGAAAACTTTCGTTCTTTCGGTCACTCAATGTACGCAACGTGTCAAACTGCTCAGGTAGACTGAAAAAAAGTGAAGTAAAGGATGATAACGATAAGAAATAAACGCATTATTTGAAATTGGAACATGCCGTTTTGAAGTGTCTAGTTTGCGGAACTTCGGGGCCAATACTTTGGAAAAGCCATTTCATGTTAGAACCGTACTTCACCTGAAGCTTTCGAGCAGCAGTGGATAGTGCAGCTGGTGAATGCCCCGAGTACCACGTATCGACGGCACCATCACTCAGGTTGCAGCTCACAAAGGAGATGCTGCGGAATGGGCTGATGAAGTTGACACCGTTATAAAGGAGTACAGATACAAAGCTTTTGGATACCTGTTTTTCTTTGGCCTTGAAAGAGGCCTGGAAACACCAGTGCGCAGCGTTAATATTTAACTGAAAACGATTCCGCACTGTCAATTTTTGTCTCGGTCTGCGCCAATGCTGTAGTGCACCTCGACGTCAAAGTCGACCGGCCAACCTTAACTGTACCACAATACTGATGACGTCGGCGTAGCCGACAGGAACTGGTTGTTCCTGAGAACAACCACTGCGCTCTAAAGAGGAAGAAGTAAAAAGAGAGTGAGCTATCCTCCTTTACTACTTTATAAAAAGAAGTGAGCAAAGGAACATAGGCAACATAGGAAAGAGGCATTAACACAACATAGAAGGGTTAGGTGAACAAGCAAAACATGGGAACAAAAGGCACACTCAACTCAAGTATGCAGAGATGTGTGATACAGGACATTTGTTTATTCTGTTGGTATGTCTTGAATCTGACAACTTAGACAGATCAACTTCACTTCACAGGAAGAGGTTTTAAGAGTGAAAGAGAAATTCAATGCACGGTTACGAGTTAAGAATTTATTCAAAATAAAATTACTTGTAAAAGAGGAAACGCATTCGACTTCTTTAACCGAATATTTGTCGTTCGATTGAAAGAGCGCAGTAAGCTGCAGCTTTTTCTTCATCGCAAAGAAAATATGTAATGAAAAGCTCGTAGCGAAAACACGTTCTCTTCGTGCTTTAGCGTTTTCAGGGAGTCGGCAGTGAAACACGGGGATACAAGATACGATGAGAGACGAGCAATAATTCTTGAATCGCGGCTCCCTGGATTCAATATATTAGATTCTGAAGCACACGATCCCATCTTACTTCTGACTGAGAAAAAAACTGTACTGTAGTTTATTTATTTTTGAAGTGAACGTGTTTAGTAACAAGGTGTACGGGATAAAGCCCTTAAATAAATTTTGTAGAAATATCTGTTATTGAACAGCGCCTAGCCCTTCAAACATGAGACGCGCCTTGCTTTGAGACGTGTTGAAGGGTCGATTCGAGCTGCTTTTGCTTGAGTGAACATTTAGCAATTGCGCACCGTGCACAGCCGTATCATGATTATAATCCGAGATATGAACGCCATGTAGCATTACACATCACTTTTAAGGAAGCGACTATCCTGAAGGACCTGGACTAGCTGCAAGGGCAAGGGAAACAATAGGAAGCTGCTTTTTCTTCTACGTCTAAAATCTATGTCGCAGAATAAAGAGGCCAACAGTCTAGAATTATAAGCATCTTGGGAGGCGAAATATCAACTTTAACGCTAGTAAGTGAAAACAAAAAAAGGAATAAAAGAAATACAGAGGAGTCCGTGTGTCCCCAAGATGCTTATGGTCCTTTTTTATCATTTCTATTTTTGTTAAGAGGGACCATGGGGGCGGCACTTGACCAGAAGAAAACGGAGGCGCAATCGACCATATGCCACCATTCATGGGGGACTAAGCTTTCAGGGCTCGTGGTTGCTCCCTGGAGGCCGAGAGATTAGCTTCTGGTAAGAATGCTGGGCACTCACCGAAAGAAAGAGAGGCGGCGCACGCTGCCAAGAATTTTAAGAGGCTTCGTCACTTTCCTGTCTACAATGCTTCGTCTTAATCTCACGAGTGTGGATCCATGCTCAGAACAGCAGTTCGTTAGAGGTTACACCGAAGAAAATAAAAGAAGGAAATTACTTGAATGCCTGTAAAAACACTGCGCCAGAAATCACGGTTAATTTTGAAAGTTAGCAAATTAACTTGTCCTAAATAACCCAGGAAGATAAGCCCCAATTTTCTATCTCCTAACAATCTTTCCTCTTTTTTTCTTGTCTTTTAATAAGAGTGCATTTCACTTCTCAGTAAACACTGCTCTCTAATCGTGGAAGAAATGCGAGCCACGCTGCCCTCAAGACAGTGGCGTAGCCAGAAATTTTGTTTGGTGGGGGGAGTCATGTTGCAGCGCGGCCTCCTCATAGAATTTTCGAAGGATCAAACGCAACAATAATAACTGCATTGCCATTGACAATGCCATTGTGTATTACATAACCCTACGCACAGTCTGGACAAGTGAAAAATGTATTTTTAAAGTAAAATAATGTATTCGTATGTCTTAAAAATCCTGGCAGACATGATTACGAAACATAAAACTGAGCAGGAGCCAAGGCACAAGAGAGGAGCAAACAGGACGAGCTTCGTCCTGTTTGCTTCTCTTCTGCATCTTGTCCCCTGCTCAGTTATATGTCTCGTAATCTTGGTATACTAACTATACCCTCATCGTTCGCTCGTGGCAGACATTACTGATACCAATTCTTTCATGTTTTGCGTATTTAATAATTAAAGAAAATATCACACGAAGTCTAGAACTATATCGGTCCGGAACCATCAAACGAGTCCATGCCGCTGATATGAAAAACGTGAAGACCGTGAAATTAGCAAGTAGAGGACAAATATTTTAATGAATGTTTGTCGTTCAAGAACCTTTGCATTTTTGTACATATGCAACGGCCAGAGAAAAATCTCAATGACGCTGTCCTTCGTTCCAGTGTACTGCGCAGCACCAGCTGTCACCGGTCATGTATTTCGAGTAATTGCACCGAAATTTTAGCCGCAACAGCGAGCCATTGGTAGGCCCTTGAAAGTTTGTGCTAGGATGGGGTCCCTTTCGTTACATGACTCCAGGTGCATGAACGTTGCCACGAAATCCAACCCGAGTTAGCAATGTTCGCGCTAAAATGTATTTTCAAGTCTGAAAAAGACACTGTAGGTGACAAAGCACAAATGACTTCCGGCGCCGGTGGTTGTTTTGGTCAGCGATGCGTGAAAGTTCGAAAAAATTTCGCGGGGGGGGGGGGGGGAAGAGCTGGAGCCCCATAAGCCCCCTCCCCTCCCCTGGCTACGCCCCTGGCCAGAGAGAACTTATTACGCGACCATAAGGTAACAAACGACACCGTATTTAAAGAGGCCCCCCCCCCCCCCCCCATTCTGGCTACGCCCTTGGCCAGAGAGAACTTATTACGTGACCATAAGGTAACAAACGACACCGTATTTAAAGAGACCACTGAAGTGATGTTTGGCCCACCTTTTTGTTTGACCGACTTGTTCAACTTTACAACCTTAAATTCGACCGACAGTTCTTGGTGCAAATTCGGACGGCCAAGGTAAAGATCGCGTGTTCGAAAGGCGCTGGAAAAATCTGTCACTGGAGTACAATTGTCCGCAAGAAAGGACAGCGCACCCGTGCCAGCATTCGTGAATCGTGGCACGCGGTGCATTCATGCCGCGGTCATCCAGCGATCGCGTAAATGGCAGCAGTTTGTTTAAGACATTTGCGGAACCGCGTCATCGGCCATGTCACCCTGGCCAGATGGCACCTAACACTGCGCCTCTTGCACACCCCACAATGTGTACACTGGCACATTGCGCCTCCATTCAATTCAAGCAGAAAGTAACCCCGAAGACAAATAGAAGCTGGGGCTGTAGCAATAGGTCATCGCAATCATTTAAGAAAGAGGATGCATTCACTGAAACCGGAGCTCCCATAAGGGAGTAAAGACCAGAAGATGAAATGCAACTGTAACCGCCTTTGGCCGTCTTCACACGCAAGTAGTGCCGTCACGCAGTTCTTACGCAAACCCCTGAACCCAAGCTGCGCTGCTATCTACTTCGAAACAATGATAACAGGGTCCTTTTTATTCTCTACGTCACGACTTTGAAATTAGTAGAGGGGAAGAGGACCCTTTTTTAAATCAAATTTCTCAGTAAGCAATGCACATTAAGGCTGCCAGAAAAATCATTAAACCCTTGAAGAACGAAGCACAAACAATGCATGATGTTTTCCTCAGTTTCCTTTCAATGCGCATTCAGGAGGTAACCGACGAGAGGTTTCAATTGCGCGGCATAGTGAGGAAATGCCGTCCAGAGGTGAACGTTGGCTCCGACAATGGCGGCGATAAAGGGGAGAGGCGAACCACGCTTCGTGGCCTCGTCCGCGGCGTGCTTAGTGGAATATTGTTAGGCTCTCAAAAAAAAAAAATTAGCCGCCAGCGCGCGCTGGGCCTCCTCGAATGCTCCTCAATCATGGCTTCCGCGCAGTGCTCTGCGAACAAGCCATCCGCCCGCTGACAATTATTTATTTCCCAGGAAGAAGGCCCTCTCTCCACCGATGTTGTGCGGCTGTTGGCTTCGTTAGGCGCTACTTCGTGCATCGCCCGATTACAGGCGGCTGGATTCGGCCTTCAGCGGTATCCCGCGGGAAGGCCGGCGCTCTCCTACAAACAGCCCCTTTTCTTCCGTTTGCCGTGTGTCCTTCTTCTCCTCCCCTGTTGTTTTCCTTCCTTCATCCTCTGCCCTTGAACACGCACCCTTTCTTCTCGATGCTTTCTTCGCAGCTCCTCCGTTCGGTCCCTCTCCACCTGTCAAACAATTCAGTGCACGCCACGGACAAATGATGACTGACTGCTCGTTAACGATGGCCGAAGGCCTGTTTGAAGACCACCTCACGCGAATCGCAATGATGGCATCTTCGGTGGCAGCCCGTACACTGCTCCTTGTACCCATGGTTGTATAGATACATTTCCACGGCGGAGCAGCGTCGGTGCCGTTAATGGGGCATAACACAGGCCTACCCCGTTCGCCTAAAGGGTACTAAGAGAATTACTGAAATGGATCGCGCGTGGAATGATCAAAAAAATGTATCCTTGCGGTTACGTTATCCGGCAGGCCTCGTCCGTGTCTGCCTTTGGTGCGGGCACAATCTTTGGTTGATCGTGCCCGGAAGTTTTCTTGAGTGCCTTAATAATTGGTTTTACACATGTCCTACATGAACTTAGTAACCACTGAGTTGTCTTCTACTTCTATGAGGCGCAGCGAAAGTGTTTTGTTACAAGCACAACGTATCTGCTTTGAGCTGCTTCTATGGCTATTCACATCACAATATGGGCATAGAATAGAGCACTGCACGAGCCGCATTCTGAGCCCAGAACCCGGCCCGAGCTTGAGACTCAAAGCTCGAGTCCAAGCCAGGCCCACAGCTTCAAGCCCGTACCTAGCCCGGACCTCCAACGTTATCACTCTTGAGCCCTGGCCCGGCCCGCCATGGTCGACGTGTGGCCCGGCTAACCCAGGGAATGGGCCCATTCAACAGCTCGAAAGGTCAATTGCTCACTGAGTGTAAGTCTGCTGCTACGCAAGTACAGAAGCGTCCGGCAAAGACACTGAATTAGCAATAGCTCTTGAAAAAAAAATGGTTTGGAAAGTAAGACGAAAAAGAGATAAGAGAAGGTGGGTTCGCCCGCACTGCACTTTGAGCAATGATCTTGTCTGTGGTGAATAGCCTCGACGTTAAGAGAGCCAATTGAAAAGGCTTGGATACACGCGCAGTAAACTTTGCGTTGCTCCTATAATTTTAATCAGTCAGCCTAATATTAACATGACCTCAAAGCCGTAGCAATCGCATGAATTTTTTTCAATGACTACGATTCCGTGGGTTGCATGAATTGCTGCACCGGCCGTGTTTTAATGGAGACAGGAAGCAAAAGCGCCTGTTTATTGCGTAGCATGCGTTTCAAGGCCTGAACTGTCCAAACCAATATGCTCTTCTCAAAGGGGCTTTCCTCATAGCGAAGAGATGTTCTTCGCAGGTGAAGGCAAAAAATCAGACTGTCTGGCGGGAGCAGCCCTTCTCCAGTCGTCTTTAGGAGACATTAAATTTACGCTCGTGAGCGATAACACAAAACTGAGCAAATTCGGACCGCCTTCCCGTATATCCGACAGCTTGTTCTCGCTGTTAGATGAAACAGCCAAAGAAGTAGGCAAACGCACGCGTACAAGTGAGACATGGCTACGTTACAATGCTCCACTAAGAACGCCGCTATATTGCAGCCGTGTGCTTCATTTTCTGCATTTCATATTTTCCTTTTTGTACTTTACTATTCATTGCAATTAGACGAGTGTGTCCCATGTTACTTAGTTACAGCACTGTGGGTGATGGTGACCAAACTTGGCCTACTAATGAGTTTGTTCTCATTCCGCCTTAACGAAAAATTTATTACATAAACTTTAAGTAGTTTATTACAGAAACAATTGAAAATTTTTAACTCCGGGATTATTTCATTTGTGAGACGTTCCGTGCAACAGTCCAAATAAAAAAGCATTTAAAGAAATCAATATTGTTCGCAATTTTTCTCGCGTGATAGAAATCCAGCTGCTACAGAAGCAAAAAAATAATTCAAGCTCTGAGTAATTGTTTCTCAGCAAGCACGTTGGCCCCTTTTTAATCCGTGTTGCTGTTAAAATGGCCCTAGTGTACTTTACCCTCCAATAATAAATAGAATTCGTACACAGCCCATCTATGTACGGGAGCGAGCACAAACCGGGGCCACTACTTCATGCCGGGCCCGGCCTGGGCTTGAATCCAAAGCAAATCTTTGGGAAGGCTGGTATAAGAAGACGAAGAAGCCCAATGCAGTGTCGCATCAAGAGTGGGAACCAGTTGCTCTCTAATCGGGCATCGTCTTCCTGCTGCTGTGGGCGCAAAGAGCAAATGGTTCAAGGCCTCTGTATGATGAATTCTGTTTTGATATCATGCTAAACGCTACCAAGCTTTGCGACGTCTGTAGTTTTTTATAACGTGTTTGTTTGATCAATAAGAGGGGTGGGAGCCTCGTAAAGCCGGTCGCCCGGCTTTTTCTCTCTACCTCCTCATCACTTTAATGGAAAATAAAGGTATTATTATTATTATTATTATTATTATTATTATTATTATTATTATTAACATATTGGGGGGAATGAATTGATGCTTTCTAGCTGGAAAGTGCTCTCAGTAACAATAACACTACAATAACATTAGCCTGCCTGAGCTGAAGTTGAATTCCCTGTACTTACGAGAAACGATCGAAAGAAACATGAACCAGAGACACAAGACAAATGAAAACACTGGCAAACACGAAGGGTGATTAGTCTAAAAAGTAATGCAATGCCATGCTCGAAGTAGTGTACGCTCGGTAATTAAATAAGGACGAGATAATAAGGTTTGCGGTCCGCGTTTCGGTGCATTTCGCTGCCTGTCGTTGCTGGTATTCGAAGCTTAGCGAACTACCGCTGATTGAACAGGCAATCATGCGACTTCATCACGAAGCTCCTGGGCTGGCAGAGACTAACTAAATACATGGGTACTAGTACAATTGATTATCCGGGACCCAGACGACGGGGCCAGCAGGAAGGGCCGCGTAGCCTTGGTGTTGTTTCATCGATAAAAAATCGATACAAATGAAACGAGATTTGTGGAAAGGAAGTTTGCGGATCCACCTCGAAGACATTTTTGGCCGGCGTTTTTTTACTAAAGTTACCTTAGACAGTATATAGACTCTCCATTGTCTTTCGTCTATAAAGTCTATAGACCCTATAGACAAACCCTAGAGAACCGTTTATAGACAACACAAATTCTATAGAAGTCTATAGGAAATATATAGATTTATGGCCATACACTTTTGGCAGACTTTTTTCTATAAACAGTCGATAGATTATGAATAGACCAATAGAAATATCTATAGGAAGGCAATAGAGTCTCTAAGGAAGTCTATAAACTGTCTGTGAACCATTTGTGGGCGGGATTGTGGCTTCCGTCACAAAGTAAACTCCTTTATTGAATTTTCTCAACGTCCCTTATCTTTTACTACAAAAATGAAAAAAAAACAAAGATTATGAGCGGTGCCAAAGCTTAAATTTCCACTCTTTTTCTTCCTGTACATATCATTTCTTCCCAACTCTACCAAAACGCACGCGTAGTGACCTTCCCAAGTTAGTTGCGCATTTAAATGCGCAACCCTGAGTTGCGCATTTCAAAACTTCGTGGATAAAACATGGTTGTAAATCGCAATATCCTCTCCGGATCTTTTGGCTTTATGCTTTAATTCAGAATTAGAAGCCCTGCGCAATCGCATGTACAAGGTTTGACTGAGGCAGATTGATCACCATGACGCGCAACGTTTATTAGAGTGAGAAAAGCAGGCCATTTCACACAAATAACCTTTACTTCATTTTTTTGGAGAGGGGTGGGGCCTAAGTAGAGGGAAGTTGCAGCACCACTTAGTCTACTAATAAGTCGACTAAGAAAGTTGAGCAATTTGTGGAGTTATTAAAGAAACATTGAAAAAGAGCTGTAGTTAATGGCGCTAGAGGTAGAACATTGACTCGACAGCGTGAACACCACAGTGATACTGAGAGCGGAAACAGAAGATTGCGAAGGTTAATAAGGCTAGTTGTATAACTAAAACTAACCAGAAGTTACAGAAGCTAGCAAAAAAGCAAAGGAAATATTACCTCATACAAGGTAACCATTAACGAGCCCTGTTTACAGAGTTCACCGCGCAGCTGGCTGCATGCGGAGCGGAATTTATTACCTGAACTTAACTGAGACATGCTTTATAGGTGACTACAACGAAGAAAGGGGCAAAATTTCCGCAAAAATTGCAGCCAATGTAACGACCACAGTGTCATTACATCCTTCTTGCCGCCCACGAATCTCTGTATTTGTCTTCTTTGTTCCGCCTGCGCGACGTTATTCATTACCCATTGACCGCGCTGATGAACATAATTTATTTCGGACAGTTTATGGTAGGTTGCTCGCCGTCCCCACGGTGGCGTCACCGGATACGCAGTCGCTGGAAGCGCTAAAAAAAAAGGGATTATTAGAAGAGATCCGGACTGTCTGTGGCTCCTGAATAGGGAAAAAAGTTTTATAATTAACCACTAGGGAATCCACGCACAAACTGCTTTAGGGGCGTTGCTCCCATGTTTGATACAGCCACGGAACGCGATACGATACGCGTTATAGAAAAAGCGCTGGCAAGGTTAGCGCGGGAGTCAGCGATACAGTGCGATAAAAAGAGCGCGAAGCATTATGGGGTGTAGCGAAATAAGCCTGCCAAATGTCAGTGAATTAATCCTTATTTAATTGTGTTCTATTTCTCTACCTTCTTTTCGTACACTCCACATTCTTGAAAGGATTCCGGATTATGCAAAACTTACGTCAAGACCGAGACTCAGGGCATATCGCAAGAGCGGGAATAAAGTCATAATTAAGGATCTGCACCCTCACGAAGAGGAGGAGAGAGAGAGTGTGTGTGCAACTTGCTTAAGCCTTGTTTAATGAGACAATGCCCCGAACAGCGTATTCATCACGAGTTAGCTGGTCGTCGTTGTTCTTTAAGCTCGCAGCTTGTTCACGCCGCCACGGGACTCCGGACTTGATCCCTAAGTAAGAGAAAAAGCCCGGACATGTCTTGTCCGAGGCGTGTACTGGCCCGAGCATCGGGACTCCCGTCGGCGACACCAGAGGCAGTGCTTGGATGCGGCAGTCTCTGTTTATTTTTCTCCGCGCCTAGCAGTGCTTTTTTGTCGTCGCGACAACACCATTAGCCCATAAGCAACGCGGAGGACAGGGGACGCGGTTTATTCACGACGAGCCCCAAGAAGAACGCCTTGTCGAGTCGGTGGCGCTCGGCCGTTTCCCTTATTACCGTCTTCGCTTCTCGTGGCTTACACTAGCTGTTTCTTCCCCTCGCAAGAAGCCATCATGTAAACAGTGAGTCGCAGATTTCTTGGTCCTCTTGGGAAGCTGTTCTGTCCGTGAACGAGGCGTGCGATTAAAACACATTAGAACGAGCAAAAACCTAAGAAATTTCGAGGATTCATTTGCCAGAATCTTCTCTGTAGACATTTATAACATATAAAAAGCATCCAAATTTAATCTGATAATCACAGTTAGTTTAGGACACGTTACCGACGTACACGAGTATACGCGTATTTTATTGAAACGATTTAATTTCAATGCAAAATACTAAGAGCGGCATCACAGCTGGACGGAAGAAAGGTGCATTTACGCTTCTCTTTCTTGCACCTTTTTTTAAGCTTGAGAGCATCTCAGAGCATATATATATATATATATATATATATATATATATATATATCTGAGACGTGGCTGTAAGCTCAAACAAGGTCTTGCGTTCTTTGTTCTCGCCAGAATAGAGGAATGCAATCAGTGAGTTAGTGAAAGTGCAGATTGTGGGGTCCCACGTCAAGAAGCGATATATGAGGCACGGCGTAGTGGAGGGCTCCGGGTTAATTGAGACCACCGGAAGTTCTTTAATGTGCGCTGACATCGCACAGAACCCGATCGCCTTTTGCGTTTTGCCTCCATCGAAACGTGGCTGCCGCGCCCGAAACTGTTCTCGCATCCTCCGCCTCTGCACCCAAGCGCCCTAACCACTGAGCCACCCCGGCGGGGTGAGCGAGTGAGTGAGTTGAGAGAGTGAGTGGTTAAGTTGGTGAGTGTCTGGGTGAGTGAGCGGGCGAACGAATGAGTTAGTGGGCGAAAAAAGTGATTGAGTGTGTGAGTGGCAGAGTGAATGAGTGGGTGAGTGAGTGAGCGGATGAGAAAGTGACCGGGTGAGAGAATGAGTGGTTACGTTACTGACTGTCTCGGTGAGTAAGTGGGTGAATGAATGAGTTAGGGGTGAAAGGAGTGAGTGTGAGTGAGTGGCAGAGTGAATGAGTGGGTGAGTGAGTGAGCGGATGAGAAAGTGACCGGGTGAGAGAGTGAGTGGTTACGTTACTGACTGTCTCGGTGAGTAAGTGGGTGAATGAATGAGTTAGGGGTGAAAGGAGTGAGTGTGAGTGAGTGGCAGAGTGAATGAGTGGGTGAGTGAGTGAACGGATGAGAAAGTGACCGGGTGAGAGAGTGAGTGGTTATGTTACTGACTGTCTGGGTGAGTGAGTGGGTGAATGAATGAGTTAGTGGGATGAAAGGAGTGAGTGTGTGAGTGAGTGGCAGAGTGAATGAGTGGGTGATTGAGTGAGTGGGTGAGAATGAGTGGTTAAGTTTGTGAGTGTCTGGGTGAGTGAGTGGGTGAATGAATGAGTTAGTGGGTGAAAGGAGTAGTGAGTGTGTGAGTGAGTGTATCATTTTACTATGTGTCCCATGTTCGGTGGGAAGGAACAAGTGTGCCGGTGGTTCTACACAAGAGCCATCGAAGGCACAATTGCATCTGTGTAGGCTGAAACATGGAAAGCGTCTCATTTTTGGCGACGCCAGAGAACGAAAAGGTGAAATTCGTTTGTCTATGAATTTGCTGAGAGCCCGAAAAAAAGCCGCGTTTCCTCACTTTTGCCAGTAACGGGTTAAGCGAAGGCCATTCCTTCATGCACAAAAAAAATAAAAAAGCGAAGACATGCCTTACCGTTTGTTTTATTATTTGGACAGAAAAGACACAGCGCAGGGATTAACAGCTAGCAAGTATAACAGAAGCGTGAAATAAGCGGTACGCTGAAAAACCAGAACAGTGACCTCGCCCGTGCACTTGTCAAAACGTTATAATATTAAGACATCATGATAACATTTCTTCAATGGAGCGGGTCGTTGACCAATTGTTCGCGGGTGAGGACACACGCACGCACGCACACCTGCACACCTACATAGGTATATACAGCCTTTGTCAACAAGTACAGACCAGAAAACACAAGAGGGGTTTGCTGATGAGCCATGCTGTGCAGCTCCGTATACATCGCCAGCATCCTGAATCTCTAAAAGATGAGGCGACCCCTCTTCTTCAACCCTGAGAAAGTTAGGCCTTCCACGGATACTAAAAGAGTTTCACTAGACAGCTTAGACGCGGCTTAGCTATTTGCTTTTGTCAAGAGCTAATCACACATGCATATCCAGGCAGTCAAAAGAACCTATTCATAATATATACCATCATGATTAAATTTTATGTGCTATCATAATATGCACGTAATATTACAAGAACAAGAAACAGACATAGAATAACGTTGATACCTGAAATAACGTTGATACCGAAATACATTCGGGAATGAAAAAATCTAAAAAAATTGATATGACTAACACTGGTCATTGTATTTCCTCTGTGCACAAGGCTGGCCAATATGAAAAGTATACTCTGACTTGCATACCATGTATATACCGCAAGGTTCATTACACCCTCCACTTCGACTGCCCGTAGGCCATCAAGCACTCCCTGAATACATTCTTGATAAATAAAGTTTAAAGAGCCACTTTTAAAATGACATTTCAGAAGCGCAGAGGGCATTCATGCTGTTCTGATTTCAAAAACTTGAAGTCCAACTTTTGTTGGTGCTGTTGCGAAGGTGGAACTCGGAAATCGAAATCCTCCTCTTCCACTGGGGAGTGGGCCGGTTGAAGTGAACGGGCAATTAGAGTACATTGAAACGGATCCTTTGGAGAGCCGCCGTGCTCAATGACGATTCAAGATAAGCGTCGAAAGTTGATTCAAGTCGCTGATGTGGTCAAAAGGTAAGCCCGAGATGGAAGCCTCGCCTCAAAAATTGATCGGCGGAAAAATTAGAGGCACCACAAATCGTTACTGCCTGGCTAAATACTGTGCCACGCCGAGACAAAAATCATTGTGTGGGACGATCGTCCACCATAAAGAAACTTCTTTGTATACTCGTCATTGAGCAGCGATAAGCGACGCACACAAAAGTTCTAACTAGTGCAGACTTCGAATACGAACGCATTTTCCGGTTAGAAGCCGTTCGTGAAAGGAATCAAGTTTATGCGGTGAACGAGACTGCCTCTCTTTGAAGATATGCAATCCCACTGGAGCGGAGGCACTGAAGGCTCACCGGCTTATCTAACGTGCGTAAAGCTTCGCGTATCGAACGCCTGTTTTATATTTAGCTAAATAAAACCCACCTTTACGGGGATTATTTATTTATTTATCAATACTGCCGATCCCTGTTTCAGGGATTTTTACAGGAGTGGGTTCTGGCCGCAGGCAAACAGTCGACCAGGCATAAACACTATTTCAAGAATACATGCAAAGTACAGCGAAGATTATGGGGACAATAAGAATAGGCATTGGAAAAGGCAATACAAAGATAACGCGTAAGTACTCATCACCTTTTTCCTTCATAAATGATCGCAAGAAATACAAATAAATACATGAAATATACAAATGCATGGAAATACAAATACATGGAAAACCCCCAAAATGTTACAAAAAGTAAATAAAAATCACATATATACTCGAAGGCAATCAAACGCGATAGCGCTTTGATTTCTAGGCACCAAGAACTCTTTGACAGAATCCGCAAAGCGTGCTGCCGCGCGGACAACTCGCCTTCTGCGCAGCAAGAACGATGCTCACGCCGTGTGAGAACTGTGGCCGGGGAATCAGGACGGCCGCATAAAGCGCGACCTGCCCGTGCCGTTCTCGACGTCAGTAGTGGGCCGAGGATAAAGCAACCAGCAGCAAAACGGAACATCACAAAGGCGCTTCCTTCTGCGGTGGCACTTCGAAATATGAGCTCCCGTATAGTTGCCTCCGAGATGCCCTGTGACCTATTTCGAGACCTCTCCTTTGTCTGAGGATGTGTCTTGGATCCTGTTCCTGGATACCATAGAATATTGTCCCTGGCGGGTTCCTTTACCGGGGCATTAGACAATGAACGTGACGCCCCTTCTCATCCGCCACGAAACGGTGGGGGAGGAATCCTAAGTCGGACAGGAATGACCTCCGCTTGAAATGAGGGAAAATAAATTTACGCACATGGTGAGCGGGGAGGACAAAGATGTTGCTATAGACGACGCTACGTGCTAAAGGGGAACAAGAGGAGGTTGACGGGAAAGGGGGCATAGAACGGATGCCGGCATCCTCCTTGAAGCACCGGAAAGAGGATAAGAAGTCCAAGATGAACCTCCGCCGACGGATCCTAAGGCCTTTAAAGCAGTAGCTTTCGAGGTGACGGGGAATTCTCATTGCACACGTTTACGCGCGTTTTTGAAGCACGCCCTTGGCACGGATTACGACGAAAGAGTTGACGAGCGCGGAAAAGTGTGGTGATATTAACAGCACGGTCCAAGCATGCGGTCAAGCTGTGGTGATCTCTGGTCAATCTGTGGTGAAATGCGGCTGAATGTATTCAGAACTTTGAGAGGAAGCAGAGCTGGGAGGTAGCTTATTCTACGTGGACGACACTAAGTAAAAATTAAAACTGGTCCACTCTGAGAGAATAATAAAACGTAGCATTTCTTGACGGTCATTCTTAGTGAGGTGACGATTTCGTGACGGTCATTCCACGGCTGATAGTGACTTACAACCCGCCGAAGGGATTAGCAACGTGCCGTAATGTAAAACTGGATTGTTTGCAGATCTATGCAGTTGCCTCGTAAATTCCATTCGTGCAAGCCCATTCTGTCTGCCCTCACACTGAGGCCAGGAGGAGCTCGGTGGGCTTGTTCGGGAAGCTACTGCAGACATACACCCGCTTCGTGATACGAAGCCTGACAGTGATGCTAATAAACATGACAGTTGCTTATTGTCGGACGCGCAGATTGTAATTAATTTTGCTCTCTGACTGCCGACGCTTTGCCTTTCACTACATAAAAGTGTCTTGGAGGTAAGAAAGGAGAAAAACATGTCAACATTCAACTCTGTCCATGCTCAGACGTCTTCTGGTCCGCTTGAAATAAAGTGCATGCTTGCTTACACTGCGCACACGAGACAGAACTCTGCAAACGATGCCCAGTTAGAAAGAGCCATTGTTGCTATATTTACTGTAAAGCAAGAATTGTTGTCTAACATAGCACGTCGCCGTGTCCAACTCAGAAGTAGCCAGAGCATAAACAATTATTATACTTTATATCCGGGGCTTTCTTATCGAAGACTGAAATAAAGATTATTGGCACTTCACCGATTTTATTTGTTGTTGGTTATTACATATCTTCTTTGGTTTACGTCCACAAAACTCTTGGGCTGAAAGACTTGCTAGTGCGGTGGTCTCTAAGAAAAATCAAGTTTATAGTAGCGCAGCTGCCTGTCATTACACTTTCCAATTTTTTACATCTAAAAGCTTGTGAAAAAACTGTTACCAGTACTCTCCCCAGCCAGTGATATCGGTGAGTGTAAGCTCACATTACAAGCATGCCCTCGCGGCTTTAATACACAGTGATGCAGAATAGGAAAGACGGATCGCGATAAAACAGGTACTTCCAATGCTATCATGATGTCCATAACTTCTGCATGCATAATCAAACTTTACCGCATTGTAATACGCGTTGCCTAAACCTCCCTTCTGCGCGCTGAATACCGACACGCGCCGCTAGGCAGAGTGGGAATGCCAGTGGGACGCGATGCGCCAAAAGCCGCCATCCGCGTGTTTTATTCACGCGGGCCACAGCGCGGCAAAGGTCAGTGCGGGCTTCATCGCTCAGGCCTCCCTGCGGGCTGGGAGGGCCTACGCTCTCGCTTCTGGACATAAGCCATCTTCCTCTCCACTTCGGTAGTTTTCCTCGCCGCCTACGAGGCACGTGTGTTCAGGACATGAAGGGCACCAAAACTTCGCTCTTAACGGGCGCTTGCTAAGCAGCGGTGCCGCAAGAAGGTGGGCCGTTTATATCCCGTCTTACTAAAATAGTACAGTGCCACGGAAGTTATATATGGCACTTGCCAATGAGTGGCCGAATTCCCATGGCACCGGTGCGCTCGCACTTACAGCAGACTATGAAGACGAGGCAACCAGTGCGGGGCCATTTACAAGCCGCTACTTCGAGCGAACATCCTACGAGGCTCAGCCCCCTGTTCGCTAAGCCAGTTGTAGCCTTCACAACTATGCAGGGTTGTGGCAGTGAGATTCTCGGCCTTTGATTAGATAGTGCCGCCTATTTACGCTTGGGACTGGGAAGTATTGAGAGGTGATTCGTGGCCCCTTGAACCCCCTCCCTGTTAAATAGCGCCGCTACTTGCGTGTCTTTGGCTCCTTCGTCACATTTTCCTATCACTTCCTTGCTTTAGTCGCATGTTATTCATCTATTAATGTCAGGCATCTTGATCTAGATGGCGAAGAAAGCCTTTGTTACAGCAAAATAAAGTTGGTTCGTGACGTCACACGCTGATTATCACCGTTGAGAGCCGTTTGATCCCACCCAGCTTTCGAAAGCTGCGAATGTCCGTTTATCGCAGCACTTTATAACAATGTTTCACATTGTTCGTTTGCTTTCGAAGGCTGTCCTGCTCCCCTTTGCCATACCTAGCATAAGAGTGTTCTCGCATAGCCTCCAGCCCCACGATTCGATTCCGTCCCACGTGGCCCTCGCAGAAATACAGGATGTGCTGCGTCCGCTGCTATGGTTGAGTGTGTCACTTTAGTGAACACTCTCAACTTTATGTTACACGCAACGTAAGTACTGCCGAAAGTATAAGATTCGACAGTCGCCGCCGTAGCTTCATTGGTATAGCACCGGACGCGAAATTCGCTGTTCGTGGGTTCGGATCCAACCAGCGGTATGTGGCTGTTTTTCTTTTTTCTACTTTCTTACCCACTGTATTTAAGCTATGAAATAATTCACTAGTAATTTATCACTGATAAACACTACAAATATAAAAAAACTGGAAGGGACATTTAAGCTCCGCCATAAGGGTATGACGAGAAAGCGTTAATGAGTTAATGCCCATTTATGCGGAATTGGTCATTCTCTACTTTACGTTAGTAGATCACTGGGAGTCCACCTTACCTATCCTGGCGCAGTGCGATGCACCACTTCCCTGCGATGGCAGGTGCTGCCACCGGTGAGCCTTGTGCTACCCAGGTTGCTCTTCTCGAACAACCTCTCGCGACCAGCCGTTCATTTAATCGTCATCTGCAACGGTGGGCAGTTTTCTCACAATTCGGTGGCCAGGTCGCCTCCTGCCACGGTGAGCAAGTTGCGATGACGTCACAAGGTCACCTGAACCATTTGACAGGTGCCACATTCAATCTGCGTGCTCCAGCCGCTCCAGCTGCGAGGCTTCAAACGGTCGCCGAAGCCGCGCGATTTTTTTCCGACATGGGGCACTAACGCTATCGTGTTAAAAGCAAGTACGAAGATGCCAGGAAAACCTGACCTCCGGAAAAGTGGAGGAAATCAAACATGAGCGAGAGATGACACCAGTTGAAAAAGAGACGTGAGCAGCCTCTAATGCACTGCGGGTGAGCGGCCCCTTTTAGTCTCTTCACGCTATCCCACCGCTTCCCCCCAAAACTGTTCAGCTCCGCTGAGGCCAGTGCTGGCGTCAGACATCATTGGATGCACGAACGCTGGCCAACTGGCGGCATTGTTGCGCTGGCCAATCACTAGAGCTAACAAGACGGAGTTCAACTCAGCAGTCAGTCATCAATAACAGCTAGTGCGTGTTGCAACAGTGTTGTGAATTCAGCCACTCAGTCAACCGCATGTCCTTTGCAGCTTCATCTGCGCTGCACGGTTTTACTGAGATTATAGATGGCTCACCTATATTGACATTGTAGAGAGGCCCACCGAAGCTTGCAAAGAGATCAAAACGACGCAGGCCTCCCGCTGCGACGTCCATGCGACGTGTAGGGGGAGAGGGGTTGACAGGCGGGGCGAACACTAACATATCCCGGACGTCGGTGTGTGTTTGATGAGACACGGTCAACAAACCATCCGAATGATGAGGGGCTCTGTTCTGGATATCTCGCAGTATACATTTTATATACTTTTGGGAACCCACAGAGCGGTGCCCCACAAACCGTACTGTGCGATCAGATGGAAGGCTACCCCGACCAGGCATCCGTCCATTAGCTTTTCTGAACCGGCTGTTGTGTCACGCAGGCTTTTTATTTAATTCCCCGAAATCTCTCCCTGTCTCTATCTATATCGCTCCCTCCTTTGTATTGCATGTCCGTCTTGCGGGGCAGCTATGCTTTACGAGGGCGTTCCGTGCGTGAAGTATTCGTAGGCGTAGACAAAGCGACAACCTCTTTCCACGGGGCTTGTGGCAGGATTTCTCTGGCTGGAAGGAGTGTAACAGCAGGCTTCGCCTGTCTACAGCAGCGGCACCAAAGTGGCCTCGTTGCGGACCTCAGCGTGCGGTCCTCGAGCGCGAAGCCTAGCGTGTGCCCTGCGCGGTGGCTGCGGCGGCCCTCGGAGGCACCCCAGGCGATCTGCATTGCTAATCGAAACCCGTGTTCGAACCGCCACCTCTGTTTTTGTCTCACGCCTCAATCCCGGCTCTCTTGTACTGGTAAACTCTCGGCCGTGGCCCCGGGCTCGTTCCTGCGGCAAATCTTTCGCCAGCGTTCTTCGCTCCTCTGCACGGCAAATGCGTTGCCGCTATGGCACTCAAGTCCGCGGTCCCATGAGAGAACTCGGGGGCACTGCGCTATTCTGGATAACTGTTTTACTGTTCTATTTTTCTATGCTACTTTCACTTACATCCCGCCGCCACCGCGATTTCGCTTCCTAGGAATCGAAGCGCGAGGTGACAACGCCAGTGTGCACGCATGGTTCGTTTTGGACCGAACTGCCAGGAAAGAACAATGGTCACGGCTCAACCTCGCAATCCAGCCATGAACGAGAGAGAAAAAACGGTCTCCTCCTAAAAACTGCTTTCAACTGATCCTTAGTTACTTGCTAACTGATTTCCCTCCATTTCTATGGCGTCTGAGGTATACGTGAACAGAAAAGTTTACTTATGCCTTCGACACGTACACAGCACCCATTGATGATTCCTGTCTGTTTCTCTACATCGTCCTTGTCCAATCGTTCTAACTGGTTTACTGTAAAAATAATCAGGAGCCTTTTTTTATCAGTACGCTGCTATGTCTGACAGCGTAATGCGCGATTCCGGTGGTTAGAGGACAATTCAAAATACGCAGAAAGGAGGTATTGTCATGACTGTTCCTGGCTTTATTTTTTGTTTTTTTTTTGTCCCCAAGCTCTGTAGGGCATTTACGAAAGCGACTGGTGCACTGAAGTGAAATGTAGAGGCAGTAAAAGAAGTGAAACTTTGGAATAACTTCTGTCTTGGACTTCCTAGTCGTCACACGTTCTCTTCTGGGTGTGCATCAGTACGTACTGTCGTTTTTTGCGCTCTCGTTTCGTGAAAGTTTAAGGAAACCTCTAAAGTAATATACAGCGTGTGTATGTTTGTATGCAGAAATCTTCACAGTGTTACCAGCTTAAGCAATGATCCCAAGGCACCTTGTCTTGAGGACCGTCGGTTGATGAGTTTCAGTAATCTGCACAGAGGGGCCGTAAGCAGGAACTGTTTATTACCGTCACACAAAGTTTAAACAGCTCCTCGTTTGCGCAAACGCGCTAGCATTACCCTCTTCTGAGTGCGGGAGCCAGAAAGGCATCCGCGCTGCTGTGCCTTTAAGCCTGGATCCGCAAACGCGTGCTCCCATACTCTAGTACAGGGCGTACTCTTTGCGGCGCATTAGATGTATTCTCCAATGTCTCCAGGTATCGGCAGCGCTAGGCGCGACCATACCGGCGATGCGATCATCGAGTGATCGGGCTCGCTTGTTTGACGAGAATTCGCATCATCACGATCAACCTTAGCACCCTTATCGGGTCGTTTTGCTCATGCGTTGCAGCCGCATCCCGTGAGTAGGAATGGTGCCAACCAAAGGGATTTTCGGGACGACATTTAGTTACAACCTGCTATCACCATGTGCGACCGGATGGAAGCTGTGGGCACATTACCTCGATGGAGGACCGGCTTTGTAATAAAATGTAAATTTAGGATAATGTTCAGCGCAGTAAGTGCAGCCGGACCAATATTCATCCTATAAGCCAGTTCTGTGAGCAAAACTAATAATAAAAAAATTGCGGTCGATTTGCGTGGCTAGACCAAATGCGGATTAGGTGTCCTACACTTCGACTTTCACTTCTATTACGGTGTTCGGATCCACTCTTCACGGATGAATGTTGTTCTGATGGAGATTATTCGTTGATACCCACACATGAGGAATTGGGCATTCTCTACTTTACAATTATAGATCCCTGGGTGACACCAAGCCACTCCTGGCACATTGGTGCGGCGGTCCCCGGCCAGACTGCAGGGACGGCACAAGCTGACTGACGGACAACGTCGGACAACGTTTTTTCGGAATTTTTTTCGGCGCACTAATATTTTGCACTGGGCGAAACCTCCTGCGGGCATATGTGCTTTTAAAGAGACCGTCAGTGTAAATTAAATATGGCCTCCACAGATAGATAAGCACGTTCCAATTACAAAGACGCTTCTTTAACTGCAAGCACAGGTTTTGTAAGCGAGAAAAAAATTCAGAAATTAGGTGCAGGTCGCGCCACCCGCACACGTTTTCGCAACCAAACTGCAGTGCACGAGACAGATTTGGGCCGCAGATCCGTGAGGCTAGGTACATACATCGCAATTAACTTCGCAATAGTGATCACAGTCTTGGGTATTAACGTCACGAATTTGACCCATATAGTGGGGAAATTTTTTATTTCTATTTTCTCACCAATACATACGTTCTCTTTGGTCGGAGAAGCATTGCATAGCTAAATTAGCTACACAATCGATTCTTACGAAGACTAAATGCTAGATTTATTTATTCGTCAGTATTCTTTAATGGCGTGTGTGACTCCTCTGACTTAAGCCTGGTGCGATACTTTACTGCAGGCGTGTTAGCGATACTTAACGATTTAAATTAGGCCCTTTTAATAGCCACACCGCGCCCCATTCTCGGCGCTTCGCCATGCATCCCCGTCACCATAACAGAAACTATCACAAAACTCGTTATGCGTTGCACCACATTAAGTTAACCATGTCGCGAGACCGCATGCGTTGATTACTCATCATTCCTTGCTGATAAGCGCTCCTCATTTTCTTATACAGACTATTTTGACAGAATATTTTGGAATGGTACATATGAAAATTTAGGGTATATATTTGTAGTGTTTTTACTACTCCCGTCTACGTGCCACAGGAAAGTTACTCACCTAACGCGCATTCACTACTCCCCCAGGAAAAGCTGCACTGTTCATCTTGTATTCCAGGAAACACTGCCAGCACAGGCTGCAGCCGTTGAGTGCCGGCTTCCGACGGCGGCTAAGACAGAACGCAATAGAGTAAGAAATGTCTCGGCTTAAAAGGAGCCCGGAACACCACACTTGCCTGCTCAGCCCAGTGGCTGTAATCACCGCGGTCCCTTTCTTGAGACATTAGAGCCACGGAACAACGAAAGGAGAGGGGCTGTGGCAGACCAGAAATATAATGGTAAATGCTCGGCTGCAGAAGTGTGTCTAAGCGGCGAAGAAATTTGGATCTCGAAAATCAATGGCAATGTAATGTTCGCGCCAAACCTAAGCCGGTCGAAGAGAACTCAGCGCAGCCACCTCTCTCCCCTTTGCTTTCCGCGGTCGATTCCGACGTCTGTGCTTGAGCTGCGGCGGCGACTATGGAGAGGTCAGGGCCAAACAACGGCAGTACCATTCGTGAAAGGAATCCCGCCGAGCAGGCTTGGAAGTTTTTAACGGAGGCGGATGAAGACCGGTTAGTTGTCTGGTTAACTCACAGTCTTCTGCACTGGGCTGATGTAGAGACGGGGGCCTTCGATTGGCGAGGTGTACAGAAAAGAAAGTGCTGCGCCATGCCAAAGTAACGAACAAAAAGCCTTCCACATTACTGTGGGACGTCCATTTTAATTAAACGCTCTTAGATGGCCATCCCTTAGATGGCCATACCCAACGTCCTCAAGATGTTGAATAAATTGAATTGAATTGAATAAGTACTTGCAGCACCAGACTTTCGTGCCCAAGCAGCGTGACCACCACCTAAACATTAAGAAAATTTTGCCGCGCTCGTCTGTGTCAATGTATTCTTTATTTGCATGCAGTATCAGCCAGTGTACTCTACTGTGTCCTGACGACCTAGAAGCTGCAGCTGAGACAAGGTTTTCCGATCTCCTCAGCTATCATTAGTAACCAAGTGTACCATGCTTGCTTATGTCTGCTTTACTTTAGGAGTTACTCTCGCCGTATTGTGTCCGCAATGTATCATTCTGTGCGTCTCTGTTTGGCGTTATCGCGACGATGGTGCTGATAAGTGCTTTTTACTTTAATTTGCTCGGCCCTCTCTCCCGTCCCCCCACCCGTACAACTAAGGGGAAGGTGATATGTAGGTTTTGAAATAAATGAATTGATAAATGAAGCCACATTAATAGTACTTGTCCATTTTACTTTCACAGAAAGGTCCGGAGGAGGAACCTTCGGGGCCCGCACCTTCTATCTCTGTCGCTCTCTCTCTCTCTCTCTCTCACACACACACACACACACACACACACACACACACACACACACACACACACACACACACACACACACACACACACACACACACACACACACACACACACACACACACACACACACACACACACACACACACGCGCGCGCGCGCGCGCACACACGCACACGCACACGCACACACACACACACACACACACACACACGCACGCACGCGCGCACGCACGCGCGCACACACACACACACACACACACGCGCGCACACGCGCACACACACACACGCGCGCGCACACGCGCAAACGCACACGCACACACGCGCGCGCGCGCACATACACGCACACAGGCACACGCACACACACACACAGACACACACACGCGCACATACACGCACACAGGCACACGCACACACACACGCCACACACACACACACGCACGCACGCACACGCATGCACACACACACACGCACACGCTCGCACACACGCACACGCTCGCACACACGCACGCGCACACACACACACGCACCACACAGTATTTTTCTGTCGTAGCCTGAACTTTTCGTGCGTTACAACATCTATTCATTACTTGACCAATCCTTTTAGTTATGTCACAAAAGAACCTGATGTAACATACTAAATGGCCTGCCTCCTCTCATGTCCAGTTTCGTGGTACTTGCGCGTAATAGTGGTAAGGGCGACAAGATTTTCTTTTTCGCTCATTATCAAGTTCTTTTCTGATGTGTATTTAGCTCTGGTTTATCCCGCAACTAGAAAAAAAGACCTGCTTTTTGTGCTGCTCAAATTGAAACACCCTTTAAAATTCCATCAGCACTACAATCTTTTTAATGTGAAATGACCTTCGTACATTGTCCTGATTAATGTTCCCTGCTGGCATTTATACTCTACCATAGCTGAAATCTCGCTGAAGCGGCCGCAGTTTACGGAGGAAGGGAATCTATTGCCTTGAAAACGAGCCTGTTTGCTCATGTGTAGGAGTTTAGAGGAAAAATCTTCTTGCTACTCATATTAGAACAGGCCTGCCACTGCTGGTTCCCTGTTTTTTCACGCAGGGCTGCCAAACATACTTTAAACAAGGTATCTTTTTGCTTCCTAATATTGCACTTAAAAACAAGCCCAGTGGTTTCATAAGCCAGTTTTTTCGCGTAATACTGAAACTCGATTC
This sequence comes from Amblyomma americanum, assembly GCA_030143305.2. NCBI lineage: Eukaryota > Metazoa > Arthropoda > Arachnida > Ixodida > Ixodidae > Amblyomma > Amblyomma americanum. Next base: position 65,240 of record JARKHS020004358.1, read on the forward strand.
ACATGAATAACCTGGCGGTAGGCTCATGGCCTGCAGTCGCTGTGCAGTTATTTTTCGTGGCCCGAAAGCATATCATTCTTGATAGCACTTCGTTTGCTTGGGTGTACTTCCTATTTCTTCTTGCACAGACGATCGCAGTTGTGCTTCATAACCGAAATATATGCGGAAGATTCTGATGGCTCCATAGAGACGCTAACATTTTTGTTTTGATTTTATGAGGGTTTAACATCTCAAAGCGACTCAGGCTATGAGGGATGCCGCTGTGAAGAGCTCCAGAAATTTAGATCTCTTGGTGTTCTTAAACGTGCACTGACATCGGCACACTACACGGGCCTCTAGAATTTCGCCATCATAGAATTTCGACCGCCGCGGCCGGGATCGAACCCGCGTCTTTCGGGTCATAACCACTGAGCCACCGTGGTGGCGGACGCTAACATTTGTTGCATTTATAATGTATTCAAAAATTACTACGCATTACTAATTTGAGGCGTAACGTTATTAATATTATGTTTTTCGTAACCGGATTGCGTTCAGTACGTCACCTGTATTAATTTCATGCCATGACTGTGCCTTTGCATCTGTCAAGGTTCCTCTGCGGCTTCTTAGCAGGGTTTTAACAACTTTTTCATACCTTTGAGAACTGTTTCACCAGAAAATATCATCACTGGTAAGAGTGAATAAAATGTGATTTGATTTGAAACACCGGCGAGCAGGCGCAGAGAAATTCTACCTATTTAAACAAGCGCATTAAACAAAAATAAAGTAGAAATAGTAAAGCGCCAGTGTGTCACTGTAAAGCGGTAGTTTGGAGAGACCGCGTTTGTTAAAGCTTATAAACACCGATTCACCGAAGGCCACCCGCTAATTTTCCTGGCAGTCTGAGACCGCGTTGATAAATGCAACTTGATCTTGTTGGTCACTACTTAGTCCAAGTTGCCGCCAAGCAATAATATGGCACTACCATTTGGGGCTTTTCTGCAATTCATTTGCTAACACTACTATTTTGAGTGTTGGTAACTACACACTGTCAGACAAATAAAATGTGCGGAAGCTACAAAACACAGAAAAGGTACTGACGAAGAAAGCGCGTGCGTAGTGCCCGGTTGTCACCCCGTAATTTTTTTTCTCCATCCTCCTGCCTTTTTTCGCGTTACTCATTCCTTTGTCTAGTCCCTGAGTTTTTCCTTCATGCCTAGATGCTGCTTGCTCTACCGCAGAAGATTTCGTCCGACTTATTCTTCTGGCTTCCTTTTGTTTTGACTCTCACTCTTCCTGAGCACTCACTAATTACCGGAGCAGCCTACCAATCAGCCCATGCTGAGAGAGATGCGGCGTGTTTGGCAAGTTCGCCAGTTGTCCATCGCCTCGTCCTTCTACCCGTCGCCATCGTGTTTACGATCATCGGTCACCGCGTCCAGGCAGATTACGCTTCCGGCCGGAAAGCCGCAGCAGGAAGCGCCCTGCAACCCATCGTGCCTTTTCTCCCGTCGTTTGTATGTGATGCGGACGTTACTGCGTAACCCGCTACCTAGACTGTCCCCATTCAGCCCCTCGCAAGGCCAATGAACAGGAAATCGTAGAATGCGCGACTCTACCCGACGTGTTTCCTTAAACACTAGATACGCAGAAGTGACAATGGAGCTCTTTCTGCAAGAAGGACCTCAAGAGTAGACAGCGTTTTGTGCGCAAGGAGATGTTTACACACAGGCCAAGTGTGTCTTGCTACGTGCATGCGTGAAGGGTGAGAAGGGAGTGCGAACACTATTTGTTGGCGCCTTGTCGAGAACATGCAAAGTAAATCAGCTTAGCAGGAAGACGTTGAGATAAAACGGGGTGTATTTGAAACACGGTAGCTCGCACAGCGTACGGCACTTGCATGCAGAATAAACAACCTCCATCGTCGCTGCAAACAAAGGAGGTGATGCTAGCTGGATTACAGTAGGCCGTGCAAGAAACGGTCCAAAGAGTGGTTCGTGGTTGTGGCTGTTGAGATAGTATTTTTGTGACTTGAAATGAACGTGCAAGGTGGGTAGCTGGTTCCTTCGACCTATCAGCTTTGTTTATTTTCTTTTACGAACCTCAATGCGACAGCAAGACATCGTGGGAAGCATCCTGAGAAGTTTTTAGGGTTCTGAGCATTGCTCCTTGACAAGTGCAGACTGCGTGCAAAACAACTTCCACCCTTTTTTCAACGCTATGGCCACTTGTTTGATATCTATGGTCATATAGAGCCATGGTTTGATGTTGGCGGTCACGTTTTATGTTAACATAATTAGCTGTATGAGCATTAACACTCTCGAGCGTATCAAGCATCAGAAAGAGAATGGTATGCACTAAAATTTTCACTGTGAGGTCTCCGCTCAACCGGGCATGCTGTTGTAACTTCAACCTCGTGCATCGGTCGGCAGGTGAATAACGCCGTGTTAAGATTTTACGAAATGACTTAGCTCGAAAGCATCACTATATCCTGTGAACATTATGGTACAGTATGACCACATGGGAACGGGATTATTTCGACATAGTTTACTATACATTTCACTCGTGTCACGGATGGTACAGAAGAAGAGACAGACGGAAGAAGAGACGCGCATGTGTCTGTCTCTTCTTCTGTCCCGTTCGTCAGCGCTGTTTCGTCGTACCCTTAAACTATCAGCCCCCCCCTTTTTTCATTTTGGGCGTGCCTTCTATATGGCACAAGATGGAAGATAATAAAAATAATTCTATTGGGATGCCTGCTCAGAGCAGCTATCACAGGTTTGTGCAAATGAAAATAAACGAATAGGGACAAAAGGCCCGAAAGTTAATTTGAAAGTGAAAGCCACTGCCCACCCCTGGCTTTAGCGTAGTCGTTCGTTGTTTACAATGACTCTCACAAAAATTCTATGGAAACTGACTAGGTATACACCTGTAAGCCTTTCTTTACAACATAATACAAACTCTGTGAAAATAACCGCGTTGTTCTTGTAGTACACAGGGGCAGGCACTGACACATCTACTTGCCCAGAGCAGAAGAGTCGCTAGTGACACCAGAGGAAACGAATGTTTGTGACGTCAGGATGTGGCGGTTCACGACGTCACACAACCCACCACCATCATGCAATGCTAACGCAGCACGGTAGGTTCGACCTACAACCGTTGTCCATAAAGTTTCGAGACTGATTTATTTTCTACTCTGGAAATGATTCCCCAAAACAAATGTTTGTGCGCATGTACAGTGCCATCTTTTCGGGCTAACCTGAGCTATTTATGTTAATTGCCGTGGCACCCGCTAGATGGTACTACGTGTAGAAAAATACGTTTTCAGGAGTCGTCTGTGCATTCTACTGTGAGTGAATGTGGAGAGATGGACGTCCACCCCGAACAGCGTGTAAACATAAAATTCTGTGTGAAGCTTGGCAAGACAGACACACAGACGTATGAGCTCCTTCGTGACGCTTACGGCAAAGAGTCATTATCGCGGGCGCGAGTTTTCGAGTGGCACAAGAGGTTCGTTTCGGGGAGAACGTCGTGGAAGACGACACAATTCAGGGGCACCCTTCAACCTCACGGAATGAAAACAACGTGGCTCGGATCAGGGAAATGGTACAGCAAGACCGCACCATTACAGTCGGTATGCTATCAGATGCTTTGGACATTAGTAAGAAAACATGCCACCAAATTTTGCGCGAGAACTTGGGGAAACGAAAGCTGAATGCCAGATTTGTGCCGCACTCCCTCACACAGGACCAGAATAACACGCAGACATTAGTGAGCGCTGATTTGCTCTCGGAGGCAGAGAAGAAAGCTGCATTCGTCCACAGCATCATTGCTGAAGACGAAACATGGTGTTTTCATTACAATCCTAAAACAAAGAACCAGAGCGCCGAATGGCGGTACACAAAATCTCCGGTGCCAAGAAAGGTGCGGCGACAGAAGACCAAAACAAAGACGATGGTGATCGTTTTTTCGATGCCAGAGGTGTCATACACCACGAGTTCGTCCCACAAGGACAGACGGTGAATCAGGAGACTTATATTCGCGTGCCGTCGTCCTGACTTATGGGCATTTGGACAATGGAGCCTTCTCCACGATAACGCAAGGACACACACTGCTGTCAGCGAGACAAAATTTCTCGCCAAGCACATCATTACTGTACTTCTCCATGCGCCATACTCGCCTGACCTCTCCCCGTGCGATTTTGCCCTGTTTTCTCGTGTGAAGAGAGCCCTAAAAGTCGCCGGATGGGGTGTGTGGAGGCCACTGAAGACGCCACGACAAAGGAGCTGACAGCCCTGACAAAATAAGCTTTTTCCAACTGCTTCCAAGACCTCAAGAAGCGTTGGAAGCTGCGTATAGACTGCAAGGGAGACTATTTCGAAGGGGCGCTGCACAAATGATTTCAATGTTGAAGGCATTTTTTTTTTAATGGAGTCAGTCTCGGGACTTTACGACAGAGGTTGTATGTTACATGCGTCAGCCTTTCACAACCTGGTTTACTGGCACAAAAAGCAAATGTCCCGTTTTGACGCGCGGTTTTCTTATGAGTTTAGCACGTGCAAAGTTAATTTCGCAACCTAGCGGTCCTGGGAAAAAGAAACTAAAAAAAAAGCGATCACTTTTGATATGCATGGCTTTTATTCTTGTTCTGTTCCTTAACTACGCAAACAAAAACGCGACGCAGAGAAAGCTAAGCAAACACTTCCTGTGCGACGTTCGCCTCTCTGTGCCCAGAGTCATACGCTAATGAAGTTAGTCGCATAGTAGCATCGAACGCCTCCGTCACTTCATGTCTACCACTCCGATGAATTCTCCGCTCTCGAGATATTCCTGCTCCTTTTGTGTCCGTGGGCGGTGGCGCATCAGTCGTCGCTCCTGCGCTCGTTACAGCCTTGCCGCAAGCAACATGACACGCATCACTAACCACCAGACAGCGCATAACCTTCACATCGCTAGAAAGCTAGTAGGTGACGGAGAAATCGGCCGCCAGCCCAACATAGAAGAGGTCCAGTGTTTCGTAGAAAACGCATGTGACCCACCCGGAAGCCGACATAATCGCACGCGCCGCGCAATTCTTCACCACTACTGCAGCTGCCTTCACACCACTTTGCTTATAATCGTGCGGCCCGTAGTAGAAGAAGCACTGTAACTGTGCCAGTGAAATGCCTACTGAACCATGCCTTTCGCGTCTGAAACTTTTGATTACGTCGCCGAACACCACAAAATTCAGGAATGGGGGCGCTTACCAGCTACGGTGATAAAATGAATCACAAGAGAGTGAAGAGATAACGTAAGCTGTAGCGAGCGAATGAAAATGGGGAGCTCAGGAAAGCAAACAGCGTCAAGAGGTCGCAAAATGGAGTGGAAACACGTCCTCTGCCTGGTATTTTTTTGATGGCAGATTTAGCCCTTACAAAAATGGTCTGTAGACAGTCTATTGACTTCTTATAGAATCTTTTGCGTTCATATAGATATTTATCTTTGTCTATTCATAGTCTAGAGACTGTCATAGACGAAAGTCTACTAAATGTACATGGTCATAAATCTGTAGATTGTCTATAAACTGTCTACAGTATTTGTACCGCCTATAGACTGTTCTCTAGGGTTTGTCTAGAGGGAGTCTATAGACCTAATAGACATAAGCCTATGGACAGTCTATAGACTGTCTAGAGAAATTTTTGTAGTAGATGTCGCCGCAAATTCGTTAAACGTAGTCATATAGGAGCATGTCTCGGAGGCAAGGCTAGAAATTTGAGTGAGCAGAGCGGTTTCCTACAAAGTACAGCATTGCGTGTCGCTTCAGAAAGCGAGAGAGTACGTCTTTGGGGATATAATCCGCTTGTGATAAAGTGGAGTTTCTTTTGCAGGCTACGACGAATGGCGCTTGAATCATGCTCCTGTACGTGGACACACATCTGGGAAACCGGCTTTCCGCATGCTGAACATGAAGCCCTATAGGGGGCCTGATAATTTTGAATGCTCGTCAATATAATCCTTCGAATGAATTTCAGCATTATACTAGTCACAACTGACTGTGCCCGGCGGTCGTCTCGAAACGAATTCTCTGCTCTCATGCTCCCATCACATGATAACAGCAAATAGAGAGAGGGAAAAAAGCTTGTAGTAAATGGAACGAGAGCAACTAAAGGTTCAAGTGTGTAGCGAGCGTTTGAGTCATCAGGCTAGCACTGTGGAGGAAAAAATGGACTCTGAATCCACACTTACGCATTTTTGCATTTTCTTGTACAAAACAAAGGAGCAACAATCGAACAAACAAACAAACAACCAAACAAGAAAGCAAGCAAACGGGAGAAAAAAAACTCAAGTTATCCTTCGGATGTCGAAAATTGAAAACTAAGCTGAAAAGCTGAGAATATAAAAATAAACGGTCTCAAAATACTGGTACTTTCGGCAAAGAAGCGTCGACGGCCGTATTTCGAGATCCAACACGGCACACGTAAGCGATTGAGAAAAACGGCGCCTGATGCGCCTGCGGGATTGCTATGTACGTTTCGCTTCTGGCAGAATCGTTGCAGAATCCGAAAACCCGCCGAAAAGTGACCCAGATGAAGCGACGAGGTGTTTTACGGCTTCAAGTCAACGACCAACGCGACAGAGTGGAATCGAATACACCGCGCGTATAGAAGCTGCGCAATTTCCTCCCCTCTTCCGCCTACAGGCGAGCAGGCACTACAGCCCCCGTCTCGGCCAGAGAGCATCATTTCGCATTTTGGAACCACTCTCACTTGTGCACGGCCGAGCACGCCCGTTGTGTATGTGTGGCTTCGTCGCCTTGAGGACCAGCTCGGTCTCCCGAAACTTGGGGAGATGCAAATTCGAGTCCGACACAGCTGCTTATTTTCCTTTTCTCTCGTTACACGAGTGCGTCGAGGAAGAACTTATGCGCCGAAAACTGTTAGCAATCCTGCGCGCGAGCCTGAAGTCAAGTTTGAAAGACCGCTCCCTCGTCGGAACGACGACGTCTGGCGGGAAGGCGCACCGCGTGTGCTTTACAACCCCCCTCTCCCGCCCCTCCCCCACCCTTGCTCCTGTACCTGCTCTTATGCGATGTTTTTTACAAAGGCTTCTTCAAAGCTATCCTCCTCAAATCACGCTTATGTCGCAGCGAAAAAAAAAAAACAGGCTTAAGAGAATTTGCGTCGAGAGTAACGACCAAGCTTCGAACTACGACACTGATTCACTGTTGCAGTTGCCACTCACTTTTGAGCCTCATGGCTTGGCATTACTATTGACCATAACAGCCTGAACGAAAGATTTCGACCATCTTTAAACCAACTCTAAATGTATAGTTTTGTGTATGTAAATGAACCAGAACTAGAGCAAAGCATCCCGCCTCCCACCGTATTTACTGGTTCATATCAAGCCTGCAGAAACACAATTAAAAAAGACGCATCTCTATAGCAGCCAACGTCTTCCACGAGCCCATGACTAGACAGTGTGAAGTTATTTGAATAAGTCAGCGCGCACTCATTAAACTATAGATAATTTCGCGGAGAGAGAGCCCCAACTATGTTTATTTTGGTGTAGTTACCCTATTTCTCATTTATTTTATAACATTTCGGAGAGTCCAAAGAGGTAATTGCCCGAAAGCATAATTAATTTGTTTTTAACACATGGATTCGAGGTTGTAAGGAATTGAAAAGGTGAGGCGAAAAAATCGTCAGAAAATTTAGGGATGAGCGTGCTACGCTACCGCATCTTTCGCATGAATTTTCTCTTTTTCTGTGTTGTTCCTGAGCTCTTTCAGAACTTTACGTAAGGCTGGCTGTGTCCCTGAAAATTCGACAAAGTGACGTTATTCGGCGTTCTTCGCACCTTATTTTTATTAAACGTCAAATGAAGTTATTTCACTGCTACGAATTAAAGCACCATGCGTTATGATATGCGTTTTAGTAAAGCAGCACGGAAAATTTCAGGCGCCTTAAATTACTAATGAGCTTCAAAAGTGCAGCATGCGGGTGCTTTTGTATTTCCTTTCACTCGAAATGCAGCCGCCGTGCTCAACAATCGCTGCCGCAAAATGGTGTTATTTATTAGATTGCCGCAGCCATTGAGCTACGCTTTTGACGGAAGTATTGGCGGCATTAAACAACATACAAAGAACTTTGACGACGCTTAATTAACCCGCTCTTGAGAGTACAGTGCTATAACTTTAGAGACCCTTCCCGTGCAAGTACTCCTTCTCTTCCGCCTAGGTTCTGCTGACACGCCTATATTTACGGCATTAGCCATTTTATATATACTTTACTGTTTTCCTTTCTGCCAAAGTGTTTAAATGTAAATAAATGTAATTGAACTACACGGTTGACTTTTGCCCACCGTGGCGGTTGCGGTGGCATCACAAGATTAGGTGACCTTTCTCAATCATCATTATTGTAATTTCTACCTCCCATGGTGGGAAAGTTGTTCATAATTTGGGGCGCAGGTTGTCACCTGCCATGGTGGATAGGTTGTGATGACGTCCCAAGGTGACGTGATCTCTCACGCCCAATCACCGTGGCCCAGCGTTGCAGGCGGGTCACCTACTTTTCGTGGCACGGAAGGGAAGACGGATGCTAGCGTTTCCGGACAAAGGGACCGCTAATGCTCTCGCATTAGTAGGTCGTTTACTCTTCACGCATACTTGCTAGAAGGTTTCCATTCTACTCTAAAACATTAAAAATGCCGCCCATCTCTCTGATGGAAAGATCAAGCTGTGTAAAGCAGTTAAATACCTAGTCTCCAGACGGCTGTCCCGCTTCTGCTGCTTGGATAGCAATCGCAGTAAATTCGATGAAAGAAAAATAACTATACATAAGATTATGATTCAGATTCCTGTTTAGAGGCCTCAGCCTCACTGGAACCCCGTATTCCCCAAGGGAGTGGCATAAAGACATATCTTACTCAATAACAACGAAAGGCACGCGTCCTTCACGGATCCCACGCTATACAGCGTCGAAATCGTAAAGCGCGGGTGATATAGGGAGCAGAGCCGCTCGTAAAAGTCCTTCGGAACGTGGGCCGTTTGGAAACACTTCCTGGTATACGACTTTCCTACGCATCCCTCTTCGCTCCCCATTGCTTTATAATACAAAGCAACAGCGCGCATATGGCGCTGAACGACGTCTTCACGCTCTTCACGCTCATGCGTGCGTTTAGCTGTGGCGACGTGCCTCGCTGCGTGCCGACCTGAATGCGCAGAGTAAAAGGAAAGGTGATATAGATGTGGACGCAAAAACAGGACAGGATCGGTGATGTGAAAGCTTGATTCTAAGTGTTAGGTCTGAGATGAAGAAAAAAAAAAGTGAGTGCGGCATTTGCCACTAGCGAAACTACGGCCCTTCGCTTCCCCACCCAGTAGAAAAGCAAATACGAGGGCCGAGGCGACGCCGAAAAAGGGACATAACGGCGGGGCTGTGCCCGCGAAGGAGAGGCGGAAAGACATTCTGGAGGCGGCGGTCGCTTCGCGCATCTAATATGTGTTTTGTCGTTACATATCTGTTCGTGTTACCAGGCGCGCAAATAGGGGGCGGGGGTTCGACTGAGACGCATTGTGGCGAGTTCAGGGTCTGAAAGGAGCGGCCAGGACGCTGGATGGAGATAACTTCTTCCTCCGTTGAAATGATCCCGGCGCAGCCATTTCCGGAGTCAATTCGTTTCGCTACCGCGCCACCCAACGACCGTTTACACAGCCTCTGTGGGAGGCGAGTCTCTCGGAAGGAACAAAAAGAAATACCACTGTTGCGGGGGCGACTCAAAACGGCGCCCGCTAAACGCCTCTAAAAATGCGCGATCCTGATTCCGTTATTTTTCTCTTTTTTTGCAGCACACCATAGCGCTCCCGATGCTGGTGGCATTAAATATACCAGATGACGAGTTTTAATAAGTGCCGTCATCACCAAAGCGCAGCCTATGGGATACCACAAACGGTAAGAGCTCATTGGTTTTGTTATTTGTTTACAATCACGGTCGAAAAATGACCCGCGAGAGTGTAAGTTTCCACGGTAAACTTAATTGTCCGTATTTCCTAATGTCGCTCCCCTCTTGCAGGTGTACGCGCTATCTACTCAAGTGCTATTCAGTAGCGTTCATTAAATATTTTTCTTCTGGACATTTCAGAATAATACTTGTCACAAAGAAAGTTTCATACGCCCTATGGGAGCGCTTAAGCCTCTGACGTGGTTTAATTCACACGCTTGAGAACATACGTTATTTCCTGCTTTTTTTTTTGTCGTGGGTAAAAATAATTTCAGTCCGGATGAACTTCTTCGTCTTAGGCAGTTAGGACCTAGCCTTAAAACATCAACTTCCACGTAGAGCGGCGAAGTTTACAATCAATGACACACGTTTGCACGATGTCAAACAACGTCTTGCTTTTAGTTGTAGGGACGAAATCGTGCTCTTAGATTTTATTTGCTACAGCTCCCTCCGGAGTCATTCAGAAAGCAAGAAAGCCGTCAGAGCAGTAAATCAAACTTTTGAATGCGAAATGGACTTCCTAACCTGCTTCATGACGGAACTGCGAAATCATATGACTGCACATGATATCACGAAAATTACGCCGGCTATCGGAGCCTACGCATGACGCAGAAGAACGACCGCAAAGTTCAAACTTCCTTCTTTCCGTCTTGCAAGCCAGCCCTTCGGCGGAGGGGCTAACAAATGGCCTCAACGAACGCCACTCAGGCAGAGCTATTAAGCGATGTTTTCGAAGGAACTTAATTCGCCATTAACCTATTTCTTTTCTTCATCTGTAATGGCTGTTTTCTGAAGCAAGAGATTAAGAGGCTCTGCCCTTCCCACGCCTAGCGCCGGCTGCCGCCTACCCAGTCTTGCCTTGATTGGATAGAAGATGAGCCGATTGAAAAGAGGGCGCTCGGCACTCTCTGTTCGTCTGACGCGTTTTACCGTATGTCCTCCGTCGCGAGGGCTCTTATCGCGACAAGGGCTCTGTTTTGCGTCTGGTTTTCATTTTTGGCAGTCCAAATGCGCAAGGCTGTTCACGCATTGTGAGCACGTAAGATCCATTCCGGGTCGTTGAGCGTGTTGTTCCGTAGCCGAGGCACCCAATTCGGCCTGTGCCTGAAGGTGGATTTCTCTTCCGGTCCACCCAGAGTTGTTTCTTCACGCCTAAAAAGAGAACTTTGAAGCCATCGTGCTTGTGCTAGAGCCGCCTGAATATAGCGCATTCTATTTTCTTTTCATTTTATGCTTTCTACACGGGTCTGAATACAAAACATACTGAGAATGCACAGCCGCCGCGGTGGCTGAGTGGTTATGGCGCTCGGCTGCTGGCCCGAAAGACGCGGGTTCGATCCCGGCCGCGGCGGTCGAATTTCGATGGAGGCGAAATTCTAGAGGTCCGTGTATTGTGCGATGTCAGTGCACGTTAAAGAACCCCAGGTGGTCGAAATTTCCGGAGCCCTCCACTACGGCGTCTCTCGTAGCCTGAGTCGCTTTGGGACGTTAAACCCCGATAAACTAAACTAATACTGAGAATGCGGCATTGTACATTGTGAGATAGGACTCCGAAAGTGCAAAGTTATTATTTGTCACCCAGAGAAATTTTTCATTAGAGTTTTGTTTGTTCCCTTTCGTGGTACTCACTTGCCTGTACACAGTTCATTAGAATAGTACAATTAACGTCATGCAATTTACACCAGTTAAACATGCTCAATAAGTCGGCTTTCCCTTGAACGGGCGCGCCATTGAGCTAATTATCACCGTTTTCTGCAGTTATTGTGTGTCTGAGTGCGCGTGCATGTGCGCACGCTTTGCCTTGTTACCTGTGGCAGAAGAATCGAAATTAGTTGCTGGACACCGAGGTTCGAAAGAACGTCAAAGCAGAACGATGCCGTTGGCGAAAAGTGGCAGCTCGCACTGATTTTTGGCGAGATTTGAGTGTTAGGAAACTGCAGCATTTAGGGCGTCTTGTTTTGTTCTAGCTTTCGGCGTCGACAGATTAGTGATTAGCCTAAATTTTTGAAAAAAACACTCTCGGCTACGTATCGTCAGGAAATATAAATCGACGGCGTCTATTTCGTGTACTGCAGTTCTTTTCCTGCATGTACAGTATGCCTTGCGGCTAAAACCCGGCGCGCTAAATTCACTGATCGATAATTGCGAATTCGTGTAGACACTGGTTGTTGTTGGCATTCACAATTATGTGGCCGAGATCGCGACTTGCATTTGGGGGCACTCGGCTGTCCCCAGGAATGAGCGCACATAAGCTCTCGCATGCGAGGAATGGAGGTCAGTAACCTTTAGTTGTTCGTCCATGAGTGCGCGGTACTTCCGTGCGGAGTGCTTACGTGTATGCCTTGAGAGCTGCCGTATGTGCCAGCCAACTCACCATGATCTCTCTAGAGAAGCTGTACTTTACCGAAAGCTGCAGACGGACAACTTTACCTCGCTCCAAAACCGATACGCAAGTCACAACACTGCCATATGTCTCAAACCTGTAGCATTGGCACAGGTCTCCCGACTCTCAACCGCATGGTCTGAGAGTGAGTGAAGAGCTCGCAACTATCCATCCGCCGTCCCACAAGAGCCTCGTGGGGAAACTGGCTATCCCTCCTGCCCGGCCGCCAGCTTCTGCGAGAATTCGCAGTCAGCTAGCGCTGGGCTTTACGAGTAAGATACCCACCCTCTAAGGCAAAAATCTGTTCCCATAAAGTTTTACTAATCGCCCTCAACCTCTCAGACCATGTCCTACTGTCTGAAGTGCTTTTTGTACCACGCATTTCGACGCAGCAGAAGAGACTGAATGCGCGAGCAGTCGAGCGAAGTAACTATGGTTGGCTGGTGCGCTCTTCAGGAAAAATCCTTAAATGCGTCGAAAGAAGATTGAGAACTCGAATCATCCTTATATGAATTGCAAAAGAAGTCGCGGGCATCTGGGTCTAACGGCACCGCGCGTGGGGATTTTTATCCACCAAGACTCTGCACTCCTTATAAGCAACCCCGGTCACTGCTGGGTTGCGCCGCGAAATTACGTCTCGCTTACCTGAGCTCTTGAGCGAGTGCGTGGTACTTTGAAAACGTCCGTTTTCCGGTCCGCGGGCGATCGGTAGAGATGCTCGGTCATGGGCTGTTTTTTCTATAGCTACAAAGACACTGAAAGCAGAACAGTTTTTCGTTTTTAGCTTCACTTGGTTCAGTGCAACTAATAGGAGTGCGCTAGCTAGTTTTCTAGCAATAGAAAAGCTAACAAATTTCATAAGCATTGCTGTTAGATGGTGTTTAAAAAATTTGCGAAACTTCGTTTGAATGGGAACCAACAGTTCGCGTTGCGCTGATCGAAACCACATGAAGGTGACCAGCGAGGCTTACTGCGTCGGTTGTGGCGGCAGTGCTTAATGCGTGTACCATGTCATGCAGGCATGCGGTTAGAGGAGCAGGTTGTATTGATGATTTAGCAATATAAGCCTCATCCGCTAAAAAAAAGTGGCGTCACATAATTCCCAGGGGGTAAGTGCACGCCGTCACCTTTCACCTGCCACCTACCAAGCATGGCAGGTATCTGGCAGGTGGTGCATGGAAGAGCTCTGGAAGAGCACTGCGGAAGAAGAGGAACCTGGGTTTTACGATCCCCATCGATCACGTCCGTTAAAGGCATCAGAAGCTTCGAATGCCATGGCACTGCCAACACGTAATATAATCCGGTGCCCATGGACCTCTCTCCATCGCAGAAATTTGGGACCGGCTTAGTTTCTCAAAAAAAAATTATTGCTCTCTCCTTCTTAAATTTGCAGCTCTCACTCCACTGTTAACAAGTTGTGAGATGAAGTATAGATTATAATCAGTGGGGAAAGGGTGGAACATCTTGACCCGCTCGGCCGCTGGCACCGATTAATTCTATCGGAGCTGCTTCCTTACCTGCTGCCGGATAAAGCAAGGAGCTAGATTTTCACGGCCCTATTGAACTGCCTGCTCAGCGCCAGTGTCCCGGCGGTATCGCCACCGCAATGTTCACGCTGGCCGGCATGGTTAGAAGGGTTGTACGGATGACCTAGTGCCCTCGTTTCACGCAGTTAATCTAGAAATGCCTTGTAATCGGCCGTGAACGAACATAAGACACTTATTTTTCATCCACAGTCCGTCGACGGTATTACCGCTCATCCATCGCTTCCTTCAACGACATTGATAAACGACGTGTTGTGAATAGCCTTGGGATGAGTTGACACGCAAGAGGCTCTAGATTTCTTCGCAAGAACCCTCGCGTCAATGGCCGCGTGACACGTCACTCAATCAGTTCTGAGCGCGCGAAATTGCTTTTGAATATGCAGATTTTTTATGGCCCTACTGTTAAGATAAACCTCTAATTTTCTCCAGCCCTTTAAAGGCATACTCTGTAACTTGAGTAAGTGAGAAAATTTTCGCGACCCCGGGTGGAACTGAGCTTAGTCCGCCTAACGTCGAGTAACGCAAGGTAGCCACGCGGAAGCTGTCGCTTTTTGTTTTCAGTAACATCAGGAACATAGCTTACCACTGTATCACTGCTTATCTAATTATCAACTAACAGCTGGCTGTATACCTATAAATACACACGGCTTGCCTGCACTGCAGACTTTTCGCTTTGAACAAGCTTTTGAGCAACAGATACATTAGGTTCAATCGCAAGATGAGACATTTGGATTAAGTGAAGGGCAAGGCTATAATTCTGTTACGCTACAGTGCTTAGCGACGCGAAGCAAGTGAACTGAGCAGGTGCGATGTTTGTTCAAGCTGTTGCTCACTCTAATGTTTCAGTTGCAGTGCAGCGTGCTATATACTCTTGAAAGTAATTCTTTGGATAGTTGGGTACTGACAGGCCTAATGAAACCTCTGATACACTGTATATTCCTGCTACAGGGGTAGAACATGCGTACCAGCTTTTCATCTTTCTTCTTCCCATTCTCTTGAAATCAATTTTACAAATGAAAGCGATGTTAATTCTTCCTTTGTCATAAAAAATAGCGGGCGAATTGTTCCCGCTTTATGCGGCTGAAACAAGATTTAAGTTCGCCTTAGCAAGGTCCTCACCATATGATCCTTATAACAAAGCAAAATGAAAGCCGTACAACAATGATTGTATAAAGATTTTAATCATAACTTTTTTTATTATTTGAGCTGCCACCAGAGAAGGTGGCCAGGCTGTTACAAAACAGGCTTCAGATCAATACACAACGGTTAAATGTGGGGAATTGCCACTATAAGTGCTAGCGCACTAAAACGAAACAAAGAAAGAGCAGAGCAGGCGGAGAGCGCAATAGTCAGCGTTGGCCCCCTGGGACCAAGGATGGGAAATGGCACTTCGCGTCGCAGGCTAGGACCTCCGGTCCAGCGCAGGGCTACCGGAGCTTTTCATTAACTCAGTCGACGGCGGCGGCGGTGAAGACGGTTGGAGCGCAAGAGAAGTGAGTGTCACGGCGCCGCTGAGAAAGAGTCTGTCGCGACGGCCCTCTTTGAGGCGGCAGACCCTGCCTGTTGAAGTGGTGTAGCTTATTGCACGCCGAAATTGTCGAGCCGCCAGGTTGACCCCCCCCCCCTCTCCCCCCGACTCCTTTGTCTCCGAGAATGGCGAGCAGAAAAGACATCCTCCGCGCGACGTCCTTTGAAACTAACACGGGTGGATTCGTGCAGTAGGGAGACGAGGCTTCGTCGCCATTTGGCAGCGATATGCGACAGATGCTGTTTTAAAGGAGACAATTTCTCGCTCTGAGAGCAACGGGAAGACGAAATAGCGGAGATGGAAGAGGGGAATATGAGCGGTATGCAACTCTTGATAGTGTGACCGAGAAGCGGTGCGAGTACTTTTTTGTTCAGCTGTGATAATAATAATAATAATAATACTTTATTGCACCAAATGTTTAAAAAAAAGTACAGAAAATCCGGCCTGCCAAAGCCTCATAGGGCTTGAGTGGCAGAGCCCGACAGGCAGCGGAACCGCGCAAACATACCCACAGGCATAAACGCACATTAAAAATTGCGGAATATAAACTTAGTACAGAGGCAAACAAAAAATAGACAGGAAACCAAAATAGCATAAAAATACCTGAAATCCGTTCAAAAAATACAGCAGTTACAAGTGAAATCATGATTTACTCGACAGGTGGTAAATCATGCGTACAACGTCGAAAAACCACTAATTAGTTTATCGCAGCATCTTTTTCAGTTTATATTTAGTTTTTGCCCGGCGAACACTTAGAGGTAACCTGTTAAAGTAAAATGGAACATAGTAATCTCTTACTCGCTTTCCGTATCTTGTGGACCGTCGGGGAACACAAAAAGGTTCCTTCGGTCGAAGAGACCGTGTGGGAACATACGGAATCATATAGTCACTGCACCAAAAATGTTTCAGGACAATCGTTTCCATCAAAAGGCGATCGAAATCTGGTAGCGAAAATACCTTAAATACATCAGAATTAGAGTGAAGGCCTAAGTCATAGGCAATGGTTTTTAACAAAGATCATAGGAGAGAATTAATTAATCCTATACTTCCAGCGAACCGCACAGTGACCATAAACCGTTATGCCATACCGCAGTACGCTATAACCAAGAGCGTTTACAATAACATTTCGTATACAAAGCGGCATGTAGTACCTAATGTTGTAAAGCACACATGAGACGGTTCTGAGCTTTTTACAGACGTGGGATAAGTAGCCGCCGCGGTGGCTAAGTGGTTATGGCGCTCGGCTGCCGGCCCGAAAGACGCGGGTTCGATCCTGGCCGCGGCGGTCGAATTTCGATGGAGGCAAAATTCTAGAGGCCCGTGTGCTGAGCGATGTCAGTGCAAGTAAAAGAACCCCAGGTGGTCGAAATTTCCGGAGCCCTTCACTACATACTTCATAGCCTTAGTCGCTTTGGGACGTTAAATCCCCCATGAACCATAAAGACGTGGGATAAGTGATCATTCCATGAAAGAGCACTCTCGAAGTATACTCCTATGTACTTCACTGTAGTTGTCTAGCTCAGGGGTACACACTGACATTGGGAACAATCAGATCCGTGCAAGAACAGCTGGTGGTTTAAATCTACCTTTTTCATTGGGCTGTGAAAGCATATAAGTTGAGTCTTAGAGCTGTTAACTTTGATCAGGTTGAGTGAGAACCAGTCCATAGCAATAGTTGCTGCAGCTTGAAGAAAAGAAAGTGAGTCAGAGTACTTCGGCTACTGGGATGCGAGGGCAGTATCGTCAGTGTACTGATACAGGCCTATAGGCACATCATTTAAAAGGTCATTCACGTAGATGTTAAATAACAGGGGACTAAATATGGAACCTTGAGGAACGCCAGCTTTTATAAGTAGAGAAGCGCTCTTTGCTCTCCCAATCTAGACGTATTGTGTTCTGTGCTGTAAAAAGTTTTCCAAAAGCGAAAGAAACACTCCCCGGAAGCCTATCCTGGACAGTTTACACAGTAACACACTGTGACATACACTGACAAGAGTGACATGCCATCGGAAGAAAGCGGGAGTAGCATGAGCCATTGGCTTCGGCGTCCGCATGTAAACAAGAGGTTGCATTTAATTTTTGACAAGAAACACGATGGCAGAAGGAGGTAAGCGAATCTGAGGCGCACTCACCAATGAAACCAACGGCGCAGTGGGTGCGCATTTAGTGTTCGCTATTGTGCCGACGTAAAATCACGTAATCGTGTTTCTGACGGTGCGCTTTCCGAGTTGCGTTCACTTATTGCCAGCCACATGCCTTGACACGCTACGGCGTAGGCCCCTCGTTGTCTGCAAAGCGCCGTCACTTTTACAGCACTTGTATCTCACCGGTTCTGATTTACGGGGCAGAAATGTGGAGGCTAACGAAAAGGGTTAAGCTGAAGTTAAGGACAACTCAGCGAGCCATGGAAAGAAAAATGATAGGCGTAACGTTAGGAGACCGGAAGCGGGCAGAGTGGGTGAGGGAACAAACGCGGGTTAATGACATCCTAGTCGAAATCAAGACGAAGAAATGGGCTTGTGCAGGGCATGTAATGTGAAGGCAAGATAACCGCTGGTCCTTAAGGGTAACGGAGTGGATTCCAAGAGAAGGCAAGCGCAGCAGGGGGTGGGGGGTGGGGTGGGGCAGAAAGTAAGGTGGGCGGATGAGATTACAAAGTTGGCGGGCATGCGGTGGGCGCAGCTGGCAAAGGACATTGTTAATTGGAGAGACATGGGAGAGGCCTTTGCCCTGCAGTGGGCGTAGTAAAACTGCTGATGGTGACGATTACGATAATGATGATTCATGTCCACGCACCTTTCAGCGTACAATCGACTACCACCTCGACTTCAATCAGACTTGTATCGCGAAGAAGGAGAGGATCTTGAGCAAACCAACAGTTTATATATATATATATATATATATATATATATATATATATATATATATATATATATATATATATATATATATATATATATATATATATATATATATATATATATATATATATATATATATATATGATCGAGCGCAATAGCCCTACTAGTGAGCGTATAAAATCGAGCATAGCTTGTTTCCTATACCGCTTTCAGTCGGGGTGCGTGTGGCGAAGCATGCTTCCCCGGCTTTGTATTGTGCATAACAGAAGTAACGACAGAACTGGATGTCATCTCATATCTTTAGTAGCCATCTGCTAATTGTTTCTTCCTATTGTACGAACGTCTTGTCTGCATGCGGAGAGATTTGTTCGCATTTAAACCTCAGTTTTATTTTTCCCGAAACTCCAACGCGTCGTCCATTCGTCAGCGCCTTGGAGAAGTTGGCTTATGCGACGTCCGCACCAAATTATGCTTCATCGAATACGAGAGGGGAGAGGAAGACTGCAGTTTACACGCTATTATTCCTCCCTCGCCGTATGCCCACCAATGTAAGATGTCCGTTTTACTTTTCTTTGGCTCGTACCGCGAAGTGTACACTACAGACTAGTGCATTTGATTTCTGGTTCATCTTGGGGTTCCAAGTGAAAAAAAGTAATTGGAGGTTGAGTGCCCGCATCGTGATGTGCCCCTTGTTTGTGCAGTACCAAGTTGGTCTCCTTTTCGCTTGGTCCGTAAGTTGCGAGTAGCTTATCTGCATTTTCGACGGTACTCAATTAGTAGGGCGAAATTACAGGATTCAAGAAGTTTAACAAGGAAAAGAAAATACATGCATCCTTCGACAAGGACATCATCAAACAACAGAGTTACCGAATACAAGCGGCACAAATAAAGTGAGAAAAAAAAACACGGGGACACTTTATGGGCCTAAAGTGTGCATGGCGAAAGCCTTCCTGATTACTGTGTCTCCTCGACTGCCTGTTGCTTTACTGTTGCTATACGCAAGTGTGCGTGCGCCGCGCGCCACAGCTGCCACTGAGGCGAGTGGCGCGACTGACGTCACTGCTGCTATGCGCACATGCGCATGCGCCGCCTGTTGCTGGGGGTGCGAGGAGGATGCGTGCCGGTGAGGGGGAGGGAAGCAGCTGGCCCTGCGCCAAGATGAGCCGGACGGTCACCGTCACGGCGCGCATGAGCCGTTAAAGGCCTTCGCCTTAATAACTAAACGCAAGAAGCATACATAGCTGCGCCGTCTGAAGCTGTAGAACTGGGGAGGGGGGTGATGCAGCAAAAGCGTTCCGTACAACACACACACACACACACACACACACACACACACACACACACACACACACACACACACACACACACACACACACACACACACACACACACACACACACACACACACACACACACACACACACACACACACACACACACACACACACACACACACACACACACACACACACACACACACACACACACACACACACACACACACACACACACACACACACACACACACACACACACACACACACACACACACACACACACACACACACACACACACACACACACACACACACACACACACACACACACACACACACACACACACACACACACACACACACACACACACACACACACACACACACACACACACACACACACACACACACACACACACACACACACACACACACACACACACACACACACACACACACACACACACACACACACACACACACACACACACACACACACACACACACACACACACACACACACACACACACACACACACACACACACACACACACACACACACACACACACACACACACACACACACACACACACACACACACACACACACACACACACACACACACACACACACACACACACACACACACACACACACACACACACACACACACACACACACACACACACACACACACACACACACACACACACACACACACACACACACACACACACACACACACACACACACACACACACACACACACACACACACACACACACACACACACACACACACACACACACACACACACACACACACACACACACACACACACACACACACACACACACACACACCGGACAGAGCCTGTCCGAAACGTCGACTCAAAATAAATCTATGGATAACTGAAGCGTTTCACAACTTTGCATTTTGCCTCTTGCAACCAAATAGGTTTATCTTTCTCTCTCTCTCTCTCTCTCTCTCTCTATATATATATATATATATATATATATATATATATATAGCCGGTAGTTCGGCCGCGTACGGTCGGCTCGATCGGCCATCGCCATAGCGTAATTCCGAACAGAGTGCCGAAAGGCAGCCGCGGCCGCCCACAGGCAAAAAGGATGTCAAAACTGGTGAGCAGATTTGTTCCCTTCACTCAGCAAACCCAGGATGAAACTTTGAGCTCGGAGTGCTGCTCGTAGGGATTTGCTGCTCTGCTCGGCTGTGTTTGCCTCTGGTTCTGGGATCGCATTTGTTTTGTTTGTTTTTTGCTCCCAGAGCCTTCTATACACCATTCTTTCTTGCCATTAAGCAGGGGATGCAAACAAAGATGTTCGGATGGGTGTTCGTACTATTGCAGCTGCACTGCTGAAAAGGACGGTAAACAACCAAAAATAAATGTGCACAATATCTGCCTCTAATGACTGCTGTAGATTCACGTGCACCGTATCCTACGTTGCTATAGGTCAGTTTATAACTTTCTGTTTGCCTCCTGCACGAAACTTATCCCTACACTGGCGTCTCAAACTGCTTCGACCTCACGGTAATGTGCTTCTTTCAACAAGACTAATGCATGCGCAACCTCAAATACTTGACATGCGACGAGCTGTTCTATATGTAGCAGAATTCCAGAAGGTTGGGTAAAAAATATGCCTGCGCAAGACTCTGCTCATTAGTGGACTGAACTCGTAGCTTTAATCCTAATTAAGGACATTTTTTTAATATTAATAAAAGTGGAATCGAGTAATGAAGCCGCCGAGATTCTTTGCCTACGCACACAAGGCTTTTTACATATTTTTGGAAGGCCTGTTCAAAATCGGCTTTTTTTCTAAACCTCTTGTGTTCATTTATATCATTTCTATGCTCTGCAAGTAGCACATTCAATGACAAAAGGCAAGAAGTTCAGAAATATTTTCGTGTGCTTTCCATTGTTCTATGTCAGTCCTGTCATAACGCACCCTTTCCCTCAGACCTCTTCTAAGGAACCATCCATGCTCTTTGCTTTGCCTTATCAGAACCGTGTTCTGAATGCGTGTTTGAAAATATTGGTAAAATACTCATTAGTAATTAGTCGAAGAGTTTTTGCTCTCAAATAAACAGCTTGTGGAGGGCTTTTTGCAGCTGAATGGGCCTGATGCGAGAAGCACGGACCATCAGGAATAGTGGGTGGCGAAACAAGGAGTCGGTATGAGCATCATGAGAACAGTCAGGAAGTCTACACTGCCGAACGAAGAAAAGAACAATCCTGAGTTGGGAAGTTTAGTGAACTGGACCCTGAAGTCATATTATATCGCTCGATGGAGTGGGAGACGTCCAGTAGTTTTTTTTTTTCATTACGAAGTTTTAACAAATTTGTATGTTTTGAATATTTTCCGCCTTAGTGAAAGGCTGAAGTTGTTAACTAACCTTGTGTAGACGAGCAGGAAATATTGCGCAAAAACACTGCGACAGGAATAAGCGCTGGCACAAATGCCTTACTCTAACGTAATAGCGAGCTATCGCGGATATGATAGCTTCATGTAGCCATCCATCATCGGCTGAATGACGAGCTCAGTTGTTAAGTGGAACAATGCTTCTACAAGCCCTTTGAGCAGCTTCAATGCTGACATCTTCAGACGTAATAATTATTGGCCGAACTTAGCCTTTTTCACTTCTTCCCCGCACCGTTAGCACCAGTCTCCTGTTAAGCCATGTGTTCGTCCTTATTTCAGATCTGCCACTCAACAAGCGCACTGAAATGGGCAATTTTGAAATGACTCTAGGAATGTATGCATTGACTCAAGGAATGTATGCATGCATTTAATAGACTCTAGGAAGGTATGTAAGGGTCCAGTGCATTTACAGTCTTGCCTGCGGGCTCTAGCTAGGTTATAGCCGACGGGATCGCGCAATGGAAGTTTCTTGCCTGATTTTTAAGCCTTTTTTTTCAAGTTCACATTCAGCCGCTTTTACTCTCGCTGAATTTATAAGGAATGCTCTTCCGCGGTGTTTTATTGCACGAACGTCTCGATAACTAACAAATAGAGCAACTTAGAGAGGGCCTTTTATTTGTCGAACGTTAGTACCTTGGAATTTGAGCAATATCTTCTGTCCTGGTCATATAAGCGACGGCGGAGATGGCATGTGTGATGATGAAACACCGCTGCGACCTGTCTATGACGGATTGCATCCTACTGTAGTGCTCGGCCTGGATACATGGCTGTTTATCTTCTCGGTCGCTATCGCGTCTTCAGACACTTGGAATTGCACCAGTAGTGCTTTGCATGCGTTGTTCGGAATACTACGGAGCACAACGCACGCCCTATGCCGCCGCGTTTTTTCCTCCCCGCCACACACGCACACCAATGGCGGAGAACGTGTCCTGTATAAAAAGAGGCTCTGCCGCAGTGCACACTAGCATCGGAAGGAAGTGGGATTGCACCCATAGCCGAATTTGCTTTCATCACTTAGCCTGGTCTACCGCCATTACACCCGTGCGGCCGTTAGTAGTTTCGTCGCACCGCGTGTATTATTTATACTGTGTGATGCCATTTCGCCAGACTGAGTAATTTTATGTTTTATGCGCAACACACCCCAGAATACGACTTGAGATCGTGCTCAGGGATTTTTCAGGGCGGCCACTGCTCGTAAAGTCGGTTGCTTACCGACTAACGGGGCATCCGTAGCCCTTCGTGGGAACAGGGTTTTGTACAAAGCATGGTTTCGGACGTTTCTGAAAGGCACTACACCTTTGTGCGTACTCTAGCTTCTTTTCTTTATTCTTTACTCCACAGTTTTAATCATAACTCGTAGACGAGACCAGCTGGATGTCACAACACAAACAAAAATTATATTCGCAGGGCAATTAAGTCTGGTTACGTGCTGCGAAGGCGAAAGCATTAGTGTGTCATCGTGAGGGTCATGATGCTCACGATCATGCGTCGATGTCTGCAGACATCGACGCAGGTTGTGCACTGAGAAATGAAACGAAGGTGCGCCTCCGAACACTGAATCAGCAAAGGTCCGAGTTAAACACTCGGACACTCGGTTAGAACACCTGTAGCGAGCTAGCCTCTGATCTGACTGAGATACGTATGCTACATGACACGATAAATCATATGACACCACCCGCAACGGTGTACGACGAACGGCTGCGCCACAGTTTTGACATGAAAATAGGTTTTTGAGGAAAGGAAATGGCACAGTCTCGATGGACACCTCAACCGCACCTTCAGGAAAGAGGTCTGCGCCTACAATACATACAATTGAAGTATACAATTGAAGGTGCAAATGTCATCGGTTCGAATCCCTGTCGCAAGCTAGCCTCCGACTTGAACAGCTCATGTAAGCTATATGCACCGAGAAATAATATAACACGACCCGCAAGGCTGTACGACAAATGGTTGCGTCAGAGGTTTTAAGAATGTAGTCGGGAAAGCTGGTGCCACACTGAAGTCGGCCAATGGGGTGTATATATAGATAGACGATTGACTTGTGTAAGGCGCCTTAATGACGTCGTCCTATTTTTCTTGCCATGACTGGGATTTTTTGTAGCATCTGCGAATACATTTACCCACTAACATTCGCCGCCGGCTTTTCTCGTATTTGAACTAGTGCAAGGCAAGACTCCACGGACAAGGTTTATTGCAGCCCGCTGCCAGAGACGCGCCCCGAGCGAGCAGCCTAAGCGATGACGATGAGAATTCGCAGTTGAAAGAGAATGTAGTGGCAGCCATAGAGATCACCAGTAATGCTTTCACATGAAAAGTATCTTAGTTCTCCCACATATCTTGCCCGTTCTTCTTGCTTTCCTAGCAGAAGTTTTTGGAAAATATTTGCTTGAAATTCTTCTTCCCATCGAGATTGTTTTTTGAGGCGAATAAGGTGTTTTTTTTTCCATTCCTAATGCAGAATATCGACGTGCAAAGAACAGGTACTAAAGCAGAAAAAATTCTTTAGGGCGGTTAAGCGCCAACCAAAACAATTATATTTTGTTTGCTGGTAACTAAAGACCTCGATTGTGCAAATAAAAGTTGACTCACCTGTTGCAACGCGTGGGAGTCTAAATGGGTGATCGTTAAAAGACAGAGCACCTACGCGTGTGGTTCGCCTTTCGTGCGTGCTGGATACTTTTTAGCCGGAGAGTGCATTTTGTGAACATATTGTGTGATCTTGCACTAGAGAAAATAATAGCACCGATGTTGACACGTACGAGAATTTTGCACGATTTAACCACGGTGCCGAAGTGCTGAGGAAAATCAATCATTATTTCGGAGATAGTGTTACCTTACGCACAAATTTTAACCGAGAGCGCTGATCCAAAAAGCCAGGGATGCATCTCTATTTGTTATCCTTAAACTCATCTCACGCAGCTAAAAAGTAACTTAATTCAATGATGCAATTAGCGAATAGATAATTAAAACAATATTAAATGCTCTTCACCACCACAAACACTACTGCTACAATTCTACTGCAGATAACTTCACACTGCTTTTTTTCAGAGTTTTGATGTGGTTGCGTATGTAGCCCTGTATATTACATCGTGCAGCTTTAAAGGCCTGCCAAGACACTTTCACGCGGTAAAAAATTGCACTCACAAGACACGAATGTGTAGCTGAATAAACATCTTCGCAACAACAGTTGATGGTTTCGTTAACAGGAGTCTTTGCTTATCTCGTTTTCAGCACCTTGAGACAAATATTTCAGTTTTCTTGTGTTCGCCACTACGAATAAGCGCAACGCCTCTGTGCAAGATCACGTGTTTACTCTGTGTCTGATACCCGCCGCGGTGGCTCAGTGGTTAGGGTGCTCGACTACTGATCCGGAGCTCCCGGGTTCGAACCCGACCGTGGCGGCTGCGTCTTTATCGAGGCAAAACTGCTAAGGCGCCCGTGTGCTGTGCGATGTCAGTGCACGTTTAAGATTCCAGGTGGTCGAAATGATTCCGGAGCCCTCCACTACGGCACCCCTTTCTTCCTTTCTTCTTTCACTCCCTCCTTTATCCCTTCCCTTACGGCGCGGTTCTGGTGTCCAAAGATATACGAGACAGATACTGCGCCATTTCCTTTCCCCCCAAAACCAATTACTCTGTGTCTGGATTTAGACGATGGCTCATTGCACGTCTCTGAGAATGACGAACAGCAAGCAGAACTTGCTTCAGAGGTTGGACATCCAGAGAGCGAATACGTTTACTGAGCTGGAAAAAACAAAAAGAAAACAGGAAAGAAGAAAGGACACAGGCTGGAATATGGTTTTTATTTTTTATTAAAGTATGATCAACGTTGATGTTAGAAAAAGTAGAGATACATAGCAAGAAGCGGAAAACAAGTGTTTGCTCGTGGGAATACAATGCAAGCCGAAAGGAATCGGAGTTGTCAGTTGTCTCCTCATTGATTTATTGCTCCCTATTTTTTTCGAATAGCAATCCATAGGTTGCTGCTATGGTTGTGCTGTCAGTAAATGTAGAGAAAAAATGAAAGAACAAGTTGCCAACATTTTGCGTTTGGTTTCGTGGCTTTTAGCGAGGAATTTTCGGAGGTACTATTCCACCAGACATTTAGCTTTTGATTTCAAATTATGGTTGTGGTTCTACTACGCTTTCATGCTGAGTCTATGCAATCTTCCATGGTATATGACTATTTCTCTAGAATGAGCTCAAATGAAGAATTAGGAAAGGGAGGAAGAATTAGGAAAGGGAGGGACAAATACAGACGAAAAGAAATCATATAAACTAAGTAGGAGGAAGAAAAGTAGCGATAAATAGGTAGGGAAAACGAAAAATTGGGACAGCCAAAAGTCCTTGTCCCAGCAGTTTCTTGAGTGAGTGGAATCAGTTCAGTGCTAACAGCATGCGTTGTAAAAGGCATCTCAAGCATTCTGTAGTGAAGCAACGAAAAACTTCCCGTAGTGTTTATGTGAATATCGAACGTCAAATGGTCAAAACCAGAGGCAGAAACCATTTGAAGCAGTGTCGCTCTATGTATTGAAGAAGTTGAATATTATTCAGAGTGCAAAAGATTGGTCTGTGAAGCATAATATTTGTGAAGCAACCCTACTTCAGCTTCTGAAATCATGCCTTCTCTCTGAAGTATGCACCACTGCAAAAAGGTCATCGCCGTGGCGAAGACATAATAAGGCTAGCAGCTCAGTACGATGGTGGTTCTCTCTTCGCCACAGAGAGAAAAGCTAAAATTCGGGCGAGTTAGGACGTATTAACTATACGTTGACATCGCATTATGGACTAAACTTAACGAAGACACATTCAAGCGCTGTCTATCTCTAAAATTAGCAGCTCTGGAAAACAGAAAATAAAATTACGAGAAAGAAAGAAAGGGCAAAATAGGTAAACAGGTGAACGGAATTTAAGAAGAGTAGCTGGAAAAAATTTCAGGGTTCACGCGAAAGCGGGCCTGTCACGGTACGGGGCGGTGGGAACGAAGCTCCTGTGCGTGAAAGAACGGCAGGAATGGTACTAAGATAGCCCGTCCTCGGCGAGAGTGTCAGCGGTTCGAAAATAGGTGGGTGCACATGTCTCAGGACGCGACACTATACGCGCCCTGCATAAAAGTAACAGAGAAGTTGCGAAGCAAGAAGAAATAAACAAATAAAAATCAAGAGAGAGCAGGGAAAAGGCAATGAGGGAGGCACACCTTTTCTCAGCTTCTTAATAATAAATCCATTGAGGCTTGCTGTGTGCACACAAAACCGGCGCACAAGTTAAGGAAGCTTTTGTTGACTGCCTTCAGAAAGGTACCGCGACACGTGACGCCTAGGGCGCGCGGCACGCTACCACACAAAATATCCCAAGCGAATAAGTTCACTAGTTAGGATTGGAAAGCACTTTTTCTTTTCATGCACGCACTGTCGTGCAGCCCGGACAGCTGGGAATAATGTGCTGGGAATAATGTCCCGCGAGGTCAGCTGGGAGTAATGTGACAAAACACACCGTGATATGTGACAAAGAAAACAATTAAGAATAAAAATTTGTAAAATGGCACTGTCGCCGAAGAAATCGCAAGATTATTCCGCAATAAAATTTCTGCTGTCCGGGGGGGAGCAAAGATGCAGGTAGAACATTGAAAACATGACGTGGAAAAGAAAGCATTGCTAGAAACGCATGCTTAGCTTGCGCCCCCGGAAGTGGTTCTTTTTGAGATGTTTATTTTTGTTCAACTAGTTCACGACACCAGGGGCCTTTCTTGGGCTCTAATAGTGATTCCAGCAATTACAAGTTTTCGTTGAAGCGGCTTCTCAATGTTCTGACCTGACAGGAATGAGATAGCAGTCAGGATTTTAGGCATGAAATTTAATGAACGCATAATAAAACCAGCATATTGCACAGACAAGCTAGAAAACGTACAATGCGTCTCATGTTTTTGTGCGTGTTGTTCGTTTTTCAGGAACCTAGCTTTTGAGGTTTTTTAGTTGATAACACATCAACTTCAGTCTGAGTTTTGCAAAAGTAGGCCATTTTTAGCTTATTTTGACTAATCGATTGATTGCCTGATTGACTTATTTATTGACTAATTTTCTAAGCGATCGGTTGAGTTATTGACTGCATGATTGAATAATTTATTGAATATTTGAATGGCTGACTGACTGACTGACTGACTGACTGACTGACTGACTGACTGACTGACTGATTGATTGGTTGGTTGATTGATTAATTCGATAATAAGATCACACAGATCAGATCTACATCGATGTGCCCTGTGATTTTATGAATAAACGACGCATGAGAGCTTAATGCTTTGAGTTCAAATGATCCCTGTGTCCTCCTTTACTCTCCCTTCTTTCTCTCTTCTCGCGTTCTGTTTTTCAGTTTACTCAAATACAGTTCTCGTCAACATTTCTTCACTTTATTTTTTACTCACTTCACGGAATAGTTTCTATCATTACATTTGACCGCAGGAAAGTGAAACTTTCTTTTTTTTCCTTGAAAATTTTTGACGTGCGAGAGAAATAAATCTTGTTTGAGCTTAATACTGCTATGCAGTTTTGCGCACCATTTTCTCAAAGAAGTGATAAAGAGTGCGCAAAATTGTACCAGACGCTGTCACGTCGAATTCGACGGAATGTTCCTCGAAGTCCTCGACAATTTTCTCTTTGATTTCTCTGTCGCCTTCTTTTTAAACTTGTTATTTAACGCCTCACTTGGCTACACGGGCTTGCACACGAGTGCTAACTCTCTTGTTGCGATCCCGGTGGGATTGCTGTTAAAGTGAGAAACTCCCAAAAACAAGGCATTAATTTTACTTTTTTTTGTCAGAGGTCTATGACCCCGATGTGTGAACAGCTGGCGTTGACGCACGAAAGGAGCCGGAGGTGGGGGGGGGGGGGTGATGAGTGTAGCAACTACAGCGGTACTGCAGCGACTTGGGTGCTTGACCTACCCTGACTATTTTTGGATGTCTTCTGTCATCAATTTGCTATTTCCTTGTCGCCTGCAACGCATGGTATCCAGGGAGAGGTGCCTTTTGAGAAAGTAGTAGGCGAACATTCTTTACAAAAAAAAAAATAAAATAATAAATGGAAGAGCTGAAAGGGTGCACTGTAACTATAATGTTTCTAGTTTCTACGTCTATTATTGGAGATGTCTGGTAAACGAGTATTTGAAACTTCGTGCTGCTCTTACTTGGTTTTAGTCGAGTCGTTGGAATGCCGGGAACCACATACAAAGTGAGATTTTCTCAAATCGCACAACCTTATTGGATTTCTTGCCATTCTTAACCACATTTGTTTCCCCTCAAGAAGACCTCGTTTGCCTCAGATACGCTGGAACGCAGATTTGAACATTTAGCAATCTTACCGTCGCTTTACTTGGCTGGATTGAAACTTACATATCACATAAAGTAAGAATAGTGGCTACCTTTTTAAATTATAAATTTCGGAAAACTGACTATGCTGTAATGAAATGCTCCAGGTGGAAAAAAGGTTGCACTTGATATTGCGCAAAAAATGTTTACAATAGGCCAAAACAAATGGGTAAAATATGCTAGTGATCGTTTTAACGGGTACGAGACGTCTCGGCGCGGCCAAAGCAACATCGTAATTAAAGACTCATACTTTGAAACAAAGCAAATCACCTTGACAACATCCATGTGATGTTGTTAAAACAAGAAAAATCGAGAAATAAAGCTAAAAAGTACAGAATTTAAAACCTCACACTCAATTGTTACAGTCATTTGCTAGAACTTATTTATATTATCAGAGTAGACTGGATTTTTGTAGGCGATTGTGATACGGAGGCGTTTTGTTTGCAGAGTTCAAGCAGAGGATCAGGAGTTCAGCGCTCGAGAAACCGCAGTCATGGGGCACGCTCAAGACGCCTCCATTTGTTTATTTCGAAGCAATCCAAACACACTTTTCCTCAGCGCTGTGATTGTGACCTCAATAGTAGCGGAGTTCTTGCCATAATTGTCATCGAGGCTAAGCACACTGCATTCAGACGAGTGCCAACATTGATCTCGAATGAGCCCCGTCTAGCAATATCGAAGGCGTCTCTATCCGCTCCTTTATTCTAGTACGATATCCCTACCTGTCTTTTTGCCGCTGCCTGCTGCGTTTTTTTTTAATTTCGCTGTTATATCTTTGCAGATCTCTATAGACTCCCTTCTTCGGATTACACATCAGATCTATTCAGTGTCTTCGTATAGAATTTTGCTAAGATATTATGAACTCGGGTTTGTCCTCTGATACAAAATGCATTGTTTATTTTTTTAATTGTCTTGCACAGCGCGCTCCGCTCTCCTCAATTTTTGTTTCATTCCTTTTTGTAAGCCTCCTACATTCAACTCTGTAGTTGAGTAGTGGCAGGACATAACTGCGGTGCACGCGCTGATTTCCAACTGCGACCAATCCGCGCCGTTAAATCGGCACCTCCAGAACAGAAATAAAGCAGTGTCCATTCAAAAGCACTGGCCGTCACTTTATGACGTCTTCTTGGCCGATTTGTTTCAAAATAAACGTTGCCAGTGGAACTTACGATATTTGGTTGCTCTTTCTGCTGACGATCGCCATTTTTCGATAGGTTTATATTAATCTTACCTAAATGTTTGTGGCGCCCGGTTCTTTCCACTGATTTATCTCCTAGCTGCCATTAAGCGTTCATTTGGCCCACTGCAATTCCTTGTATAATCTGCTTTTTCATTTCGACGTGGCCACATCGGACACCCTATTTTCGCAGAGCATATGTGATCGCACAGCAATGTCGTCTCCCTCCGTACCTCCTCTCCCAATCCACACATATATCCAAAGCTCGCAAGTCATCAACTTCTGGAATGGGAGCTAAGAACTGTAGGAGGAGGCCAGTTTGCACTGTGCTGCTCCCAGGAAATTAGGGGCGGGAATTTCCGGCAACGAATTCGCGTTGGCGCGCTCGTCATTAGATGCTTCGATGCCGGCTCCAGTGGTTGTCAGTTTATTGCGGAAGTCCCTCGACAGGAAGCAACGGGAGCAGAGGGCCGGAAACTGCATCGAGGACGACTGAAGAGAGTACAGTCAACGAAGAGCTGAGCGAGATCCCGGTACAACAGAATAGAAAGCTGGGGGAGTGGGAAGCTGGTCATGATATTTTGCGGGTGCAAACTTTACGAAGACGAAGACAGAATGCACCGAAAACGCGTCTGTGTATTCTGCGCGTGCATTGTGTTTTCTGTCTTCGTCTCCTTAAAGTTGGCGCCCACAAAAAATCACGATATACAGGACCTTGTGTGTTGCGCAATAAAATGCGCCTTTTATGCTCCAACACTGAACGCCGCCCCGTGGTCTGTGAGAATTTTTTAATCTATAGCCCCTCTGTCCACCCAGGAAGAAAGCTTTTTCTTTCTGCGTTATTACCAGAAAAAAAAAAGAAAGAAAATACAGTGAAAAAATAGAGACTACATACTAGCGCTTAACAACAGGGACGAAGGGAGAGTGTTTCCTCTCTATCTAAACCCCAAGTAGCCCCGCTTTCTGCATCAAATACAATGAAATAAGTCAGGGTTTTAACTCCGTTTAAAGATGCGAAAGCGTGATGACGAATATGGTGACGCTACAAGCGACACCATAGCAACGATATGGTGAAAATCTCAAAACTGTGAAGTACGTTTTCGGGGGTGGCCCTGTCCAAATTTTCAAAATGACCCGGGCAGAATTTGGAGCTCTCCATCTTGCTCGCCACGCTGAATAATAGTTGAACATTGATTTTGGTCCTAATCGGCCAAGGTCAAATTTCAGGGATAGCTCGGGCCAAATTCTTTTCTCTTGGCGTCACAGTTTCTGTGGCAATGAGCGATGCACAAGCAAGATGCAAGGTGCATAAGAAAGATTCTTGCGCTGCAGTGTGACGATCGTAGGAGTGCTTTTGCACCAAAAATAACCATGCGCCCGCTAGGCACTTCCACCGTCGGCGCAGCGGTCAGTGCCACCTGTGGCCAGTTATGCGTCCCATGTAGGATGGCTCCCAGCCGCAGCACACAATTCAGCTGGGATTATGGGCATTTCGCAACTGCACACTGGTGCGGAATTTATCCTGTCTATACTGGCTGGCAATTTAGATCCTCGGTTTAATGGCGGTGAAGCCCTGCCACTATTTTTTTCTGAGGTGACGGATGAGCGGTGACTGCGATTGCAGCGATTTCAGTCGAGCTGCTGTTGGGGACCTCGGTTGTGCGAACGAGCAGGTATTTCAGAGACACGCATCGTGAGAACAGCAACTTCTGGCTTGACCAACGTGAAAGCTCTGGTAACAGTGTATTCTTTCTAGTAACTGCCTCCTAGTCCGCTTGATTCGAACCCCACCGCGGCGGCTGCGTTTTTATGGAGGAAAAACGCTAAGGCGCCCGTGTGCTGTGCGATGTCAGTGCACGTTAAAGATCCCCAGGTGGTCGAAATTATTCCGGAGCCCTCCACTACGACACCTATCTCTTCCTTTCTTCTTTCACTCCCTCCTTTATCCCTTCCCTTACAGCGCGGTTCAGGTGTCCAACGATATATGAGACAGATACTGCGCCATTTCCTTTCCCCAAAAAACCAATTATTATTATTTTTAGCCCTGCGGACAGTTCATAGAGTCATTTTGAGATGGCATTTCAAAGACGACGCACTTCATACGTGCTGCCTCGTATTAAATTGGAGTCGCGTAATAGGACAATGCTGTCATTAGAATCGACTTGGGTGAAGAATGTGATGGCAAAATACACTGTGCAGGAGTCGCAGTGCTAGCGCAAGGGAATTGGATTATGAAGTGGGCAGTGTCTTTCAGTTTTGTTTTACATACCATGCTACCGCCCATTTAAAAGAGAAAGACAAAACGTCATTATTGATTTATGCAAACTGGCGTCTATCTCAATTAGCTGCTGCCATAGTATACTTCCATGGCTATACCTGTCCAGAAATAAGCAACCTGCATTGAAAACACTACGAAACGAATCTGAATAGAACTTCAAAGTTATATAAAATTACGTTGTTTTTGACTTGATTGACTGCGGATATAAGAAACTGGGATGTAGCAGATGCACTCTGTGCAGAAGTCGAACGCTGCCATGAGCAAGAGTAAGAAAGAACAGCAATATAGTCTATCTTAATGACATGTTCGTGTCTTTCCACGCAGCAGACGTGAGGCCAATCAACGCAAAGATTTCTGACCCAGAAGCGAGATCGCGTAAACGTGCACATCCTGCTAAAGAAGATGAGGAAAGAAAATCTACGAGGAGACAAAGAGGGAGCAAGTGAACGAAAGAAGAAGAGTGCACCGCTGTGGCTCATCGCCATATGTGGTTTAGACCGGAAAAACAAGATGGAGTAGTAGATGACTCGCCGTTTATCGCGTGCTTCCGCGGTCTGCCGTGGGGACCACTAACTTACTCACGCGAGATTCGTAGTGAGTGAGTATGTGGAGTTGCAGGAGAGGAACAGCGTCAGATAAATGCATAATCTGTCGTCTGGTGGCGCCTTCTTTCTCCGTTCACTAATCGTTCGTCCTTTCCGTGGGATATAGTCTAGTACGCCGGGAAAATGAGCAGAGGTCTTTCATTACCGGCGAACACTGTGATCTGCCGTATTTACTCGTTTTTTCCGCTTGTCTGTTGTGCGGCACCGTAGAAAGAAGTGGCGGCATTCAGCACTCAAGTCCGGCCGTTTGCGTGCGGACGCAAAAGGGAGAGCGATGAATCTCGGGTCGGGGATTGGAATGTCACTACGACAATTAAGGATCGTATCTTACACAAACGCGGGATGTCGCATGGTGTACCGTCACCGCGTAAGGTAACAAAGGTAAGGTAACAAAGTGACCACACCGCTGTGAAATGGACTGCATGTCGCATTATGAATCCGGATTTGTAACCTGGAACATGACAGCATTGGGGCTTGCCGAGCGACACATAGAGGGGTCGTTGTAAAGAGCCACGCCTTAAAAAAACATACAGGGGACTCCGACTGTCCTTCGCGAGCGTCCTAATTCAGGTGCGCTTGAAATGAAGAGACGCCGAAGATAACGTAGGTGCTTTTGTGGACTAACTTTGATGCTATGTGTATCTTGAGGACCAGTGTAAAACCGATAAAGGAAAAACCAAAGAGAAGACGACATTGTTCCTTTGTCTGTTTTGCGCTGATCCTCAAGATGAGCTACTTCTGGTTCGCCCAATAAACCGTGCTGTAGCGTTGGAAGGACTACCAGGATACGTTTGGCTGTGCTTGAAAGTACAGATGTCCAAGCACAAGTGAATGCCTACGCCACGCAGCGGGTAGATTCCACACTTATATCTCCGTCCTCCTGTTTTGAACTCTCTCCACTCGTTAGAAAGTTCGTTAGCACATCCGCCCAGCGCCACTCGGTTACCGCGCTTCTTCCTTTATGATCACCTAACCTAACCTACCAAACCTGATTTAACCGAAGTTATATAAATCTGCCCTGTTAAGGAAGAGATGAGCGAACAGAAGGTGCAGTAACTGCTTTCGGCGTAGAGGCCTGAAACGTAGCGTGAAGAAGGAAATAGGAAATGAAATCGAAAAGAGGGAGAATTAAAACTACAAACTTCGCACAATGTACCATCTGCACCGAATGACCGAACCCACGTCTCACGACCGTGGGGGTCAACATACCGAACGACTGCACCCATTGGACGAGAGAAAAAAAGAAAGGCTAGTACAGAGTTGAGGCTAGACGACTTGTTCAGTGCAAAGGCGCAACAAAAAAGAATAGAGAGGAGAGGTGAAGGAAGATTGGACCATTAGGCCGCCTATCCCACGTACCCTTTTTTCCAGAGGTGCACTCAGGCCCCGTAATATGTGCTTTGTGCAGTTAGATCGTCTTGCTATGATGACCCCGCCGACAATCTGCCTTTGTGGCTTTGCAATATGTGAGAAGGGTGCTGTCGTCGTCTTCTCAAGATCCGAACAACCAAGATAGCTGCGTAGGTATTCAAGCGTGCCCCGAAAAGTTTTCGATTCTAATAGTGGGTGCGCACAATAAATTTTGAATTGAACTTGATTAGGACGCCACACTGCCTGTACATTTCCAACGCAATTTTAGACTTTCTGCAAAGGAAATTGTTATGAAATGTGGAGGTTATTATGAGCAAAATACCTTGGTTATATGCCATTTCTTTGTTCAAAGGTGTATATAGCAGCCCGCCTTCTCTCTCTCCACATGCAGCATTAAATTGGACAGCCTGATTTCGGCTCTTACTATTGATTCCCCGAGTAGTGTGAAATGCTGGACCGCCACAAAGGCAACTGCGGGTGAAAATGAATGATTGGAACGAATAGTGGCTTCTGCTATGGTGTCATTCAACTGCACCTTGCTTTTATGTTGCAAGTAAGCGAATATCCTTGCGTTCTAGCATCCTATTCCAACGAATATGTTTCATGAACGCTGCCCTCCCCTCTGACAACAGGATGAAGTTATACGTTGTGTACCCGTGGCGTGCTGACTAGAGTCACAAAGTAAGCAATCTCTACGCGATTTTTATTTCCTCTGCTGCAAGCCACTCCGGCATCCTATAAGCGCGCCAACTAATTTGGAGCTGCTGCTTGTCACGTGCGCAGATCGCGGCTCGCTCTCAACGTTTATCAGGAGCGTTCTGTGGCACGCGAGCAGTAATTAGCGCCGCGTCGAGCCGAAGGTGCCTTTTTGTGTGGCACAGCGGAACAGAATGGAGAGTGACACCCTCTTTTTATATTCTTTAGCGGCAGCGTCGGCGTATGATGCGTAGAGCGTCGAGCTCGTCGCGGAGGAGACAGGAAGGTCCTGCTGCAAAAAAAACAACAAAAAACCGGCGGAGGCCACCGAAGCGCGCAGCCATCACGCCATCATCACTGCTGCGATCTCCTTTCGTGGTGTGCGGTGTCGGCTCCTTTTGTTGTGTCACCCGGCCCGCTGTCTGCATGGCAGCCGGGCATCACTGGTGGCGGCTGTGGCGGCGCGGAGCGCATTCTGCTTTTATGAATCGCCCATCGGCGCCTCTTTTCTGGAGTCACTGTCAGGGGCATTCATAACGGCAATGAAAATGCAACATTCATCCGTACTGGACGAAGCCGTGACGGTGGCAGGGACGTCCGAAGAAGTCGGGGAAACGCGGTACTTGCGTGGGAAGACAAAATGGGAAAGGGAGCACACAGAGGTCATTGCTGCCCGCCTTGCACCGACGTTGTGTCGCATTTCACGCCTCCTCTACACGCCTGGATACACGGGCTCGCACCTATCCTTGTCGACGTTGTAGTTGTCGTCCTTTGTAATGAGTACGCAAATCACGGAAGACTCTCTTCTCTATCGTAAGCATAAGAGATCACAGAGAGCACACTTAAGGATAGTGCTTGAGCGTGCGTTAATAAATAAAGGTGGCACTCTGTGATTTCTTCTAGCCCTCAATGAAGGCTAACGCAAGGGAGTTGAGAAACGCCTTTTTCTAGTAGAAACAGTTCTGAGTGGCGCCATTTCCCGCGATTGCGGCCGCCATAACAGCTCCACTTTTCCCTTCAACAGCAGTTGGATAACTCGTAGAATGCAGGAAGCAGGCCTGAATTATGCTTAACGACTTGTTTTAACTGTTTTTCGCAT
The DNA here is from genome assembly GCA_030143305.2 of Amblyomma americanum. Lineage (NCBI taxonomy): Eukaryota > Metazoa > Arthropoda > Arachnida > Ixodida > Ixodidae > Amblyomma > Amblyomma americanum. Next base: position 101,821 of record JARKHS020004358.1, read on the forward strand.
GCGATCAAGCCCTAAAAGAGGAATATGAAAGCAAAGAAAATACAGACATGACGACGGGTGAGCGACAGCAAGTACAAGTGAAGCGATTCTTCCCGTTCTAAAGCACGTGCGTGTTGCTGAACGGATGTTGTGTAGACGATGCACTGGCGCCACGATTCACAAAGCGTAAATTGTCGGATCGCGCTGTTCAATGAACTAATTTTAATTACGAGATTGCTAGTTCAGCACACAAAATGACTTCTTCCATCTAGTTAATGAGCAGGGACGGCGTATTCATATTCAAGCCCTGTTATGACTGCTTACGCTGGAGCAAAAAGTGGGTACCACCACCAGAGAGGGTTGTTTATCTTCGAAAACAAATGTGCTCCAAACAACACTAGATACGCGAAACAAGATTTTGTGGCGCCGCCTTGCGGTTTATTATTATTATTTTTTTTTTTGCGGCGTGCTGGTTTTCCTCATTCGCGGAAAATCTCCTTTACCGCACTTTCCCAGCGCCTGTAAGATATGTCAGTTTGGCTGTTATTAAGTTTCCAGTTTTTTACTCCCGTCTGTTCAGCTGCTTACTCAGCTAAAGTGCGTTTGTGGGAGCCATATTAAAGTGTGTTGTGGATCTAGCTTAAGCAATATCGTCATAAATAAAAAGAAGTCGCTTAAAACCGCGCAATGGTTTCATGCAAAAGCCCTGTGCTTGGAGCTGATTACTTGGCAGCAGTATTTGCATTCCGTTTTCATAATCGTGCATAATGGCGCGTTCAGGTTTTGAGAGGGAAACTCGTTATTCTAAAGCGGAACGTTTAAGCCTGCAGCGCGGGGAAAAACCTAGGAGGCGCCCTCCACTTCACATGAAAAGTTCGTTTCCCTTTTTACTTTCGTCTAGACCTGATGGAAGGCAGTGTTAGTGACGCCGGTCAAACCAATCAGAAAGTCACTGAGATAGGTGGCGTAAAACATTAAGAGCGGAAACCTTATATTACCTTGTGCTGGCCGAAAAATGAATTAGCTGGCTTTAAACAATCTACAATTGGCGACAATAGATCTGTTTACTTTTTTGCCTGCTGAGCTGTTTTATGCGCAACTGGGTGGTGAAAAATTATTCATTAGAGCCACTAGCGGTACTACTTCATCATTGCCGTAAAAAATACGAGAAAACTAACAGGCATGAAATTATAAGCCTACTTGCACGTTAATTTTAGAGAGTGTACGCCGTTCTTTAGTTTGTCTACCTCGGAAGGTTTTTCTTGGCCAGAGAATATTAAGTTTGTAATCAATTTGCAGCTGATATCGGTTTAGGGTTACTGACCCTCGCCCTCTCAAGCAGCACATCTCGGAATCTACAGGTTGCCAGCGAAAATACATCAACAATTAGAGATTGCTGTCTTGCATGATTTATCTTAAAGGATAACTTGACGGGTAATGTATTTCTCAGTTATTGGGCTTTTAAGAAAAAAGTTGGCTTGCTTGGCTTTTAAGTCCGTGTCACGCTCTATCGCGCAATTAAAACGCTCCAACGTGAAGCCCCAGCTTTATGGTGTAGTCGTGCTTAACTGAAAAACGATTAGCTGCAGCCTTTCGCAGCATAGTGATTCCTTTCGAGCCTTTCTCAGCATAGCCTTTCGATGCGTAGTGAGCTGTTAACGATAGTGATCCAAAACTACTTTCTCTGCTAAGATTCAGACCGAACTCCACTGCAGATCGAAGTGAGCAGTTTTCTTCCAGCTCTTTAATATTCCGTGTTTTCGGCGCACAATACATGAACTCGCATAAAAGACCCCCCCCCTGGTTACGAAACAGTGTATTTTTGTTCCATCACATATTGACCGCACCCTTTCCTTTCTATGCGTAGTCAACTGATAACGATAGCGAATGCTAACCGGCATCTTTCTTTGAACTTTTAAAACAGTACCGATAATGCAAGGCCACCTCTGCTGAATATCATGCCTACTATTCCCCACCCTACAGGACGAAGCGCCAATAGGAGTGTTCAGCGAGGAGTCCGAGAAACAATACCAAATCACGTCGGATGGCAAACGGTTCTTCTGCTCCATTTGTTTTACTAAGGATTGTGCACTTCCTGTGGTGGGGCCTCGCTTTGAATGTTTAGAGTTTTGCTATAGGGAACTCTACTTGGGCTCTATTTGGACATAATTATAGGCTGCTGCGCGAATGATAGATGTAGTTTTAAGATAAAAGTTACTAAGTTGTCGAATACGGAAATAATGCCGAAGAGTGAGTTTTGTTTTATTGACAAAGTAAGCCGTACCTGTTTAAGTACGCCATCTATCAGCCTGCATTTTGGCCTATTTTAAGCACTTTTGTTTTTTCCTGAATGTTTTGCCCAGTGTAATAAACGCATCTTCAAATCTCGCGGAGCTTATTGAAAACGAAATGGCGTTCATTACGCGAGTAAATACGGTATGTTTGTTAATTTCATACTTATGTTTGCCTGCAGATTTCCCTCACAGAAGCGTAATGGTTATTTTTCATTTTACTTCAGTCAAAGGCGCAAGAAAACACTGCCTCGTTAACGCTAGAGTGTGGTGATTGCTGGATAAGTCTACGGTAATGCGTGAAAAAAGTAGTGCACAAATATCGTACTCCACTTTAGAAGTCCCCTGGTCGAAACGTTGGCAAGAACCCTGGGGCGCTTTCTCCTCTCTTGTTCACTTTGTGAGTGCCACTTTTCGCTAGTGGGTTCACGGCTTCTATAACGAGGAGATGGTTCCTGACCAACCGCGTATTCCCTCGAAGTCAATAAAAGTTATCACTCTCTCTTCCGCTCTTGCTGCCTTGGCTATTCTCGCGATTTCGATAGTCGGCCACACTAGTCTAGACGTTGTTGGCTAAAATGGTAGCGTCCATATGAGCGAAGGAAAGATATGAGGCAGAGTTTAGTTTTGATCAAATGTTCAGGGGAATCCCACAAGGTGGAGTAGATTTGTTACAGAGAAGTAATTACTTTTTGGCATCCACCCAAGCGCAGCCATGCGGCTACAAAGAAAAGCTACACAGCTTGGACGGATACTTAGCAGTTTAAGAAATATTCATCCAGACCGGGGTTCGAACCCACGACCACCGCTTCACTGGAGCAGCCGGTCTACCAACTGAGCCAACCAGGACGGCTAGCATATGGTATGGGGAGAGCGAATTGATCATTAACTCGCAGAGAGAACAGTGTTGGCCAGATGTTTAGGGGAATCCCCCAAGTGGCAGTAGATTTGTAATGAGGGAGTAATTATTCATTGCCATCCACCCAAACGCAGTTAAATCTACTCCACCTCGGGGGACTGTCCTTTGTTGACCAACACTGTTCCTGCTTCTTCGAGTACTTACGGACCTATTCGCTCTCGCCTCACCATATGCTAGCCGACCCGGTTAGCCCTGTTAATAGAGTGACTGCAGCGGTGAAGCGATGGTACTGGGTTGGAACCCCCGACGAGGAGGAATTCTTGTTTAACTACGAAGTTTGTGGGGAAGCTGAATAGCTTTCCTTTGTAGCCCTATGGCTGCGCTCGGGTGGATCCCAATGAGTAATTACTTGCTTTTTACAGTGTGGTCTCTTTCCCGCTCTGTGATTTAAGTGATCCAGCACGAAGTTTCTTTAGCTGAGTGCAGTCGCAGGCTGTCATAGGTCTCAGAATCATGTTCTCAAAATACAAGTTGCAGAAACGAATCTCTGACTGAAATAAGCTTAGTAAGACTTACTTTATTCGTCACTCTGTGGCGACGCCACAAAAGAAGCTAAGCACCTCTGCACACCAATGCTTACTGCCTACTGCTGGCTACGATTGTGTGGGAAAAGTTCCGAAGGATGCGAATAGGTTTGTCTTTATGTTCATCAGTTCGGGCGACGTTCTCCTGAGTTTTCTGAAAATAAGAGATAAATACATTCGATGCATGAGATAAAACGCACAACACTTTCTCTTTGCAAACGAGGTAAGTTCAGCTCTGTCGAATAAAGTGCTGCGACAGTCACATGAAAAATAAGCAGCGAGAGGAAATATGTTGCCCGAAGCCAACTGTGAGAACAAACCTCACCGGGTTACTTTGTTCGCTTATATTCTCAAGCTCGCTAGGCAATGCACTGTAGTTTGTCGCATATCTAGTTGAAGCCGTACGCCTCTACGCTTTTACTTTGTCATCTCTCCTGTTCCTACGCACAATAGAAGTGGACGCGGAGTGTGTAAGGAGATGAGCGTACTACAGGAATGACTACAATCTACGCGGGAAAAGACAGCAACTTCCCACCAGTATTTTCGTCGACAGGAGCACACAGCCAGGCTCGGATAAAGAGATGTGAAGTGAACCAAAGTAAGAAAAAGTTATCTGCGCATGCTTCACGCCTACTAGATTTAAAAAGGAAAAGATGCTCGAGGAAGACAGCAAGAAAGAGGCGACGATCCGAGTGACGCTGGTATCACGCACGAAAGACCAGAGATGCGTCAAGACAGCATGCGCGGTGCGTCTCTAAGCCCGTCAAAAAGCCGGATTTAAGCTGTCTTGCCATCTTGTCTTTTTAAGGGCACATTTGTGCTGTTTTTCAAGTTTTGCGGCTCTATACTTTGAAAGAGAATATTTTTTATTGCATAAGAATATTTTTTATTGCATGCTTTGCCAGAGTACAAAAAAAAATAAACGAAGTGAACAGTTTTTACTTTCAGTTTTTTTTTTGTTTAATGAGATCTAGAGGGTGACAGCACCAGACACCAACACTTTTGAGCAATAATTTAGAACGCGACGTTTCAACTTAGCTAGGTGCTGTCTTTATATATGCCTCACGTCTATACGTTTCACGTCCAGTTACCTCTGTTGTTTGTGCATCATAAAAATGATATAAACATCGGCTGCTGCGTGACGGGTTGACACCCCTCGTGGATTCATGAAGGGTGTTTTTGACAGTCCCCGCATATTATTGTGTTATTGAAAGCGATATATAACCCACATTTTGTTGCAAAGCTACGGCAGATGTGAAGGGCAGCTAAAAAAGTAAGGACAACCTAAATCAAATGCGTTCTCTTGAAAATATTTTGCATGAATTGTCAGTCAGTTACTGGGGAAGCATTCTTTGAAACTGTACTAAGTAGTAATGTAAGATACGAGACACTTAATTTGAAATCATTGAGATAGCGGAGGAGCTGAACACGTTAACCCCTGAGCGTACCTTGATATGAGCTGTGGCTCTGTTCCGGTTGGAACATTTATTCCGGCGACCTCCACTACGGCGCCTCTTTCTTCCTTTTTTTCCCTCCCTTATTTGCTATTTTTCTTACGGCACGGCTCGGTGTCAACTGAGGTGCGAGAGAAGTACTGCGCCATTACCTTTCCTAAAAAAAAAAAATTTTCAATTTTCAAGCGTGAAGTACGCTTGTAAAGCTTGCTTTTCTGCACACACGCCCTTGCTGCTAGACTACACACTTTTCAGGGATACTCGAGCGATATCGAGGATGGTTGTAAAGGAGGGTGGTTCGTTCGTCAGGGCAGATGACAACTGGGGATCCTACGCAGAGAATAACTTTTATTTTCCAGCTCAAGTACGAGCCTGATCCCAAAAAGAGAACGCACAGATTGGCTGTAAAGCGTGATACAAAAATTTATGAAAAGGCCAAATCACTAAATGCTCTGCTCCTCTTTATATGTATTCATGTGGCCAGTTATTTTGATCGCTCAGGCTTAACGTGATAGCGTTGTGGAGCCCGTGCTGCAGAAAGGCCGGCGTTGTCGTCGGCGTCGTTGGCCGTGAGCGAGAAATCCGCGAAAAAATCACCAGGAGGACCAACCTAGGTGGCCCACATATGTGGCAGGTGGGCCACCTAGGTTGGTTCTCTGGGGATTTTCTCTCTCCCTGGGGATGATGCCACGTGAACTTGTGGCGTCATCACAGCCTGCCAATTGGATTGTGAGGAAACTATCCACCGTGGGAGGTTACATTTAAATTAATGATTGGTAGTGAGATATTGCTCGGGAAGAGCAACCTGGGTCTCACAAGTCCCACCAGTGTCTGTGTATGGAAAAGTCACCTGCCGGGGCAGTGGCGCATCGCTTAACCGCTGCACCACTGCGCCAGGAGTGGTACGAGGTCTCCCAGGGATCAATGCACGCAAACTATAGAATGGCCAGCTGCGCATATATGGGCATTAACTCATTGACGCTATGACGTCGCGTTAATAGCGTACCTGTTCGGTGACGACGGCTAAAACCTATGCAAAGCCATACCTGGGAACTGGCGGAGGTTTAAGTACACAAAGAAAAAACAAATACTCACCACGTGTTTCCGATTAGCTCCCGTGTTTGGCGGCCCCTAAGGCTGTTTGCACAAAGACGCCGCACCCAACTAGGGCAAACGGCCACTCTTATGCACACTGATCTCTCGTCGTTCAGATTCTGACGCAGTGATTCGTTGCCTTACGCGGCGCCGATGTTTGCATAGGTTGGTGAGGTGTACCGACAGGCCGCCGCCGCTGCGACTTCCTCTGCGATAGCAATTATCGAGAGTGTGTGTGTGTGTGTGGGGGGGGGGGGGGGGGCGCTTTTGCCTCCGTACACAGCAGTCAACCTGTGGCCTGCGAGGCCTCAATGCCCACGGTTCATCGCAGTGCCCTTACTTGACGTCTCTATACAAAACGCGGGCGGGATGACACGCTACAACTATGTCATCACAGACGGCCGTTTTATGCCCTCTAATTCCCGGGCGAAACGTAAAAGGTTGCGTGGGCTTTGCGGTGTCAGTGCAGGTTAAAGGTCTCGAGGTGGTCGAAGCTATTCAGGAACCTTTCAGTACGGCACCGTTTTATCTGTTTCTTCTTTCACTCCCACCTCCCTCCCTTCCCTCACGATGCAGCTGAGGTGTGCACCGCGATTTGAGACACTTACTGCGCATTCCATTTATTAATAATCATTCTTCAGTATAGATTTCGCGAGTGCAACCACAGAGTGGTACAGATCTGCATGTTACTTTTCTGTTGTAGGACCTCTCAACATAATAATGACAGAGAGCATTATATGACGAGTAGTAGTAGAGGTTACTTTTTAAAGATGATAATAAAAAGGAAGGAAAAGATTTTTGGTAGCCCCGGCGTCTGCCATCGCTACGGAAGCACCTGAGCTGGGGAAGCAGAAATAGAGATAGCAGGCACACTGGAGAAATCAAATTAAAAAGGCTAGAGGACATACAGAAAGGATAGGCGGATGAGACGTACTGTATACAAGCGTTCTATTTACACTATGACACACATACAGGTCTGGCGCGTGTGATGTGAAAATTGATTTGTGTGTGTCTCTTTCGTGGTTTAGCCACTCTAAGCTCAGGATCACCTTTCTGCTTTGCATTCGATAACAACCATTCCTCTTTCTTTCTCCGACTATTATTCCCTGCAATGTGATTTCTCTGCATGAACGAACACCGCCGGAAGGTCGCTATAAAGCTACCCCACTATTATTTTTTAATGACTCAAAATGTAGAGATGGTCGCGTTTTTCCTGTGTTCATGGCGACCAGTGCATTGTGTTGTAGACAAAAAAAATGCATTGTCAGGGAAAGGTGTTCAGTAGGATAGTTAAGCGCGGCTGGCAAAGTACCGGTCAGAAAATTGACTTGAAAAGTGAGCGGAAAAAAGAAAGGAAAATGACAGCGTTCTGTCAGTTTATCAGCAAAGTCAATAAACACGCTTCCTCTCGGAAGCACGTCGCTAAATTTTTCTGCGTGTTCGAGTAAATATCCATGCGACAGAACATTCACTGCGAGTAGCTGCCGCCAGAAGAAAGATAAACTAAAGAGAAAGGAGCCGCATCGCAGGCACGCACTTTAACAGAGGGTCAAAGACGCAAGAAGAAATTCCTATAAACGACAACAACAACAAAAGAAACTGGGGTTTCCCGCGTCGGTTTCTTTGGCTTACATTTATTTCTTCTGAGAGAACGAAAAGCTTACAGGCGGCCCGATATCAGCTTACGAAAAGCTCTTTTGTTTTAGTAGCCGAGAACAATTCTTCCGAGCGCGGAGGGCAGAAGATTTGTCAAGTGGAAGCGCCTTTGTTTAGCTTGCTTTATGGCGACGGGTGTAAGCCTTTTTGAGAACATCAGAGTCACAAAGACGCGCTCTTTGGATGTGTCAGAATCCTCAATGCATGAAAAAGGGTGATTTCGAGATGTGCAATTTGTCGTATATTAAGGATTGCGACACATCGGTAGAGCTTTTATGACTCTGATGCTTTTCTGCGTGATAGAACCTAGGCGTACGAAAACAAATTGATCAGTGCGGATGTTTTCTATTTGAAAGAGAAAGAAAGAATTGTGAGAAAAAAACCCTCTGAATGCGTGATTTCTGTCCTGATTGCACAGTGAAACAAATGTTTGGATTGCCTAAAATGAGCGGCTGTTAAATATATTATTCTCTCAATGAAAAATCCGAAAGCGTTGGTGCAGAATCAGTGTTGATGTAGAGCTTTCGAAAATTATACGCATTATTCACAGGACAAGAGCCGACAAGCTTCTTTAAAGGTTAACTTCTTATAGAGAAAGAGCGTGGGTTCGGAAAATGGGTCGAAATTGATCAGAAGTTTAGTTGTGTTTTGTCAATCTCGCTATGAAAGTTCGAGGTAAGTGTTTTAGAAATTTGATTCCAAGCCAAATTGTCATGAAATACTTTTTAAATATTGCAAAATTTTTAATCCTATTAGACGGACGTATACGAGCTCCGTGAAGACACAAACGCATTCTTGTTTTGACTTATTAAACACACATGCGCTCAGTTAGAAATTGAATTCACGACCGCTGTTTTTTTTTGAACACACAAAATCCAAATTTGTTCTTTGTTAAGAGTTTAATTTTATAGTTTAAACAATACAGTGCAGCACATTTTTCTTTATCAGGAATTACCCTGTACTGAAGGTGTCCCAGGGAAGTTTAAAAAAAATCAGGGAGGTTTTTTTTCAACTCTACATCAAACTTTGCTTTTTTTCAAATTTTCCGAATTCACGATGATTTTAACACCTAATGAAAATCATCTCTCCGTTCTAGAAGTAAAAATCCTCTCTTGTGGTAGAAAAAGAAAGAATTAATGCCGAGAAAAATTTCAGCCTTTCGTTCTTAATCCGTCTTGTCCCATTAATGTCCTAAAAGCTACCCTTGTCAAAATGCCTTACCTTTTCAGCAATGTTCACGATTTTTTTTCTGCCGGAGCGAAGAAATATTTTTGCATTCACTCTAGCAGGAACGCCTGCATAGAATTATTTAAAAATAATCAGGTTCAACAAAATTTTATTTTAGGTTCTGCAGATATCTATGCTAACGATTTTTCGAAATCGCAAAATCGAAGTTTTCTACCTATGGTGATACACGATTTTTTTCCCCAAATACCAACAGAGTTTCTTACAAAATCTTGAACGATTCCCTTGTGCAGACGCAGTTGCCCATGTCATGTAAAGTTTTCGTTCTAATATGTATGTAAGAGAGAAAAAATTCATAGTGCTGCGTTGGCAATAGACACGAAAGAAAACAGACGTGGTGAACGAACGCTCTATTTACTCTCCATGGTCAGAACATCAAAGTGTAGAGTCCGCGTGGTGCGTGCGTGCGTGCGGGCGGAGAGAGAGAGAGAGAGTGTGTGTGTGTGTGTGTGTGTGTGAGAGAGAGAGAGAGAGAGAGAGGGAGGGGTTGAGTGAGTGAGTGAATCTTGTTTCGTTGAAGGCTCATAAATCGATTCTTTCTCGCGACACTATGTCAATATTTATTAACTCAGGAGCCCTATTTTAACACCTAAATATTTGTATAGTTATTGCGGTTCAATTGCTCAAGCGCAAAGGGAATATAATCAGACATGACATCGGATAAAGAAATGATAATCACTGCTCGTTCTTGTATTTTTTCTTGAAATTTTCGCAACAGAAAACCGCTGGATACCATTTCGGAAGAGAAACAAATGGGAATCACTTTCTTGTATTTTTGTTATTGTGTTTTCTCAAACAAAAAAAAAGCTGGACGCCACTTCTAAAAAAAAAAAGAAATGATAATTCCTTGTATTTTTCCTGAGTTTGCTAGCGAAGAACAGGCGTCGCAAAGTGTAAGAGTTTGAAGCTATTGAACTATCCCTGACCGCAGCCAAAAAAGAGCATGGGTCACAGCGTTTCGCGGGCAAAACACTGTTTTTGTGTTTGCAAAACCAGAAATGTTCTTCACAACTTAGGTGAAACGAGGAATATTATTCTCCGCATCGCTTCCTGGGCTGTCGAACATCCGGTAATATCAGCCCCTTCTCTTCTTATTGCGGACGACAGAATTCGTCAAGTTTTTTGTCAGTTCCAGTGGGCAAACAGTCAACAATGACCGTCATTTACTTGAACCCTCTCTCGGAGTTAAATGGTTCCCGAAAGAGATCCATATGCGTATTAATGCTCGTAGGGCATACGACTGCCCGAGGTCTCACTACCAGTTAGATGTGACGAGCAACTAAAACCAACTGCTGGGCTAGTTGATGCATACTGATCTAGTTGGTACATCAGCGCACACAATGTCCTTGTCTTCTTTGTGCTCGTCTTTTTAATCTCTGTGGAACTGTTGCTTTATTCAGTTAGGAGCAAAGAATAGAATATTTGACGAAATATTTGAAATCGTTTAATTTCAATGGCATTTGGCACGATTGCTCTTTTAGCTATGCACACCACGCAATTTTTGAGAGAAAGAGCAAAGCATGTACAGCTTGTTACAAAACACAGAGCTTGCCCTCCATGCAGCAAGAGATATGCTCGTGGTTTTCGCGAAATCTGTTGTACGAATCAGGGCCGCAACGTAAACTACGACCTCCCTATCAATTGTGGACGCCCTTAATACGCCGACGAAAAAAGAACAAGCAACAAAAGGGAGCATCGCAAGGACACTTCCCTCTCTGGAGGCTACTCGAACGATGAGCTCCCCGTATAATTTCCGGCTCGAGGCCTTGCGATCTTTCGCTGAGCACTGAGTTTGGCTGACGAAGCATATTGGGCTATGTTGCGGGGACCCGTACGATATTGTCCCCATGCGACGTCTTTCCCGGGAAATCAACAACGAATGCCCTGCTACATCTCTTCCGCTCCTAAGCCACCGGAGGTTCTTCCGAGGTCGGGATGAAATGTGGTGCACTTGGTACAAGGACAAAAACAGAAATACAGAACGTCACTGGCGAAGACGAGGAAGGTGCTGCGCACAGACCCGACTCTGCAACGTGTAAGAAGGGGACAAGGCGAGGTTCTCAAGAAAGGTGCCATAGAACGGACGCCGACGTCCTACTCAAAGAAAAGGAAAGGGGATTAGAAGCTCGAGATAAATCTCCCCAAACAAGGTCCTAATCTCTTTAGTGCGGTAGCTCTCGAGGTGACGGGGAGTTCTCATTGCAGGGTTTACCCTTCGTTAGCAAGCTGCGATGCGTCGTAAGTCCATACCTCGGTGCTTTTCAAGTCTTTTTAGTTTTTTTTTTTTGGGGGGGGGGGGGTGGTAGCTGTTTCCGAGCACTGATTGTGAAGGAAGAGTTGCCGCGTGCTGAGCTGTGAGTTGGTATTAACATAGTTGTCTAAGCGTGAGGTAGGACTCCAGTGCTTTGTCACTTAGCTTTGGTTCATGCGGCTGAATACTTCACAATTTTTTTTAGGAACCAGAGCGTGGAGGCCATTTAACGTAGAGAATGTGAACTCTTAATTAGGAGTTGCGTAGCTTATACGGCAATAAAATAAAGCAACGTTTTCTAACGCTCGTATTTTGCTTATTGTATTCATCGCGAGACTGCAGGGAGGAATTCTTTTAATTTTTTGATGAGGTTTTAAACCAGACGTCATGCATCAAATGAACGAACTAGCGAAACATTGAATGGTAACGGTCGCAGTTTCCAATAAGTTCTCTCAAGCATTTGTACAACGTAGCAAGTGCAGCTTGGGATTCCTTAGGCGGTAGAGCACCTGTGTGGAACACATTTGCTCTTTTTTTTAGGCGACAAGCTCGTGAATGTGTTTTCTTTCACTGTGCGAAAAATGGCACTCTTAATATTAAACTGGTTATTTTGCCACACTTTGATGAACCAGTGCAGAACAACCCAGCGGACAAGACGAAGCAATTCGAGAGAGATTAGAGCGCTTCCCGACATTGTGTTCTTTTGCAGTTTCATCGAAGAATATCAATACTGCCAAAATCTTACTGATTATTTCATGTGCATTGCACACTGCACCTCACGAACATAAATAGGTACTCAGTGCTTATCCTAGCATCAATTAGAGGCTCTGTTCAACTTGTCTGAGAAATACCTTTTCCAGCACTTGGTGGCTCTATAGCGAAGCTTCTTTTTGGAGCAGTGGTGGTGTAAGTGCTGTTTCTGCGGTAGCGAAGCTGCGGATATGCTTACTGAGCTGCGCCCGCGCAGAGTGGCATTATTTCGCCGCTTCTTGTCGCACCGTATTACGCAAAATATTATCACTCCACGCATCCTTGCTGGAAGCACCTCATCCCTGCTCATGCAGACGGTGGTACGTTAAGTATTCCGAAGAAGGAAGCCGTGGCGAACATTTTATGCGAACCGCCTGGAGCGGACTCGCCGCAGTGACCTAATTATTCTCCCGTTTGCATAATTGTGCCTTCATTACAGAGAACCCCAACACTGTGGGAAGCACGTCTATCGCAGACACACGCATCTGTTTCAAGTTATTCTTGGCGCTAAAAATTGCGTCAGTCTGCGCAGCCCGGATTCTATTTCTCGAACTATTTTCGGGCGCAGAGCCTTCATTAGCATTTAGGTTCGCATGTCGGCAGAGTCATGAATAATGCATGACCTACCAATGTAACCAGAATCTTGTGGATATTGACAGGCTGTTGGAACTTAAAGCGGCAATAAATCATGCGAACAAGGTAGTGTTCTACAAAATGCAAAGGGGTAAATTCTTTATACATGTATGAAAGAGATCTTTTGACGAGATATAGAGATATGCAGAGTCGCAACATTTGTTAAGTTCTTTAATTTACTGTTCTGCCTCCTGAAACTCCAGACTACTTGGGATATCACAAGTCCATTTAGGTTGGTCGCATAGCCTACAACTCCACTTATTTTTTACTGCGGGCCCTTTCTTTTCTAGATTAAAGAATGTTTCTATCTTAATACACCATTGAGTAATGCGCCTGCTGCAGGCTAAAACTAAAGTGCTTTTTCAGCACCGGGCGTTGCGACTTTTCCATCTATCTGTTTGGAAGTTCAGGCTTTGTTCAGGAAGCACAAAAACATAAGGTATATTTTTCTTTTGAAAATGGTCCCCTAAAATATTTATTCGGAATCAAATAATGATGAGAGTAAACACGAAACGTAAATAATTTGTTTGTTCTTGTAATGTAAAACAATGATATACAAGGAGGCACAAAAGAAAGAATTTAAAAATGTGTGCCGGCAACAGGAAAGCAATTAAAATAATAATAATTGGCATGGCCAAAAAGACGGATATGCCTTGAACACGAATAATTTTTGCGCACTGGTTACAAAAATTGGTGGGGTTTTAACGTAGCTAAACCGAGTAGGGCGTTTTATAACTTTTAAGCACAGATGAAAGTTGATAGAGACAACGACATGGAACGCACAGCTCGAGAGTGTGTTGCAATTTAACACGAGGCGGCATTGGCTTGGAGTACTTCCATGCAATAAAGAAAAGAGATCTGCGGCAATGGCACAGAGCTCTCGTGCAGTGGCCAGCGAACCCGATCTGTTCGCGCCGCCGCGGAGTCAAAACTCAGTCCCGGCAATGCTTATTTTGTATCTGCAGATTGGCCAAGGTCAACATGAAGTCATGCAAGCCACAAGATTTTTAGTTGGGTTTGAATGTGTCAAGTAGTGCGTTCGCGCCAAAACATTTCTCCGCTCATGAGATTGAAAAAGATACCGAATAAACGTAATTTTGTGCCCGGCAGTAGGTCCTCTTATTATATTTTCTTTCTACTGTCCAAACCTGCTTTCTTATTTTCCGCTTACGCGCGTCGGTATTTTCTTCACTATTATAATAAAAAATCCGGATCTTGTAAACAGCCAGAAGCGGATGCAATAGGATGCGCTAAGGCGCCGATCCATTAAAACAGACTAAAATAGCTTCCAGATGTGAGTTCAATGTTAATAGTGCAATATAAAAATGAACACAGCACAAGAAACAGGAAAAAATACGGTACACTCACAGGTGGATGGAAACTTTGCGAACGGCTCTCGCAGGTCTGATTATCTTAGTCAAGTGTGGATGTGTTGCGGCATTGTAGCACTGTGTACTGACAACGATTTTAAAAAAGATGGTATCGTATGTGAGGAAGCGTGCGAAGAAAGTCCTCGAACCAGGAAGCAGACGAAGGAAGAAGAGGGGTACGATTACACCAGATGGATTTACTCCAACAGTTGACATTAAGGACAAAAGTATATGCCGAACCGCACAAAAATCTAAACAGGGAACAAGAGGTCATTTTAAGGAAGTTGCTACCGAATACTTATATGATTCCTGTGAAATTCAGCTATATGTTTCCAAATTCGTACGATCCGTGCCGTGTTTTCTGCGGTGAAGTGGCGAACTTATACCACACGGTAGGGGCATGCCAGGAAAACCCAGTTATAGCAAGAATCAATAACCCAAAAACTGAGGACTGGGAGGCGGCGCTGTCCAGCTCACCTTCGGAAGAACCAGCTTTCGCTGATGAACCGGGGAAAAAGCCCATGGGATCCTGGAATGCGGGCCCACACAAACATTTATTGCATTAAACGTTTTTTTTCCTCTTTTTCCCTCTCTGTGAAACGAATGCTTAGAAACTTTTTTAGTGTTAGTCTTTCAGATGGTGTTCCGATGTAGATTAAGTAAAAAACAAAGACTATTTTTAAACTTAATATAAAAATTTATTTACAGTTGATGAAGCAAAAGGGCATTAAAGCAGGCAGACTTTCCTGTCACTGAAATCCACGTCGAGATTCGTGTTCAGGGCCACGGACCGAACCCCGAGCGATCACAATTAATCCTGAGCCGTATGCTACGGGGGCTGCCATCGCCGTGCAGCTTTTTGATGTTCAACACCACATACCACCGAAATCCGGAATGAGTGGCCTTGCTGCACAGAAGATGCTGCAGTGTTTGTTCCAGCTACTTGCAAAATCAACCGCCCCTGCATATTAAGGAGAAATAACTGCTTCAGGCCACTTCCCCCAGGAAAACGACGCTCAGTGTTATCTGAGCAGCGAAAAGGCAGCCTGCGGGTTCTTTTCTCTAAAAATGACTGCGTTTTAAATCACGGCAAGCAGCGTCGCGTTGCAAAGTCCGTTGTAAAAACGAAAAATCTCAAGAAATTATGCGGTTACTAAACGCAAGCAATCACTTTCCTTATAATTGTTTTGTGCTGCTGAGACTTCCGGGCAGGTAACTGTTTTTGACCAGATTCTAATTTCGTGTTGAGCCCGCGAGAAGATTACGAGCAGCGGCTGGACTGACAGAAGGTCGCACAGAGCAGCAAGCCAGCTAATCAAACATCAAAAATAAGATTTCATTTTTTCGTGTTTTTTATTACTGTGTGCGGCGCTGCCAGATGCGGACACATCTGTTTTAGAGCCGCATACCTCAGAAGGTGGGGGAAATGGCATGATGCTGGACTTTTCGGAACTTGTGATGTCGAGCGGGGAAATTTCTGACTTAATAGAACGGCAGGCATGGGTTCTTTGCACAGGAAACCCTTACCGATTTCAGCTCCTGGAGTTCCTGCGCTAAGAATTCTGACACTACCTTTTGGACTTTACTTACGTTGCAGGAAAAGTCAAGTTTTGTAAGCCGTTGTCAAACGCTAGATATATTCTTCAAAAGATTAGCTTACCACGATGGCGGTGTGAAGATCCTGTATAACACCGTATGTTTGTTTGCACATGAACTCGCTTTGAGCTCGTAAAACGCATCAAACTGACCCATAAAAAGAAACCTGCATTCATTGAACCCTTGCCTACAGCAAAAGTAATTGCGAACTTTTGGTCCTTTAGCCGGCCATTCATTGCGACGTAACAGAAACTTTTATGCACGTTCATTTTGAAATAGTCCTACGCCAATCATCATTGGTTCCCGATCCGTCAGTGCTGATTGCAAGGACTGCTTCTGAGAGCATAACGAAGGCTACGCTCTCTGCCATTGTTGCAAGTGTAGTCAATAGAGAGCAATCATTCTATATCAGAGTGGACAAGCGGTATATATGCTGGACGGTTTCACTAATTCGAGTGCTGAACATGTTCTTCTAATAAGTGTTATTTATCTCTCAGCATCTCATGAACACACGCGGGGACGTTCGGATGATAGACCGAACTCTGGATTAATGTGAGTATGTGCGCGGCCTGAGCGACATCAAATGTCTTTCTGTGTTTTTTGTTTCGCCTGCGTTTTGAACAGTGTCTACATATGGGTGGGTTATAGGCCGTCGCGCTGGTCGAATAGAAATGGCTCTGTCGGCAGGCCGAAAGCCTTTCGACGCGGATACTGCGGCGGCCGCACGCGCTTTCTATTCTACGTCGCCCGCCACCCCGATGCCTTCTACGTGAGGCGCCGCGTCTCTTTTCTTTGGCAGCCCATTTCAAAGTTGGGGACGATGATGCGGGCAGCTCCTTCGCCACCAAGCATCGTTGGCTTGCGAAAGAAGCCACTGGAGGCCTCAGAGGAGAAAGGTGCACATAGTTTTTAGGGAGGCTGTTTATTTCGCACGTAGGCCTGTTGTTGTCCGAGTCATTTCCTTCTTACTCATTTTCGTTTTTGCCGAACAATTCTTCGTCCAGCGTCGCCCTCTTCTCCCCCATATGTAAATAGGGGGAGAGGGGCATTGGGATAGGACGACGGCTGACAGATGGCAGGTGAAGAGAGGCAAATCGCCCTAAACACAACCTGGCAGGTGGAGGCACCACACAGACGACGACACCCGCAACGTCGCCGCCAGTATTCGCCTTCATGACATTAAAAAGGTCATTAAAATGCCATTTAAATGCCAATAAAAGTGCCATAAACTCGTATTGAAGGCGCCATTTACAGCTACCTCTGTAGAGAGTTCAAAACTGACAAACCTTTCTTGAATTCTCTGACAAGGAGGTTAAGATACTGGGAGGACAATACCTGAAGTCGACCTGTACCTGTATATTCCCGCTCATTAACAGCGATAGCTTTAAGGCTACCGTTGCGCAGAAAATCTGCCGTCGTCGAGCGTGACGGGCAGCGCAGCGTTGTGAGCGGAAAAACAAGTGCCCCACTTACCACATAGGTCGCATGACCATATGAAACGTCATCACAACCTGCCCACCAGATATAGAGCAAACTGCCTACTGTAGATGGTGGCCGTTAAAGTAATAATTGGTCCCTAGAGATTGCTCGGGAAGAGCAACCTGCGTTGCACAAGCCCCATAGGTGGCTGTATTTGAAACAGCCGCCTGTCGGTGCAGGTGGCACTTCGCTTAGTCACTGCACCCCTGCGCCAGGAATGGTATGAGGACTCCCCGCGATTTCTGAATATAAAGTAGTGAATGACCGATTCCGCATGTATGGAAATGTAGAAGAACTTAGACGGAGAAGAAGTACTTACACCGAAGGGATCTCTAATACTATCACATTCTACTCTTCAGGGTATACGTTAAGCGTTGCGTGATAGTAAAAAAAAAAACAGTCACTATCCGTGTATGCGAAGTGATACACAAACAGGACCACAGGCCCCGGAAGTGATCAATTAACGCCATCGCGTGATACCCGTAAGGCGGAGATGAAGTGCCCTCTGAAGGTTTAAGGACGAGATCCTGGTTTCAATGAAAATGCAGACTTTCACACGAGAAAAGACGAAAAAAGAAAACGAAATTAGGGTGTCGCCGTGACCGGTTGATTTCTCAGGCAAGCTGCTTGTGCATCAGGGTAGTTGATTTTTCGAGGATCTCGGAGGCAGGCCGACACCATCAATCACCTGATTCACTTCAGAGCGCTGGTCGCGGAGTCCTTTTTGGTTTTTAGGTTGCTAGTTTGAATCGTGTGACGGGTAGTAAAGTTTTGAAATAACTTTCCTCAGCGATGAATCCAGCTCTTTCTACCAAAAAAGTCATAGAATCAATTAATATGAAACACAATTGTGAGTTGTCCTAAATGTCGCTTCAAAAAGCGCGCAGGGTGAGCTCATGTGCAAGCGCACTCACGTTTGTATTTGAACACGACACGTTGCTCCCTCCATTCGGCACAACGAACAACGGACATTCAGACGCACAAGCACGCGACGCTTTTAATCGCGTTAGTGCGGGATTTCGCCGCACGGCGAAATATCTAATAAAATGCTTCAGCACCAGTGCTTCGGGGCTGCAACCATCCAGCTATGGATTTCGCTGTGCCACTACCCGTATGTGGTGTAGCTTCGGGAGACTCCCCCGTATGAAACCTGAATTCCTCCCCAAATCACATTTCGGGATGGTACACGCAAGACCGTGGCGGCTGCGATGTCGGCCGCGGCTATCGGAATGAACTAGAAAGACCCCAAGAATTGTCTTGCGTTTGTGGTGAGGCGGATAGTTTGCTTGGAGTTTTCGTTTCTATTCGCGCTCAAATATTTATCACGGCCCATCGGCAAGACAAACAAGAAAAAGAAAGCAGAAGAAAGCAAGATTGCGCACGGGGGACTATCGAGTATTTCGACCATAACGTGGGTTCAGAGGGACGCCGCCCGAATCAATCATAAAAGTTTGCCTGTGATAACAACGCAAGGAAGTGGCAACAAGTTTAAAAAGAATAAAACTGAAACCATTTCAAAGTGAATCACAACAAATCGAAGAGATGAACCATGCTGCCAGTAAGCATAAGGAAAAGAAGAGCAGAAAAATGCGAACTGCCTCAGGAAGTCCGATACGTGGGCGAAAAACGACTTCTCTATGAAAGCTATGGTTTTCCTTGCATCTTGTCGTCGGCGCGCACCCTCGCAGAAGACAAACTTCTTGCCGTGGCATCGGATGGAGATTCCGAAGAAAATTGCAGGGAACACTGTGCTTTTGTACTCGGTGCAGCACCGAGGGTCACACGCGAAAGTAAGCTGGTCTGTCTGTGCAGATATTACTCGTTCATGACAGGGTGATATATCGGTCGGACTGCGGGGACGACTGTCGTTTGGACAATCTTTTTTTGAAGGAGCCCCTTCCACGCACAGATGCTTTGAGCAAATACTGCTTCCTTGCTTTGACTTAAAGCTGCACGTTGGTGGTGGCCAATGTTGGAAATAGCGTGGAAAACTGTCAGCAGCCAAGTAGAGAAATAAAGATTGTTATGGAGAGGAGGGACTCGCGCTTCTGTATTGCAAAACAATTTTAAAGGAAAGCGAAGCGCAAAGACGGTGTTACGGCGTTTTTAAGGCAGAAATCAACGCACATCTATGTCCCAAAACGCGGTTGTTACACCAGTCGGGCCGCACATCACTTGAGCTGCTTACTATCGGGGACAAAAGTCCCCAGGACACGCGAAGTGCTATCTAGGCGCATAGAAGCGATCTATGCCAAAGACCACCTTATTTGGTTACAACTTATTAGAGAACATTAGTCCCGCTTCTGCCTCCTCAGGCGCGATCTGCAGCCACTGGTTAATAGAAGAGATATCCATTTTTGTTCCCGCTCAGGTGTCCTGGAGACTTTTGTCCCCCGTAGTAATTGAGTATGGACTAAGAAGAGAAATTAATTAGCCTCTACAGGTGGGGCTGATATCAGCGCATGATCGATGAGCACAAGTCACCCTTTCAAAACGGCAGCTTTGGTCTGTAACCCCGGAGCGGCTGTACACTGGTAGAATTTTTCCATTCAAAATCAAATAGATCCAATTGAGAGGAGTGTTTTCGCGTGCTGTACATTGTTAGTAAGCCGCGACAACAGTTTACTTACAATGCGGTGCCATGGTATGTGTTTTTTAAAGGAATTGAGCCATACAGTTTTGATTTGGTGTACTGCAAAAACACTAATAATGTCTTAATTAGAAAATGGGAGCGTATACCTCATAATTTATACATTTACCATGCGCACGCTCAGAGCGGCTCTCATTTTTCCCATTTCCTTCAGTAAAACAGGAGTGCATTGGAAGGGCTAAAAAAATTGGATGAAAACTTGAGCTGCGCCTTAGGGTATGACACGACAGCGTAATGGGTTGATTCCCATATTTGCAGAAGGTCATTCTCTACATTCATAGATCCCCTGGGAGTCCTCATACTCCTCCTGGCGCAGTGGTGCAGCGGTTAAGCGATGCGCCACTGCCCTGCGATGGCTGGTGCTCCCAGCGGTGGGCCTTGTGCGGCCGAGGTTGCTCTTCCCGAGCGACCAACCATTAATTTTACTCCCACCTGCCACGGTGGGCACTTTGTTCACTATCCGGTGGGCAGGTTGTGATGACGCCGCAAGGTCACGTGCCCTACATGGTGGCCATCCTGCCTCCTAGGTTGCTCTCTGGGCACCACCTGCCAGAGCCATGTCTCGTGATTTTTCGCTCACAACGCCGACGCCGGATTTTCTGGGTAACGAGGCCTTTAAGGCTATCGCGTTTATGTGTAGTCTCTGTGCACTGCGCACTTTCTCTGCCAGGCCAGAGCTATAACAGAAGCTTTTAGCATATATCGCCGCCGTGCACCGCCACTGCACAGCGCCTCTGTTAGCCGCCAACAGTGCTTGCTCAGGTGGCACCGATGATCCAAGTGTAGGCCACCTCTTGGCGCGTTTGGCGCCTGGGCAGCGTTTGCACATTCGTACTGGTGGCTGGCGGTGGCGGTGCGTGGCAGCGCTATGCTAAAACTTTATAATGCGCTGCGCATGTGCATGACAGAAAGTGTGCCCTAAGAACGCAGGAAAACATAGCTTGAAGTCTGCACGTTTATCATGCGACACGATGATGCACGCGTTTACAGCCGCTTTGTCATCTTGCGGCTGAGTCCATCGCAGCTGTTGGCTCGAAGCACATTCACCTGAGCCTGTTGAGTATCGGCTTCCCGGCGTCGAATGTAAGTAGATCGCGAGAGGGAGAAAGATTGAAATATAGATTTGCGAGGAACGCGAAGCTAAAGTCTCTGTGCTGCAAGTTCAAGTTATGGCTTCTCAAAGCAGTAAAGTATTTTTTAGAAGACGTAAGCACCCTAGTGAGTTTGCATTTATGTGTAGAAAGGAAAGCAAACAAGAATAAATAAAATAAATCTAGGCAACTCGAGTCGCCACCAGCGTGCCTAAACTTAAATATAAGCCAAGCATACTAGCAAAACAAAATAAGCAATCTCAAAACATCAGAACGTTCGATGCCATTTCACTGCCATCTGCTT
Source organism: Amblyomma americanum (assembly GCA_030143305.2). NCBI lineage: Eukaryota > Metazoa > Arthropoda > Arachnida > Ixodida > Ixodidae > Amblyomma > Amblyomma americanum. The sequence continues at coordinate 123,108 of JARKHS020004358.1, forward strand.
TCGACGGCAGGATTTGAAGACGGCCGGTACGCAGAGCGCGCCTGTGATCAGTAAAAGCTGGTGCGTGAGCGCGCGCGCGGTTGCATTTTAAGTGTCGCTCTCCAGAGAGTCGTTGTGGATTCCAAAAACTCGCAGACGTGTGGGTGAGCGGCGGCAGCGGCGAGATGCTTTACGGCTTAAGACGAACGTCCGAACGGCAGAAGTAAATCGAATGCACCGCGGTTATGGCTTCTGCGCCACTTCCTCTCCTTCCACCTCCAGGTAGACAGACACACGCTCCAGCCGCCATCTCGGCTGCTGCGCATCGTTTCGCGTTTTGGCACCGCTCGCACGCGTCCACGGTTGAGCGCGCCTGTTGTGCACATGCGCGGTCCACAAGCCCCGCCTCACGAAACGTGAGTAGATGCAAATGCAAAAGCGAAACAGAGCATACTTTTTCTTTCCTCGCGATACCAGCGCGTCATAGACACATACGTCGCTAGGCAGTGAAATGCGTTGCGCTTGATAAAACTTCGTACGGGCGTGAAGCCGAGTTCGGAATACTACTCTCTTTTCGTAATGACGTCGAGCGAAGTGTTCCGCTTCTTTACAACCTACATTCCACACAATGATGCACGCGATAAGGTGTTCCTAACAGAATCTGCAGCCAAGGGTGCGATCAAGCTGTTAAATCCTTCACGCTTTCTTCACTGCCACGCCAGTGAAATAGACTGAGATGCGCTCAGAGTGTACCGCGCGCGTCTAGGGATTAGAGATGCCATTACTCGCTAGGTAGCACGTTTTAAACGCCAGCTTTCTTCGTGTCGTCTTTGCGTTCGGGTTTTGACCGAACAACGTCTGCAACGCCTAGAAGAGGGCGCAGGCAACTGAAAATGTGAATCGCGAGAGTTAACCGGATGGTTGGCCTTGTGGCAATTTCAGTTGTGGGCAACAGCCGGGCTGGTGCGAGCCGCTGATGCCAGTCGGAGTGTTTAGTAGCTCTGGTTAGGGGTGTCGGATGTCTGCTACCTTATGCCTCTGCACTCGCCTCAGCGCCGTGAGTTAATTGCACTGTTTGCTCAGATGGAGAAGGGAGAGGTGCAGAGCGCGGATGAAGCCAGCGACGAGGACATTATTTCATGAACGATGCTGTTACAGCTGTGGCTGCAAAGTAACAGGAGCGCAAAGAGCGCAGATGAGCATGCAAGACAAGCAGTCTTCATGCGTGAACTTTCTTTTGTTCGGTTTTATTCTTACATTTTTTAGGAGTTTAAAATGGAGCGGCAAATTCATGCCAAAAAAGGGTTTCATCAAAAACCGGAAACAGGTATAGACTGTCTGAGTAAAAAAAAAACTGCTAAATTGCCACTCTCCTTCCTTCTCTTTGCTTCCACTTTTATGCTGAAGTTGATTTTTCACATTAAGTGCATATTAAGTTTACATTAGGCTCACATTAAGAGATACTGGGTAGCTTACAAATAAGTCGTTTTCTTTTCACGAAGTACTAATTCAGAGTTTTAATTTCATAAAGGCAGTACATTAAAAAAGTCAGCGCTTTCATAAGCGAGGAGGTCCAGCTCTTTTTGGCGCCTCAGTTTTCTGCGCTGATTACACACAGCCATCGCGGTAAAAGCGGTCACAGAAAAATATGTGAACATAACAGTAGGACACCGAATTCCGAGTTAGTGGTCCAAGTGCCGCACAAAATCTGTATTCTTTCAGAGTAGGGGGCAAACAAAATTTGCTTCTCCCTAGCACAGACCGACACACAACCACTCAAGCTTCTCAGCGCCCGCTTTATACACAGGCCGTAACATAAAACTAGGAGAAACAGCGTCCGAACAAAGAGTAAAGCTCGTAAACTCCCCTCGAAGCTTCGGCCGTTCGAAAACACTTCCTGTTATACGACGTTGTCGCCTAGCGTAACCGCGTTCACAGCCGAGTACCAAGTCCCGTGCGTGCGTACGAATGGACATGAGTTAGAATGGCAAAAAGAACATACGAACATTAAAAAGAGCGACCAAAATTTGCGCACTAAAACGAGAGAGAATCGAGAAAAAGAACGCGTGGGCGCCGAAGTGTTAGGCGAGGCAACAAAAAACAAATCAGTGAGAGGCGGGTGCTGCCAGCGAAATTACGACCTTTTCCTTCTGCCTCTTCCCACCATTACGGCCTGCTTCGGGCAGCGCAGAACAGTATCCGAGCCAAGCCAGAAGCAGAGACGACGATAGCGAGACGACGACGTAAGAGAGACCTAAGGATATTGCTATGCTAGCGAAGAGGAGAATGGGACAGGGCGTGCTCAGGCGACTGCCGCGTTTTGTAACTGGTATCTATCTGTCTTTACACATCTATTCATCTTTGCCGACGCGCGAACAGGTAGCTAGGCGAAATGTATTGAGAAGGGTTCGAGACCCCAGGAAAGAAGACGCGCCAGCAAATAGAGATAAGCTCTTCCTCCTTTGAAATGATCCTGCCGCAGCCATTTCCGGAGTCAATTCCGGTCGTTACCGCCTCGACTGACGACCGTATAATATGGCTTCTGCGGAATGGCCTCTCACAGAAAAAATAAGAGATAAATATAGGCAAGAAAAGGAGGGAATGAGTGAAATAGCACGCAAAACGCTGTTTGCGCCTTTAAAAAGGTACGAATTTAGTTTTTATTTTTTTAATTTTGGTACAGCGCACTGTGGCGTTGCGAAGGCTGATGTGATTAAAGCTAAAAGAAGATGAGCGTTAAAGAGCGCCGTCATCAAAGCACAGAGGAAGAATACTTCTCGCTAGGAGTATTTAGTGTTATACGTTTGCGGCCATAACCCAAATTGCAGGTTTCTGGTTTTCTGCGGTGGTCTTTCTTACGCGATAGGGACGAAATCTCACCACAGTAAAAAGCCGGCAGCGACCGCCCGGCGTTCCCAGAAAAATCTCGATTGGCTGGCGGGCAGTGACGCCATCAGTGACATAAGAAGGCGGCTAAACAAGACATAACTAGTTTTGAAGCTTGGGAGGTGCTGTTGCGGAGCGAGGACCCCAACGCGCAGCGCAAAGCAACCCGCATGGCGGCTGAGGCCGTGAAGCATCAGCTACACCGTCCTCAGCCAACGGCCTCTCCTCCTGATCGGGCTTAGGCTTTGGCCGAGCCTGAGAGGAGGTAGGGAGACCACCATCTGCCGGAAATAAAGTTTTTCTGAACTGAACTGAACTGAACTGAAGGAGGGAGAAATCCAATTGGCAGGAGGGACGTAACAATACCAGCCGGGCAGAGACGTCACCAGAGCGAAGATGTCCGTTTGACTGGATGAAAGGGACGTCATCACACCAGATGGTCCTGCGTGAAGCCTCCAGCTGCCAAACGTGGCAAGTGGTCTACGTGGAGAACTCGGTAAGGGCAACCTACGGTTCACAAGCTCCACAAGTCATTTCCGGCAAAGGCATCAAACGTTCCGAATACTATCGCATTCTTAACGCATAATGGAATTGCGTCTCTCTGGAATTAGGTGTCTCTGTCTTTATTGCTCCCATTTCGAAGTCTCCTTTTCCTCTCGCAGGCGCACGCTGTCCAGAGCTATGCGTTCAGTTTGCTGTCAGGTGAGCTCTTTAGTTTTTGCTTTCTTCCGCACATTGTAAAATATTGCACGGGAGACCAAGATAGCTCTGAAATATGAAAAATTAGCGGGTGCTCCGGTAACCTCTTGCGCAGCTTATTTTCGGTATTTGAGAGCGTGTTTTTGTTTTGTTTTATCGCAAACAGCCTTGAGTGTGGAAAAGAACACATTTTTCAATACGAAAAATTTACCGCTTTCTGTCGCATTTGAGTGTTGCAAAAAAAATTGCGTTAAGTGCAACAAATTAGACCTTTGTTGCGCTTAATGTAACGAATTTGACTCCACATTGCAGAGATTTCAAACACCACTTTGTGCGGTCACTGCAGCGATAAGTGTTATTCTATTTCATTTCCTGTGCAATAAATCATTACACCTTTTTTTCAAAGCGAACGAGGGAAAGCCGATAGCGCTGGAAATCAAGTTTTGAAAGCGGAAACTCAATACGTCGCTACTTTTTTTATCTAATGACTGCACACGGGATTGTGAAGATTACTACGTTTATCACATATGCACCCACGTGACTGGGTATCACATGGTTTTCTGTGACACGAAAACAAATTGCAATGGTCTAGCTTTGGTTAAACTGAGTAGTCGCGATAGCTGAGTAGTCGCGATCGCGACGTGGCTACTCCAGGCAAAGCACTAAGATACGCTGTATGGCTATACTCGGTGAAGCTCTTATTAAAGTGTTGTTTCGCTCAGGAGGAGGAGAGATAAACTTTATTTTCGTCGACCAAGGTAGCAGTTGGTGTGGGGTTATAGCCCCATCAAGTGGCCATGAGCCCGTGGCGTTCGGTCGACTTCTAGGGCTCTTGTCCCAACCCGTATCTGTGTGTCTGAGTCGGAATTGAGCAATGCGGCCTCCCACTGGTCTGGATTTCGAGAGCTGCAAACCTCGCGGTGGGGAGTCCTGAGGGCAAGCCCATAGTATGTGGGACAGAGTGGCATGTTGGCCACATCGCTCAAACTCGCTCGAACGAATCACATGGTTTGTCTTGCGGATCGAAGGTCGGCTCGCATCTTCTTGATCGCAGTCAGGCGAACGGCCTTCGGATGGCGTTTCCGACATCGAGGCTGCGGCGGCGGCGGCAGCAGCAGCTGCAACGTCGTGCACCGGTTCACGTCTGTCTTATCGTCCGGCTCCATCACGTGCCTCGGGCCGATGCGCGCCGCCGCGCCTCCGTTTATACTCGTGTTTGACGTCAGTGATGACGTGGTCATCACGTGGTCATGTTGAACACACGGCGATACCCGGCTTTAAATAGCAGACAAGCTATCGCTTCAAAAAAAAAAAAGCAGCCAGACCAACTGAACGTTGACGCCAACTAAGGGCATAGCGGGACATCTACAGGCCAGCGTACTGATGAGGCTACTAATGAACTGCATCGGCCAACACCAGCCTAGACATGCGTCGTTATTTTTTTCACCCTTCTAAATGAACGTGTTCCCAACCGTTTGTGCAAGAGGTAGTGGTGTTCGCTCACCTAGAACCGGTCGTGGCACACACACACGTGCCTTGATTGGATACGTGATGGGCGGATTGAAAAGAGGGTGCCCGGCACCCCCTGACCGTACGAAGCGTTTTGACGCTGGCCTGTCCTGCAGCTACAGTGCCTTGCTCACGTGGGCTGCAAGCGTGAAGCAGGCTTCGTTCCATGTCTGGATTTTCATTTCTGCCTGTCCGATTTCCCCAAGGCTGTTAACGCATGGTGAGCACGTAATCTCAATTCCGGACCGTTCAGGGTGTGTGTGTGTGTGGGGGGGGGGGGGGGGCATGTTGCAAGACCACTGAGTTTTTACAGTGCCGATGGTGGAACTTTTCCCTTCCTCACGCTTTGTAGTGCTGTTTACTCCCAAATGAGAACTCTGAGGCAATCGTTGTTGGGCTAGGGCAGGTGAAGCTGTTCTCTCTTTATTATTATCTCGTTTATTTTGACGTGTTTCATAGAGATCTGCAAACAAAGCGTTTAGTTAGTTAGCGTACGACGAGCTCGGAATACTCTTCAGAATGAAGATTTTGTTTCTTTCAGAGCCGCGTTTTTGAGTAGCGTTGTGCTTTGAATACTTATTTGATACTGCTTGCCACGGCGACGTGCACTCCCTTGAGTGGATTAACATCGTCAGAAGTGTTAGTGAAAAAGAGAATCGGAATAGGTCGACGTCAAGTTGAACGGCAGCAGTATGGTAACGTTTGATAGATATAGTGTTCAGTGAGTGAGCCTTCATTTAATGGAGTAAAGAGTATTCAGTACTGCCAGGAAAATTCGCGCATTACCAACAAACCGGAAACTTTAAGAAACTTCTCTTAAATATATAACTGCTGTAAGCAAGTCACAAGGATGAATGTATACACAAGAAGCACTACCTATAAACTGAAAGAAAATATTAGTGGAATAAAGATAGAAGCGAGTGCCCACTTTCCAACTTTTTTCGCCTTCTCGAAAAGGTGATAACAAGTGTAATGAATTCAGTACTCGCGCGAAAGAAGGAATCATCAATCGTCCTCTCCGAATTCTCCAGCCCGCCGTGTCGCTCTCTTTCCAATCCGGGAATAAGGCTGACATGCAGGCTGCGCTCCCATTTTCTTTCCCCGTTCTTCTTATTCCCATGGGGCAAAAGCAGCGCAGGAGACGTGGCCCTTTGAAGTCGTGTGGACCCGCGAGAATCGGAGCCGTTTTTTATCCCTGTGTTTTTATTTTAGGTGATCTGACATGCCTGGTCTTCTTTCGGTGCTAGTGTACGATGTCTCCTACGCTGTTGATCTGCATTTCGAGTTTTAATGGTCGCGAAGACATCGGAGGATATGCACTGTGCACAAGTTATTGTGCGTCTAGAAGGCATCCCGCCTTCGTGAGGAGTTTTGGAGAAGGGCGAGCTTCCGGTATGTGTTGCGACGCTCACTGGCTGGCTTCTCCGAACAGGTGGCGATTTCCTTCATAATTTGTTCTCAAAGAAAGAAGGAGAGTACCTACAGTCTGCGCAAGTCGTCTCTTAATGCCATCGTGATCTGTGTGCAATGCGATCGGAACCGAAAACCGAACAGTCACGTGCAACGAATAGTAGTGGTCAGTGACACTGCTCATTTTGCTTAATAGTCCGTGAAAAACTGCCTAAATGATTTCACCAGAAAACTGCTTTACTTTTTGTTCACATAAATAGCAGTTGAAAACTTTCACAATGAAAACCTAACCTGAAATTAAATTCTGTAGGGTTCGTATGCGTGTCTATAATAAAATGAAATAACCTAACCTGATGAAATTAAATCACCCATGAAATGACCTCTCCACTCCCCACGGCCGTCGGCCCCCATTCTCTGGCACGCAGTTAATCTGAACGGAGCTGCTCCTTCACTTGCTCCAGTTGTGAAAGAGACGTTCCCCTTTTTACGGCCCCCATGAAGTTGCAGTGCGCCTTGAGTGTTCCTGCGGAGAAGATGGCGCACCTGGGCAGTCGTTGGCGGTTCCCGGGTCGCGCTAGAGCACCGCGGGAATGGCTTGGCGCCCTCACCGAGGAAACCCTTGTAATCTGCCGTGTATAAACAAGGATACCGGTATCTCGTAGCACGAGCCGGCGACCGTATTATCCCACAAAGCTCAGTTTCTTCAACGACCCTGATAAACGGCCTGTTGTAAATTGTCTCGAGGCAGTGCTAGGCCCTTGCACTAGGCTTGCTGATATTAAAGCCGCATGAGAATGGCGACTTGAGACCTTGTTCAATTTTTTCTGAGTGGGCGCAGAAACTTTTTTTTTTGTTCCGTGGGCAGCTTGGTCATGGCGAAACAGCGAAGAAGCGGCCGTATCTTTGTCCGGCTTTTTTAAGCCTTGCATGTAGATTAACTGGGTGGTTCATAGCAATATACGGAATGCCAACCAGTTGCAATAAGGAAGGGTTTTCATCGTTGGAAATTCACGATTCTGATCAGTTGTTAAACTCTATGAATTTATACGGACGCGAAACTTCTGAGCTGGGTATGAGCCTAAGCGCGACTTTCGACATCGTCACCGTTTTGTTTCGCCACATGTCCGCGCCTGTTAAGGAGAACGTGCGTGATATTTTTATGTGCCAAACCTTACCTGATAATACTTTTTTCTTAATTCCATGTAGAGCAGCAATAAATATCACTTTGATCTTTTTTGCAGAGAGTTTTCTTTCTGCCTTTTTTTTTACTTAACTGCTAAATATTGCATCGACGTCGTGCTCTAGCGTACATGCCTATGTTGTAGTTTTCATGAATAAAAATAAAATGAAACTAATCAAAATATCGGGCGCGCCCTTTGATGCATGACTGAGAAACTTAAAGGATCTTTACGCAAAATCTGCCTGAGCCATGTGAGCAGCATCGATTAAGTTAAAGTGGCATAAATTAGTGTTTTTCTTCCAGGTCTCGGCCAGGTACATCCGGCTTCCTGCAGCGCCAGTCCTTTCACCGTGAGGAACTTTCGAATGTGGGACTTTCAAGTTTATTTTCAAGACCCCGTGGCCAAATTTAAGTAGAGTGCTGGGCTTTACTTTATACTTCCTTGAAATTTTAAGTACTCCTAATGAACAGTTCGCTCAACTGCTTTTAGTCCTGAAGTTTCTGTTGTCAGAGCATAGGTACTAAACTATCAGGCTTGAAAGTTAATTTTGAGCACTGCTCGACATAATTAGGTTTCTGTTATAAGGCAATGCGCATCTCTATATTTGCTTAATGCGGCTAGGTTTCTTGTTTCCATCAACGGCCACTGACTTTCATCGAAAAATTCGGGGTTAGTTTTTTTCGACACTGGTAAGAAACGAAGTTGAGTTTCTTAACTTAAAATTGTTACAGCAGGAGTCAACAATTGTTTGAACGAAGCGCTCGCGTCTTTTTAACCGTGTGGTCAAGATATTCAAAAAAAGAGTCACTGTCCAGCGAGCACGAATCGAATATTTTCTGTATTCTAGATTAAGGCACAACAACCAAGGCACTTTTTCTCAGCATATCTCTAGATTGCTGGTCACTGGTTGGCGTACGGCAGACTTATATCTGGCCAAAACTTTCTGCAATCGTCCACCGCTACGACAGATGCTGTCGCGTATGCCAACGCCGTTAGTCACCGCCTCTAAAGACTGGGAGTTTCCCCCAACCTATTTCACCACGTCGGACACCATTTGACAAGTCACCATGGACCTCGTTGACGTTATATACCACCATCGGCACGTAGCAAGTCGATCAGAGTTACCGACTGTATAAGACTATATGCGCAATCCAAGGCTGTGCAGCTTGTCAAACAATCAGACATTACCCCACTTTTTAATGAACCACACCGCATTGCTCCATGGCACACCGGCATAATCGTACGTGGTTAGCGATAGACACACAGCAGTTAGAACAGAGCAATTAGAACTTAACCACACTAGCTATCACAAGATAGTTGCCTATCATCATCAGACCAACGGTCTCACAAAGCAGAACGATTGCTGACAGAACCGCAATACACGTAAATACGAAGCAGAATAGATGGGAGGTGATTCCTGCCGTACATAACGTTCGCCTATACGAACGTTCAGTACACTACAGGCTTTACACCATTTCGTCTAGACTACGCACTAAACACAAAATGCCCTATATAGGAGTAAAAAAATATGCCGCCACCGTCTGGAAGACGTTGAAGTAACGAGCGTTAGCTGTTTGGTAGCGCCATATATCGTCCATGCGATGTATTACCACGTGATTAGGCTACTTTTCTTACTTCACGGCGAGCGGGCGCCTACCACCTTGAGGTCGGATATTTTTGACCAATTTGGGCCGAAAAAGTTTTTCGACTCTTTGGAGGGCCATTTTTCCTTACCTCAAGGCAGTAGGTGCCCGGTCGCCATGAGGTATGAAATTGTGAGCGGCCGAATGCTGACGTCACGGCCGTGCCATGTTAAGCCTAACCGTAACCAAATACTAACCTAATTAGGTCGATATTGGTGTCTAACATAGTCTACTCATTGAGCCCATTACGAATGTGTCATTAGTTATATCATGACGTTATCGGTTAATTAATTATAAGCAAATTAAATATAAGCCTAGCAATAACTAAGCATTAAATTCATTAGTTAATTTTGGTGTCTAAGGTGGTCTACTCATCTAGAGGATTCCAAATATATAAGTTTTTATGATGGCCTCATTAATTACTGAGTTATAAATGATTAAACATAGTAAGTGACTAGTTAATTATGACGTATCAAAATCAGTGACGTCATCAATCTATCACCAACTGGGTTGCTATATCCTATTTATATGGGGGCCGCCATCTTGAATTCCTGGAGAAAATTTCACGCCGATGGGAGGTGGTAGCAGACCCCAAGAAATCGAGAAACGTGATGAGTTAGAGCTAACGCTCTTAAAAGAAGTAAGCTGTCCCTCTGGCGCACTCCCTTTCAGGGGCAGAGTGTGTTGCCCAAGCCCTGGGGTAGATTTTTTTCAGTTAAAAAACGAAAAATTACGGTAGACAACTGGAAAAATTTTCCGCCTTGAAAACATGCAAAGTTCAAGCAGTTACGAAGATTTTAACTTATAGGTGTCGATCGCCTCTATTAGCTTACCTCAAGACTTGCGGCGTCGCGTTTAAATGCCTCCCCATATTGCTAACTGCATCGTTGCTATGTTTTGCCAGGAATAAGCATTCCGTATATATTAAGCGACCGTAGTCTACTCCACGACTAGGAGTCCGTGTGCAAAAAAAAAAGTGCGCAAGACGACATCTTGCTCCCATTTTACTATATTATAGACTTATTCTTGTTTAGAGCGTGTGGACGCGATGTGCACACGACGCTGGATGTTGTGCTTGCGTGTGAAACTGATAATAGACCAGTCATGCCGGACTACGAGCTATCTTCTCAGCCCGCCAAGAAAGGACGCAAATTTTTCTGCATTCGCAATGAGCGGCAGAAGGGCACGGACAAGCGCCGCTGCAAGTCACTTCTAAGCCGTTTCTCTGGTCTGTGAATTCAGAGTGTTGCGCCGTATAACTGATGTGACTTTCGCAGCACGGGACCGTATAGCCTATGGGGAAGTTGCGCTGAAGTTTGCGGTGCCGATTGCAGCGCCATAACACACTGCCTAGCGAGAAGAGCAAGCAGTTTTGGGTAGTACTCTTAGTACATTTCAGCGCCACCTTCAGGCGCTTATTGGCGTGAGCCTCCGCGCTCTGTCGAAGGCGCACGTGCCGTGCGTCAGCTATCTGGGCTACGCCGAGAGAAGCTAGGCAATGAATGCTGTCAGCCAAACGCGGGTATCTAATCGCACAGAATGTGTTCTCGCGTTTGCAGCGGCCCAAGCGGCTGACAAAAGCAGTTGAGCCACCGAATGAAACAATTGCAGTGCCACCTTGGCAGCGCAGGTTCCCCATACATGTCACCAACCCTGCTCTTAAGTTGCGCACGTCGCCCGCACGAAATCCTTATTCCCGCGCTAATGACGCTTGATAATGGAATGATTTCGGCTTATTTTAGCGTGAGACACTTGCGCACTAATCATTTTCTTTTCTTACTTTTTAATTACCTTTTTTTACTTATCCGGAAGCCGCCGCGGTGGATCAGTAGTTATGGCGTTCGGCTGCTGTCCCGAAAGACGCAGGTTCAATCCCGGCCGTGGCGGTTGAATTTCGATGAAGGCGATATTCTAGAGGCCTGTGTACTGTGCGATGTCAGTGCACGTTCAAGAACTCCAGGAGGTCGAAATTTCCGGAGGCCTTCACGACGGCGTCCCTCACAGCCTGAGTTGCTTTGGGACGTTAAACCCCCTTAAACCAAACTTATTCTTTTATCTTGCATGTACTGCCCCAGGATGACCCGCAGCTGCCGCTGCTCCTCCTTGCATTGCATGTTTATATAGGGGGAGTAGGGGAAAGAGCAATGCCACCTTTTGTCCTCAGCTGGTGCTTGAATACGACGGAGTTCAGGTGTTATGCGCGTTCTTCCAGCTGTTACGCTGCTTTCTGAAAAAAATCGTTTATCTTCCTTCTATGCAATAATCATTATGAGAGCAAAGCAGATCGTTCATCCGCAAGCGATATCCACGAACGTCAAGTGATGCCCTGCCTTAATGGCTAATCAGCATGAGGCCACTTTGCACTGATTGAACACTCAGATCAAGAAAATTGGGAATTCTTGGAGGGCGAGTCTAGTTTGGTTTCCAGTTACTGTAGCCCGTACTGAATTTGTAGTCACTGAGTTTTTTGCTCGATATGCCTACACTTATAAGCATTCATTTGTCTCAAATTAAGCTTCAGTGTAGCAGCGAACGTATGTCCTCGGAGCGGGTTTGTTTGACAGCGTCTCACAAAGGACAGTTTGCTTATCATTCTACTCTTATGCCTTTAACCTATTTACACGAAAATTCCGTGCACATGTGAGTAGCTTCTTTGCAAAGCTACAGCATTGGCTCTTGTACGTGACTGACAAAGTTAAAAAGCACATGAGCTTTTAGTGCATTCATGGTGCTCTTTTCTACGGGTAGTTTAACTGGTTTCATATCCAAGTGTCATTGGATGCAGATGATCTATGTAAGAAACGAAATGATGTGGATTAAATCAACGAATGAATGAATGAATCTGGTCTGGGCTCCTCGTGTTCCTCGGTTTTAGTCATCTTCGACCGGGGCATGTTTATGCTGCAGCGCAGCGCGATCGAGCGACTGAGACAATCCGGACGTCAGGGACCGCACGGGGTGAAAGTAAAGGGCCAGAGGCTAGATGAGTGTCGCATAAAGGGCTCTTCGCGCGCAGTCTTCCGTGAGCCTTAGGAAAGCGTGTTAGCTCGGACCTCTGTGGGACAGCTTTTCCAATACTGTCGGCCGCACAGAGGAAAAAAAAAACAGCAGGGTAAAGAGAGGGAGATAAATAAAGTAAACAAATAAAAGCAAAAACAAAAAGCAAGAAAACAGAAAAGATGAAGGAAAAGAGCAGGCCGCAATCTTCAAAAGGAAGCAAACAGTGGAATTGGCAGGGTTGGCTCCCTCGGGCCACTGGACGGCAAGAAGCGGCTCTTCTGGTCACTGGCTGGTGCCAAGGCACAGCGGAGGGTCAGGGCGCTTTTCATTAACGCAGTGGCCGGCGACGATGAAGGCGGTCAGGACGCAGACGAAGTGAGTCGCACAGCTCTGCTCGGAAAGTGGCAGTCAGGACACCCTGTATATAGTCCCGGGCCGTGCCCTTTGAAGTGGTCCGGGTGCGTTTATTGCCAGCCGAAACTATTAATAGGCTCCGGGCTCCCGACTATTTTGTTTCTATCAATGGCCAGCAGAAACCAAGATCTCCGTCTACACGTCTCTGGAAGGTGGCCTACGCAGATTGGCGCCGCATGGAGAGGAGACTTCGTCGCCATATGGTGGCGATATGACACGGCTGCTGTTGTTTACGGATACAGATTCCCGCCCTTGCCGCAATGCAAATAGGAAAGAAAGAAGCTAGCTACTCTTTACTTTTTATGGGGTGACCTTAAAGCAATTCGGGGCCTTTTCCGTTGATCCGCGGTTCTTTAGTCTACGCCCGGCTTGTCATTAACGCAAAATCGGAGAAGCACCGGTCGCTGGCTTTGTCGTGCGCCGGTTTAGTGAGCTTTTCATCTAATGCGTGACTTTAAAGAATGCGCTTGAAAAATTGGAAGCTGTTCTCGTCAGCCCGGACCCGGACGTTCAGTCCCGGGCCACGGCAAGAGCGCAGGAGGTCGCCGAAAGACTTAAACTGCCGGCCACCTGGAGCGGTTGAAGTAACCGAAGAAGATCACTGTCTTTCTGACAATTAAGTTTTGTTTTCTCTCTCTCTCTCTCTTCAGAAAATATCAGGCACTACCAGAGACCCGTGGCGCTGCTGGCATTCATTTAGCGTTGTTCTGGTGGGCAGGACCTTCTTTTTTTACGGGTATTTTATGACAAGTTTTACGTGCTCTTTATGCTGTTCTCACATCCTGCACTTATGTTGACTGTTTGAAAGCTGTGAAGGCACATAAAGTTGGGCTCATCCCCGGACAAAATCGACTTCATGGATATATGCTGAATCTCAGAGTTCCCGGTGCGTGAGAAGGCTTAAAATCATAATTCATGAAACTGTTTGGGCGCATAAAACACCTGCACGTAGCCCGCTGATATTATGTCTCGATTATTCTGATATCTTTAGTAATGTTCAGTCATAACCAACGTGTCAAAAATAATAAAAATAAAAAAATAGCTGTGGTTTAGCTCTTGTTAAACCTGGAGTAACGCGATAGCTATATCTGGCCGTGTGGAACTCGCTCAGTCGAATTGCAAAATCAGTCTTTCGCTGCTCTGTTTCGCTGGGCGTTCCTTCTTTATCTTTGTCCCACTTGAAACGGCGACTGCGCACAGCTTTCTTTGGCAGCTGTTGCGCGCGGCGCCGCGGGCGGCAGCAGCTACTGCGCACCACGTGACCAACCACGTGACCAACTTCCGCACACGTGATCAACCCGCGTGATAACGGTGCCGCCACGGAGCTTAAGTGGTGCCACGCTGAAGGGTCGAAGAGGTTGCGTAGTGTAGCTATCGCTACAAAACTGCCAGCAACATAATATGAAACGCAGAGGCATTTTGACTATCTTGACTCAGCAGGTTCGTGCCGTTGGTTTCTCAAGCGCATTTAGCTTATCAAATTATTTGTTCTTCTGTTTTCACCGTGTTTTCGTGCTCCTTCTAAACGCAAAAGGGTTACAGTAAATACCGCTGCAATTTTAACCGATAACACAGTCCTTTTACCTAACCTAAAGAAGCAACAAAATTAGTAAGTTTTGTTACAAATAGCCTTAATTAGTTTCTTTGCTTTATTAACTCAGTGAAATTTGCCTCGCTCTAAGCATGAAATATTTCAAGAAAATAAATACAGCAACATACCGAGTGCGTTATGAGGCCGCACGCAGAGTAAGTGGGAATAAAAGTTAAAGTCGGGGTTGCGACAGCCCGCCCGCACTTCTTTCGCCCAGGAGATGCGTAACAAGTTTTAGCATTCCTTCATGTTTCGCGCATTTTCTTCTTCAGCTCAACGGCTTGTGGTGTTTGCAGGGCACGAGATAACGGCACAAGCTATTAACTGAGCGGCCGGTAAAATTTTCCCCGCGTCACTTTATATGCACGTTGAGTGGAAACTCTCTTTATGCAGGCATGACATTACAGCCAGACTAACGAAAACAAATCGCCGCCCTGAAATGCCGGAGTAGCGTGGTAATTACAATTTCTTGATAGGCAGCACTCTAATAACAAGAAACTTAAATGTGCTCCTCCTTGAGAAACTTTCCAATAAAGTAGCAGTCATTTTTTAACAGCAGCAAGCAAATGAGACATCTGAATTGCACGGTGTCCTGCAACTTTGTGAAACTAATCGTCCGCCGCGTCGAAAAAAAAAAGCGCGTTCCAATTATGGTACCAGCCGAAGTAGGAAAGAAGAAATTTGATATCTATTTGAACAAAAAGTGCAACTCCAACTCGTGTGTTCTCAGATTATTGTTTTGTTTAATGAGAAACTCTTTGATGTTCATTCGCAAGAGTGTTTCTAGCAACGAACCAGGAAAGAAAAATGGTGAGGAAAGGGTGGGTATAGAAGGGAGGGAAGAGGTCATGTGCAAATTAGCGTAATCCTCGGGAGCCAGAGCAGGCGGCCCAGATTAGAACGCTTGCGACCATCCATATTCATTAGCGGCAGCGTAATTTGATTTTGGAAAGGAACGCCCCGTTGTACACAACGCTCGTTTTCCAGGTGTGCCGCCAGTCCAGAATGCATTGCGGGGAGGCGGTAAAGGGTGCGCGCTGTACCTCAATATAAGTTAAAATGGACGCCCTTTAGCTTAGATGAAACCCCCAAAAAGTGCTGTACATAAAGCTTGCAGAAAAAATTCAAAAGTTGTTTGCATATTGTGTAAAGAGTCTGAAGACATAATGGTCTGCTAGAAAGTAAATCAAAAGTCTCAAGACTGTCTCTAGATTTGGTTTTTTGGCTAGTGACCAGTCGTCTACCAAATGTCTAAAGGCACAGGCTGGACTCGCGTGTAGTTAAATAAAAATCTTTAAATATCCGCACAACCAGGACGGTCCTCCCAGACACATTGTAGTACCATCGTTCTCACTTCAAATTGTTTACCATTTCGGTGCCGCTACTACATATGCATTCCTGGCTTGTTAAGCCTGATCATGATGTCAGTGCTTTGTTATGAAGCTGGCTTTGATTTCTGGCGCCTGACCACGATATTATTTATTCGTAGCTCAGTTTTAAGATATACCAAATAGCGTAACGACATGGCAGCTCTCAGGCCGTTGTTCTTTGGAATTCTCTTATTTCAGTTATTATCCATGTTCCAGGTGCCTCTGAAAACAACAGATGAGAGATGCATGCGCCTATGGCGCGCATGCAAAAAAATTCTTCAAAGTTAACTGGGCTTGTGGTATAGAATGGATTAATATAGGGCTAATGTGGAAATTTAAATCGAATGGGGGGGGGGGGGGGGGGATTAGAGCCTCTGATCTCATGCCAGCCAAAGGGCGCAATGAGTACTCACTCCTTGCCCCACATCATGGAGAAAAGTCGCAACCGTTCCTCGCCTCTGTTGTTATTCTTTTCCTTTTCGAAAGTCTCTGTGAAGATTTGAAAATAAATTGGTAACCCTGCACATATTTAATGAATTTAGTGAGGATTGGGATACATTGCTTCCATTCTGTTCTGAAAAAGGAGCAAAAACGGCACGAGCTTGAAAACTAAGCCTTTTTTACAAAAAACATCTAGTGCAACGATGAATACTATAATAGCGAATCAATATATAGAGATGCAATACGACGAAGTACTTAATGCAACTTGTTCGTGGTATGCAACCGGGACCAAGTGAACGATATATGTTTAGTGGCTATCGAGGGCTCAAAAATACCACTAAGAAATTTTTATAATTCAGACAATGTTTGTCTTGAAAGGATTAGCGAGGACATAAAATGTGAAAGTGGACTTATGTAATGCGTGCTTGCGTAAGCACGCAAAAACCTGTGCGTGCATATTGGTTATATTGGTGATCTTCACGAAACCGACACCATGCTGCAGCGGTGTCACGAACCAATTTAAGAAACAGCGAGCGGAAACGCGTGGTTTGTCCAGTTGCTTAAATGGTTCGCCGGTGCTTAGAGGGAGAAGCAATCAGTTGCAACAGAAGTGAAACTGACTACCAAACTTTTATTCATGGTTTCGTGTGAACGAGCGCGCCAAATTGACAATGGCTGGCAGTTGCTTAGCTCATCTCCATGTCTTTTTCATTCACGCGCTGTACGAAATTCTTCACCGTCGACGTCATTGATTTGAAGTTCTCTCGAAAGCGAGCGCCGCCGGTGTTCCCCTCCACCTTAACAACGGCCGTTTTCCAACGCCACACAGCCATTCATTTCTCCTCCTCCTCCTCCTCCTCCTCCTCCTCCTCCTCCTCCTCCTCCTCCTCCTCCTCCTCCTCCTCCTCCTCCTCCTCCTCCTCCTCCGTCTTCTTCTTCTTCTTCTTCTTCTTCTTCTTCTTCTTCTTCTTCTTCTTCTTCTTCTTCTTCTTCTTCTTCTTCTTCTTCTTCTTCTTCTTCTTCAAGCATGGCAAGCCTTTACATTCTCAAGAACAGAGACTGTCTCACGCGAGGTTGCTTCTAGCGGCAAACAAGCTCGAGTTTGTTGTAAAATTATAAAACAAGCGCGATTCCACATAGGCTTTTATGTTCCAGATAGGCTTTTATGTTCTTAAAATCACCAAAACAAAAATATATAAAGCTGTACTCCCAGTTTCCGATATGAAGTCCTTCTGGCGCATGGTTCAGAGTTTGGTGTCATGCTTTTGGCGCAGTTAGCGCACTACTTTCCAATCAATCCCAAAAGTCAGCAGAAATCCTTCTGGGGTGGCAGAGCGTCGTTCTAATTCTTCGCGAATGCGCCATCTGTACTTGTCCTTGCACGAATAGTGCACGGCTCGATGAGCTACCATGCTGGAATTACGCACAGACCTCTTCAAAGCAGACGCAGCCACCCGCGGGCATACAGTATGGCAAGCCGGAGAGCAGATTTGTTTTCCTCCCTGTTCAGCCATCTCAGGATATAATTCCGAGCTCGCAGCGAGGCCCTCCGGGCTTTGACGCTAGCTTGGCAGCGTTTATCCTCTATACGAAGTTTCATGTTTTTTTTTCTTCGTTCACAGACTTCTCTATGAGCTCGTGTGTCTTGCCATTGGGCAGGGGGATGGATAAAAAAAAAACTAGTAGTATAGGTGCCGTATCCCTCCCCCTCCACCGGGTCTTGCAGATGCATCACTGAAAAGAGAGCCAGCCAACAAAGAAAAGACGATGATTTCGCTGCGCCTCTAATGGATTTTATAGACTACCTAGGAGCAGAATGCAGCGTTGCTATTGGCTCGCATTATACATCCCCGTGGGACTCTCTGCACAAAGCAAGCGTATACGCTGGCTGACTGTTTCGGGCATGAAATAATGTTTGTCTTTCTCCAAGCGTCATCCATGTGTAACGTCTGTTCATTGCTATACGACGCATCGTCATAGAAAGCACGTGTGCAGAGCTTTCGGGTAGTAAATGCGCTCGTACAGCACTTCTAAAAAAATGTCCTCGAAATTGAGTCGCGTCGCATCTACATATTCAAGGCAGGTGTGATTTGTAGAAGTAGACAACATCGTGAATAATTCAGACGTGCAAGCTGACGAAAACGCTTCGACCAGACCAGTTGTATTTAGTTGAAACGCTTTGCCGCGAAAGAGCTGCCAGTTTCGTTCGGGGTATGGCGATTAGCCTCGGAATCGTTGTTTTATTAAACTGCGTATCGTTCAAAATGTTTTCGCGTCAGTATTTTCCTGAATAACTTTTGCCGTGAATCCAGACGCGAGTAGCCGCCTGCGTTTTGCTCCCTGCGTCAAACCCCCTTCCCTCGGAAAGTTATGTTGAAGGACTTCGCAGCAAATACACCCAGAAGATGTTGACGAGATTTCATTTTCGATCAGAATTTGGGCAAAGTGTTTTACAATAACGGCAATCCTATAATTTAACAGCGCGATAAGAAAAGAGCTTGACAACAAAAGAGCTTCCCCTTTTGTTGTCAAGGTGCCATCGCGCTCTCTCCCTCCCTCCCTCCTTCCCTTCCTTCTTCCCTCCCTCCCTCCCTCCCTCACGTCTAAGAAAAAAACGTGAAATTATACTGCCGTGGTATAGTGCACGACTAAAGAGACCCTGAACTACCTCATCCGGGGCAGAGCTGTTCCCTTAAATTTCATTTCAGACTCAAACGTCCACAGTTCACGCACAGTCTCAAGGGATAGAAACTTTCGTGGAAGACTCTGCCGCAATGCAAGCTACGCTTCGACAATTTGCTGGCACAGTTCCTTGTCTTCAACGGATTGTCCGGCATTTGTATGGATACCTAGGAAAACTGAGTTACTGTAGTGACCTATCTGCAGTAACTACAGTAACAATAACTGGCTACAGTGAGCCCACATGTTTTAACAGGAACAAAACTATTTGTGTGACTTCGAGGCAAGCATCTCTAAGCGCGAATAAAAAAATATTCTGCTGTCAGAAATTCGTAAGCCGTTTTAATGTAATACGGCAGAGTTTCAAACTTATCGTACCGCAACCTATCGCCGGAAAGCAAGAAACAAACTTCTCTTCTTCCCTTCCTCACGGTGATTGTTCTGGGAGCAACGCTGACGACAGCCTCTAGTTATGCCATGTGTTCGGCTACACCATGCGTCTCAGGATGTTCCCGGTAGATGTCACCGGAAATTCACGATTCCTGGCGGAATTCTATCGGCGTCCCGACAGAGCTCATTTCGAAAATACCCATCAATTTCACTATAACAAGTAAAAGATCCGCGGATGTCCCGTCGGCAGGCTTGCATCTTTTAGCGATTAACGTTTTTGCTATCGTGAAAAGCTTTCCCGGGGGTTTTCTATGGCAGACTTAATTGCTTGATGCGAACGATGGTAAAACTTAAAAAAAAGATATCGAGACACATCGTATAAATGAACCATAAACTTCAATATTTCTATCGCAGTAGCTTAAAATTTTTCAGTGTTCAAAATGTTTGTCCAAGAATGTTGGACATGACGGTTATTAGCATTTTAACATGCATGGTGCACCGTTATTGAGTCGGAACATTGAGACCGCGGTCGGGAAACTACAACAAGAGTTTCGGCAGAGTCGCGGCAGAGAGATCGTTCTTGAACTACAACTGATCGCAAACCGAGCTGCTGTAGACGAACAGTTTGTCTACAAACTATTCGGTGAATGCTTTGGTTGCAGCCGCAGTCTAGAGTGTTTCCTTAGATTGCCGATTCCTTCGCCTCGCTTCTGCCTCGACAGCTCCAACTACGCAGTCCCGGTGAATAGGTCGATTCATGCGGATTGGCGCGGCTCGAACAGGAGTTCGCTTTGCTTATGCGGCCCAAACCCACGAGTCTTCTCACTTCCGTCACTTAGATGCGGTCTCCTTGGCACGTAAGGTGCAATTGTTTTTCGGGGTGAAAGTTTTCGCTACCGATCTTGTTGGATCGCTTTGGTTTCTACCTGTTTCTTTAGTGACATTTCAGCAACATTTATATAAGCTGTTGCATCAAGGTGATGTATTTGATGACGTGGAGGTTGTTCATATTCAGAACGGTGATGTCGTCTCATTTTGCGCTTGCTGACGAGCTCCGTAAGGTGACGGGTCTGCGGGGAAGGCCATCATACACGACGTCAGTTGATGTGGACCAATCAGCTTGGTTTCCCGCGCGCTGCATTGGAGCCGCCCCCCGCCTTGGTACGGTCGTCGCTATAGCGGCTCAAATCTGAGGAAAGAGCATCGAACAATTTACGCTGTAGAAGTGTCTGTCGGCGCATACGCGATTATTTAGTGGCTCTTAATGACTGTGGGGATTCGGCTATAGATCTGTCTATGACTTGCCTTTTGTCGGAATTTTTGTGCGGCAACAGACAACAGCAGTAGTGGCGACGCGTGGTGGCTCACTGCGATATGAGGGGCAAGAGGAGAGGAGGGGTGGGCTGCTGTATAGAGGGAAAGGGCTGGAGCAGCCCACAGATCTTCGCTTTCCCCAAGAGACGGCCGCAGTCGATCGTTAATCATCGCGGAATCATATGGGCTGCTTTAATGGTCCAGGTTAATCGTATATCGTGACAACGGTTCGTTCGGTCATGCATGACTGCCCCTGGAGAACCCTCGGCGTCGGTGTCGTCGCTCTAACGTACAACCGCGGCTGCGGAGGCGGAGGTGTCCGTGTTCGGTACGCGCTCAATGTGTCACGCCCCGAATGACTTATTAAGGCGCCTCGTCGGTGCCGGGTGTCGCGGGAATGCATAATTAAGTTCGTTAACGGCGCTCGCACACAGCCTCTCGAGTCTCTCGCTGAGGTGGCCGGAAGCGACAATCTCTGTAGAGATGACGTGCGCGGGTAAGCGATTCGGGGAATGATGTGAAAGAGATCAGGGTTCGGTGAATTTTTTTTCCCACTACATTCAGAAGCGGTCAAAAGAGCTGCTGTTGCAAATCTTTAGCACGGCCAGCGACCCAAAAGAGCAGCGGGTGTGAAGCACCGCAGCCCCGCTCCCCACTTCTTCACACTGCTCACACAGTCTGCTCTCACAAAACCACACATAACCAGCAAATCTAGATAAGTTCATTTTTTCAACGGGAAGCTCTTTATGAACTCAATTCTTTCGCATGTCGTAACTTTTCTTCATATATATATCGATATATCCGCAGACCACTTCTCGAGACGCTTGTCGTTAATTGCCATTTATTGTCGAAAATACACTTCATTAGTATTCTATATACCGGTCTTAAATACTCGCTGCTAGCGCAGGGCAAACTTTAAAAGCAAGATTTTGCTGCTCAGAGGCATGTGAGGTCATATCCGTCAGTGTGTTTATAACAGTATTTTACAATATTCGTCAACGCTTCAGAATTAAAAATCATGCTCAGGAAAGTTAGACTTCCTGGAGCGGAAGAAAAGGAAGAGGGCTAGCCAAGCGAAAGTAAAGAGCAATGAAACATACTTTGCGGAAGGGAACGGCGCAGTATAAACTGTGCGTCCATTGCTTGTCGTAACACAAGCATCAAAAAATTTGACAAAACATGGCGGTAAGCCATGAGAAACGAAATTCAATTTTGTTCCTCCATAATTCTTGTCCAAAATCCGTCCTAGGGCTCGCCCACTAAACATTCATAGACCTATTTTTGCGCCTACACTTAATCCCTCACCAAAGATGAGTAAACGAGACACAAGCTCGTCTGCATAACAGTAAAAAGCAGTCGCGTTCTTGTTAGCACAAACTGTTATATGGCTTTATTTAGCCAACACCAAATACATTTCACGTAGGTATAGGCGCATAGGTATATGCTTGCTATCCAGGCGAGTTTAGCTTCTGTAGTATACGATAGAATGCATAAAGTTCTCCAGTGGCATGAAAACAACTAAATACGTAAGATTGACCAACGTTTGGCTCGGGCTTGTCTCGTTTCATTAAAGTTTACTTCATCATACTTCGGAACCTATATTACATAAATTTTTCCCCTGCCCTGATTCTACCGGTCATTTTCCCTGTGATGGGTTTAGTTAGTCATCAGTAGAATTTCTGTTGCTTTATTCGGCACTCAGCGCCGAACTCCAGCCAATCCCCACCACGGGTATCTGCCATTCCGCAGGCGAAAATTGTACAGGGTTGTCATGGCCCGCCTAGTTGCATGCATGGTGGAGACTTAATTCGTTTCCTACCTTGTGTGTCTTTTCATGCCCACTTCCTGCTGTCGTTGGCATCTCTGACTAAGTAAGATTGCTGTTGACGTAGTGTTTTTTATGTGCAAGCGCCTCACTCTCGTGACAAATGCGAAGCCCTTTATTTGGCGCCCATCAGCCTTTTATGCCTTGAGGAATATCGGCCATGCTAGACGTGTGAACGACTGTGGAACGTAGGGCCCGGGTGGGTAGCTCAATTACTGTTACCAACCCGTGCCCTAGTCGCGTTCTTTCGAGAATACGCCGCAGTTTGTTTTCTGAGGGGTTATCATCCAAAGAATGTACTGGGGCAGGCACCGATCGTGCTCCGCATGCGCTCTTTCGGTGTCCTATAGGAGAGAGCGCGCGCAGTCGTATTTTTCCTTCACTAGCTAACCCACATATCAATGGCGGAATACGTGCCCTGTATAAACAAAGGCTCGTCCGCAGTGAGCGCTCGCATCGGCAGCGGGAGTGCAGTCAAAGCAAACTCTGTTCGTGGAAGGCTGGCTAGTCTGCCGGCCGCAGTTGCTTACACAGAGAAGTTTGGTTTTCGTCCCAGCGCGCGCGTAGTGTATATTGCAGTGCGCGAAACTCTCGTTAGCGGCAGTGCTGGTAACGCACTGTGTTATGCCCACAAGTTCTTCTATGGGCAAAGTTTTCCCATGCACTCGGCTTCTGACGGACGAAATGTTCGGGAAGTCGGAGCTTTGGCAACACCTCGATCTAACCTCCGTGGTAGTCTTTGCTCAAACTAGCTGTGGTCCACCAAGAGCAGATGAATATCATGATCATCATAACAATCATTGTAATGACTCCATGTTCATTTTCTCTCTCTGTCTCTGGAACAAGCCGCATGAGCTTGTGTGTGAAGCCGCGGAAGCTGCACCGTATGATTCTTTCAGTGCAAGAGCATCGCGTGGGGGCGCTGACCTATGGCGAAGAGTTAATCAACATGTGTTCAACTAACTTAATTTTTTCTCTTTGCACAAGTGCAGCACAAGCTTGAACTAACTATAACAAGGCTGATGGCTTGCGAGAGCGTGGTTATCGTGCCAGACAGCTGGATCCAAAAAGGGAGTCTCATACTTGGAAAACAAATGTTTCTTTACATGTAACAGAGCTTTGCTCTAACAGAATGCAAAATTCTACACGCCTCGAGAGCAGTCTGCGAGTGCAAGCTGTCGCCACGTCTTATTGTCGCAGAAATCATAATATGCCCCATTAGCAAAAAGCCGGCGTTCGCCACCCACCGTCTGTTGCATGTAATTTGAACGATATCAGAACCTCTTTTATCGCGGCACCGAATTTCATTTCGGTGCCGCGTCATCGTGTACAACGCATCTTCGCATGACCACCATACGTTGCTTGGACATGTGGATCAGGAATGAGTCAGTACTCTATTTTCTCATTAAGAGTTCCCACACACTTAAGCGAATTGCTTGGGCGTGTTTCTGTAAGTAAATGTGGCTCGCTTTGATTGCTTGTGCCCTTCGAGGGAGGTTGACTCAGAGGAACGAAGTGACGCGTTTCATGTCCAACATTCTTGGACAAAAATCTTGAGTATTGCAAAACTGTAAGGAACTGGTACCGAACTATTGAAGGTAATGGTCTATTCTTTCAATGTGTAGCGAAATATTTCTTTTATAGTGTTTCCATCATTCGCATCGAGCAGCTATGACTGCCATTGAAAACCAATGACGAACGCTTTTGACCATGGTAAAAACGTTAATAGCAAAAAAAAAATGCAAGCCTGCCGATGGAGATCTTTGGATATAATAATTGTTGTAGTGAAATCTTACCATAGAATGAAAAAATGGCGTTCATAAACTCTTTTCCTTTAGAGAACGCTTTTGTCCAGAATTTTTGGAATGCGTACAGTACCCTAAGTACGAGCCTACCTGCACTCGAGGACCGTTGTAAGTATATTGTCAAGCCACTGATCGCAACTGCTAAGGGGGCAGTAGTTACAGTGAGTACACCAGTAAAATTACTGTAGTGCGGAAAATGCAGGTGTGGATTCTGCTCCGCGACTCGTTTTACGTGCGATAGACTGGTGAGCATACATTCTGATGACGACGCGCGACGGAAGACAACGACTACTATCACTTTTACCACTGCCGCCGGTGTAAGGTTCCCAGTTCGTTGCCGAGGGCAAGTTGCTGGACGGGTGCGTTTACGTAAGCTTATTTTCAGTTTTACGGGAACAATAGCCTGAAGTACCACCTGGAAAAGCAAAGATCATCTGAGGCTGCCTCCATCGAAGCAATAAGAGAAACACTGGAAGAAAAAAAAAACGGCTGACAGTAGTATCCCTGTCGTTGTGAAACAGATGAGGTGTCCCGTTGCATGGACGCGGAGGTCGGCTTCGGCATAAATAAGAGACGAGGTCCTTCTTTCCGCTGCTCTTTCGTTTCACTTCCGTTTCTTTTTCTGCGCGCTCCGGTTTCATCTTCACTTTCTGCTGACACGCATGGCTTTCGCCGAACTATAGTGGAACCTCCCAAAGAACAAGAAGATGGTGAACCTCGAGTGTTTCCGATCTGGTCCAGCGCGCCACTTGTCTTCGAGGAAAGGCGAGAAGAGATCGCGTCTCTGTCCTATCAGAGCAGCGATAGCAACAGAAGCAGCCGCGGAACTGAACTCCCATTGGATGTGAGCAAAATCGGTGGCTGGACCGGGCTTGTCCGCGGTGCAGTTGCGGCAGTCTCCGCTCCCGTGCACGTCGCCTCAGCGGAAGGAACGAATACTACCTTCTGCAACCACTAGCATGGAAAAGTGCGATGAAAGAGCACGATAAAAGGGAGAAAAAACTTGGAGGCCTTCTTAACCACATTCTAAAAAAAAATGCGATAATATTTAGGTTGTTTGGTATATGGTGTCTATAATGAGTATCTAATGTTATTGCGATTTTCCCGCCGAACCTCAGGTTGGAACCTATTCTATTGCGCTTATATGTATTGCATGTGTCATCACCTTCTAGAATGTTCCACTACCGTTCATAGGATTACCAATGAAATTATACTAACGCAACCCACTAATCCGCCTTAAGTTACCCACTAATCCCCCTTAATTCATTTTCTGGTGTGGGCCAGCTTCCAAATTTGGCGGTACCCTGCGATTAGGCCACTGGTGGTCACGTGGGAATGATAACGCCGCGACCTTCTCAATCGCAGATGTTATCGCAATATAAAGTTTTCTTCTCTCATGCTCGCTGTGTCGTCCTCTTGCTAGATGTAATCTCCACCCACAACGTTGTATACATGGCGTCCAGACAATGCACGCGAAAGGGCCAAGTTGGATTGAATTTGCTTTCGTTCGTTCTCCAGCTACCAGCTGTGGAACAAGTTTGCTCGTGAAATTCGACAGCCAAGGTTACGACAACACCGCACTATATACGTAGCACTCTTTCGAGACGCCGCTATAAAGCGCCGAGATGAGAAAGCAGAGAAGTAGGAAAAAAGTGCTTGTATTTTGCCAGCCCATCCGCTACAGTTAGTCTCATCGTTAAAGGAACGTCCATTACAGGCTACCATCGTTGCCAAGCTCTTTTTCGTAATTCCCTTCTCAGTTTGGGGTATCGAGCTGCCCAATATTTGGCGCCTAGATCTCGATGTTTGAGGCCGAGAATAGGAAGGCGTCGCATTGTACGAGTTACACCCATCCCTTAGTTTCGTGCACCCCCCGATACAAAATTGTTTCCGGTGTTCCGTCCTGGGAGGTATCTCCCATGTGTCATGTAGACACCAACTGCCAATGAGGTGTAGTTTGGAGCCTGCGATATAAGAATTATTGCCCGAGATGTTCTTCCAGACGCAGCCGTTTTCTGATTCGCCTTTCTTCCTACCCTAATTCCAGCGAAGAGGAAGAAAGAATTGCTTAGCGTAACTTGCCTCTCGTGTACTATAAGATCATCGGCATCTGATATGAATAAAGGCTATATCGCGAAAACCCGAATCGTTCTTCTATGGAAAGGCGAGAAAAGCTTGCAACAGAGAAGTTATTGTCGTCAGCTGGGAGCAGACGACAGTCGACGAGATAAAAGGTGCACTGAGGTTGTCAGTTAGAATTGGGTTCAACACGGTTTTCAATATCGCATTGGGGCCATACGATAAGTGAGGAAGAATAGAAGGAGTATACCTGTGAGGGAGACACGAACAGGTTGAGACGGGATGTAGCAGAAGTAAAACTGCGCTCCTTTGATGGACACTGTGCCTATTCTGTCGCCACACAGACTCACGCGTGCTGCACTGCAGTATGCGTTCGTTATTCCCGCGGAAAGAAGCCATTAGCCAAGGATTCCCTCCCTGCTCCCCTTATCCCCGCCACTATCGATTCTTTGCTCACGCCAAGCCGCCTTGGCAGAGCATGCGGGAAGCGATGGGACCCACGAATGGTTCCGATTGGGAAAGCGCCACTAAATCAGCGTGCTGTTAGCTAAGTGACAGTCGGGCCTTGTTGGTACGCTTCATCACCATGCGGCAAAAATAAGCAAACGAAAAAGAATGAAAGAACGGTTGCGGCTGAGAAGGAGCACTCCTCTCTCTTTCCTTGTCCCGCCATATTTCCCTGTCTCGGCCTCGAGGGGAACATGAGGGAAAAAGAAGCATGCGCTGAACGCTCAAGGGTGGGGAGAATATACTATACGTATTGTCACGTTTTGGGCGAGCACGATAAGAATGCTGTATAAGTGCTTTTGGTGGCCGAACGAGTAAGCTCTTGTTATCACGACAGGAATTATCATTCATTCTTTCTTGCATTATCACTTCCTTCCTTCCTTCCTTCCTTCCTTCCTTCCTTCCTTCCTTCCTTCCTTACTTACTTACTTACTTACTTACTTACTTACTTACTTACTTCCTTTCTTTCTTTCTTTCTTTCTTTCTTTCTTTCTTCCTTCCTTCCTTCTTGCTTCCTTCCTTCCTTCCTTCCTTCCTTACTTACTTCCTTTCTTTCTTTCTTTCTTTCTTCCTTCCTTCCTTCCTTCTTGCTTCCTTCCTTCCTTACTTCCTTCCTTCCTTCCTTCTTTCCTTCCTTCCTTCCTTCCTTCCTTCCTTCCTTCCTTACTTACTTACTTACTTCCTTCCTTCTTGCTTCCTTCCTTCCTTCTTTCCTTCCTTCCTTCCTTCCTTCTTTCCTTCCTTCCTTCCTTACTTACTAACTTCCTTTCTTTCTTTCTTCCTTCCTTACTTCCTTCCTTCCCTCCTTCCTTCCTTCCTTACTTACTTACTTACTTACATACTTCCTTTCTTTCTTTCTTCCTTCCTTCCTTCTTGCTTCCTTCCTTCCTTACTTCCTTCCTTCCTTCCTTACTTACTTCCTTCCTTTCTTTCTTTCTTCCTTCCTTCATTCTTGCTTCCTTCCTTACTTACTTCCTTCCTTTCTTTCTTTCTTTCTTCCTTCCTTCCTTCTTGCTTCCTTCCTTCCTTCCTTCCTTCCTTCCTTCCTTCCTTTCTTTCTTTCTTTCTTTCTTCCTCCCTCCCGCTCTTCCTTCCTTCCTCCCTCCATCCCTCCCTCCCTCCATTCCTCCATTCATTCCTTCCTTCCTTCCTTTCTTTCTTTCTTTCTTTCTTCCTTCCTTCCTTACTTACTTACTTACTTCCTTTCTTTCTTCCTTCCTTCCTTCTTGCTTCCTTCCTTCCTTCCTTAGTTCCTTCCTTCCTTCCTTCTTTCCTTCCTTCCTTACTTACTTACTTACTTCCTTCCTTTCTTTCTCTCTTTCTTCCTTCCTTCCTTCTTGCTTCCTTCCTTCCTTCCTTACTTACTTACTTCCTTTCTTTCTTTCTTCCTTCCTTCCTTCCTTCTTGCTTCCTTCCTTCCTTACTTCCTTCCTTCCTTCCTTCTTGCTTCCTTCCTTCCTTCCTTCCTTCCTTCCTTCCTTTCTTTCTTTCTTTCTTTCTTTCTTTCTTTCTTCCTTCCTTCCTCCCTCCCGCTCTTCCTTCCTTCCTCCCTGCCTCCCTCCCTCCATTCCTCCATCTATTCCTCCCTTCCTTCCTTCCTTCCTTCTTGCTTCCTTCCTTCCTTCCTTACTTACTTACTTCCTTTCTTTCTTCCTTCCTTCCTTCCTTCTTGCTTCCTTCCTTCCTTACTTCCTTCCTTCCTTCCTTCCTTCCTTCCTTCCTTACTTCCTTCCTTCCTTCTTGCTTCCTTCCTCCCTCCCGCTCTTCCTTCCTTCCTCCCTCCCTCCCTCCATTCCTCCATCCATTCCTCCCTTCCTTCCTTCCTTCCTTCCTTCCTTCCTTCCTTCCTTCCTTCCTTCCTTACTCCCTCCCTCTCATTTTCTTTATTTGTTTCTGTCTTGCTTTGCCTCTTTGTTTCTTGTTGCGAAAAAAATTCACAATTCCAAGTACACGCTGCAGTCTTTTTTTATTATGTTTTTGTGACCTTTATGTCCTTTATTTTTTCTTTCTCTCTGGTGAGTCTGATAGACCGCACACGTCTGGTTGCATAATGAATGAGGCCGAGAGCAGTGTGAGGAGGGCGGACAACGACAGAAATTTGACGAGAGTTCGAGTAACAGAAACGCTTTCCCTCGCTCTTTCGCTTGAGCGACCTGGGATCAGCACCGTGGACAGGTGCCGGCGGGGAAGCACTTCCTCGTCATCCTCTTTCCCACAGTGCACCGTGCCTGTTTTTCGTATTATGTAAAAACCTCCGGGTTGGTTCGCCGGTCTTACGGAAGACGTTAAATATTGAATCCCCGCAGGTGGCATCGCATCTCCAGAATATCACGCGATGACGGCCTCAGCTGTGAGCGCTTTCGCAGCACGCGTTTTGCTTTGGGAGTGAAACTTCTAGTTGGTGCCAAAGGGTCGACTCGTGATCGTCAGGCCGAGGCGACGTTCGGTTTGTGTTTAGTTATTTGAAGAACGAGCGCCCGTTTGCATGGACTGAAGGTTTCTATTTGTCGAGTAAATAGGACTGCTGAGCATTTCGCATGCTTAATGTGAACGCATTTCTGGCACCTTTTTCTTACCGAGCTGTTGACCTTCTGAGATCTCTTGGCTCATACGCTCTTAACACTGTACACGTACGGGGCGCTTCCAGAAAGCGCAAATATGCCACCAAACTTTCAAAACTTGAAAGGGCTCCTCAAAAATGGAGCACTGCTTGAACGTTCAGCACTAGTTCGCGTGCACTAGGTATCTTAATTGAAAGTTTAAAGGAGATTTTTACTATTCTTCCAGACAGAAGAAGTTTTCGCGACAATTCTTACATAAGCGAACAACTGGCAGGATCTCAGCGTCCAGATATTCTGTTTGTAGTCCCCAATAACGAGCCGATTCGGGGTATGCACTCTACGCTGGAAGTCTTATTATAAATACCTCTCTAAAAAGTAAACCCTGATTAGACTTTCTTCACTAAACAATTTTGTAATTTGATTTAACTGCACTAATTGCTATACGCAGCTGACTAGTTGCGTATAGCAATCGGGGGCAGCCGTGGCGTTAATTTCGTGTAGCTTCGTGGCATCGCGCCTTTGAATACAAGGGCCTGATTCTCAAAGCTTGACGACGGTACAGGGATCCATGTGGCGTCTACTCCTCGTCAGCTTGCTCAAATTTTTCCTATGGAATTAACCTTCCTTTTGTTTAACATGTGGCAACGATGTTTTTAAGCTCATACACCACGGCAGTCCTTAGAGCCAGTGACATAAAAGGGACGATAGTAGGATGCAACTGAGAAAAAAAAAAGCAGTTGATAGCACTGGGGCCTCGTCCGCGGCATTCTGTATTGCTCAGCCGGCCAATCAGAACAGTAAACTAAGTCATCTTTTTAATGTTTGACATCACTAAACAAGCCAGGTAACAAAATTATAGAGCTTATAAATGTGTTCTTGTGATTAGTTTCCTGTTTAAGTAATGATGAAAATGTGTATAATGGGCAACAATTTCCTTTTTTTTTTGCTGTGGAGGAATTCTGTGCGCTCGTGGTAAATGTGGGAAGAGCTTTACTCCAGAGCTAAGTTGCATCCGACTATGGGCCCACGTGAATTACATCCCCACATGAGTAGTACAGTACAAGAGCACAGGTGAGTGACATGAATGTCAATAGTGCATATGGGTACATGTGGGAATAGTAAATATCACTAGCTTACGTGAGTAGTGCAATACCTGAGCACGCGTGAGTGGTCAACATGTCAGATGCCCACGTTAGTACTTCCGTACGTGAGTTGCGCCAATGTAAGTAGCTACCCCAAGTGAGCATTACAGTGCGCTAGAAGTGACGGTTCCCATAAACATTTGACCGGTACCTAAGAACGCGTGAGTGCAGTGTCAGTGGCCCAAGTGAATAGCAAAGTACATCAGCACACATAAGTATAGATATGTCAGTAGCCCACGTGAGCAGTAGACTACGTGAGTACATACGAGCGCACACATGTAAGTCACCAACGTGAGCCATACAGCACATGAATACACGGGAGAGGATTACTTATCTGTAACCCACGTTAATAGTACAGAATGTTAGTGCACCTGAGCGCAGACATAAAACTAATGTGAGCCATAGAGTACATGAGTGCACGTAAGAGCAGTAAATGCCAGTAGGCCGCGTGAGTAGCATAGTACATGAGTACACGTTAGTGCAGACATTTCAGTAGCCCACTTGAGTAGCTCGGGTGTGAACTCACGCAATACTTGTTATTAGCCCATATGAATGCACTAGGCTAAATGTAAGCAGCCCACGTGAGAAATACAGTGCGTGAGTACACGTGAATGCAGATTTGTCAATATCACACACATGACTATTGCAGTACGTGAGTACGCGTGGGTGCAGATATGTAAGTAGCCCGCGTCAGTGGTGCAGTACGTAGCACATGTGAGTACAGACACGTCACTACCTCATGTAGTAGCACAATACAAGACACGTGCGTGCAGACATGTCAGTAGCACATGTGATCAGTACAGTGAATTAGTATAAGTGAGTTCGGTATATTTGAGTAGCCCACAGGCGTTGAGTGCATTCCTCAGGACGTCCACTCCGAACCAACCTGTGTAGCATTGGATTGGTCGGCAGGTGTGTCTCGATCTATTTTTGTGCATGACGAATTATGATCGCGTTGGTGACCCCTCTCTCCGACACTACTCATTGAGAAAATACCCACCAAAAGATTATACCGCTCCTACACGGATGTCTTCGATCGTGATCAAAACTATCTTCATCGAAATCAATGCAGATCCGGCGTTGCTGCACGACCAGTTCAGTCACTCTCGAGTCCAATCTTGCTTGACCCCAAGCCAGTTCAACAAGCGCATTCGATGTCTCCTACCGTCGTGCTCAGGACCCAATTAAGTGAAAAATAGATAAGAAACATGATGCAAAGCATTATACAAAGGCCTGAAATTTTAAAATAGCTTTAGTACTTCATCTACTGAGACTTTATTTCCAACAATGAGTTATAACAATGCTTTCTCTGTGAATTCCACGCGCAGGCCGTACCACGCGGAAACGTCTTTCACTCTCCTTCAGGGTAAGCTTCTCGAAGAAAACCCCCACCAGGCTCAACCGTGACGCTCTCACGGCGGCAGCGGCGAATTGAGGCCCGGAATAAATAGGCGCGAGCGGCAGCTTTGAGCGGAATGAAAAATGGGTCCTATCGCAGCGAAGGGAGTCAGCGCGACGAGGCCGTTGTTTGTCGAGGCACGGTTTTGCTAACGCCGGCCGCAGAAAAGCCACGCAGCCGGCTGCTGCTGCTGTTGTAGCGGCGCGAGACAGATGCGGTGCGTGCACTATCAATTGGGCGCGTGATCAGGCAGTCGGCGAATGTACTGTAGGTGCATTCGCGACGCGCTTCTTTCAGCCATCGACACGGATCGAACCGTGAGACGTCTCGGGGGTAGCGGCCTACCGCTTTTCTCTCCGCAAAATGGCCCGAGTAACGAGCTCTCAGTTAGCGCGCCCCGTCACCACAGCCTGGGTTTAGCATCTTGTGGTACTACTCCTGCGACAATCGAACGTCGTCGCACATCAATAGGTCGGACCCGCATAGCACACATAGCCGGCGCAAGTTGCGGGTGCTGCATTTCACGGGTGATGGCCCACTGAACCATGCCTACTCATTTGTACCCATGTACGTGTACCCATGCTTAAAAGAGCTTCCGTTCGTATCACTAGGTTTAACAAGCACTAAACCTCTGCTTGTTTTTTCTTTCCTTGTCTGCTGAAGAGGTTGACGAAAACCTACAATCTGGCAGTTTTGATGACATAGGTAGCATGCGAGGGTTCTCGCACAGCTTCCGCCGTCACTGTTCTATCACGTTTTGACGTGGCACTCGCGATGATTCAGGACGTCCTACATGCGCAGCTATAGAAGACAGAGGGTGGCGCTGGTGAGCAGTCTCAAGGTTCGGATAAACAACACATAAATGCCCGCGAAATCAGAAAATTAGGCAACCGTCGTCATAGCTCCCAGAGATCTGTGAATGTAGGGAATGTGAATGACCAATTCCGCATATACGGACATTAATCCATTATCGCTATCCGAACAACCGCCATCCATGAACACTGAATCCGAACACCGCAACCGAAAAGAAAACCGGACTGCTAGCGCACCTAATTCGCATTTGGCCTAACTATGCAAATGTACCGTCATTTTTTTTTATTTTCTTCTCCTTTCTTAACAATTATCAATAAAGCATAAATTAATAACTTTTTATTTCCATATAGTCTATACCACGAACTGAAAGACAAAAAAAAAAACACCTCCTATGATGCTTCCAGGGTTCGGTGACAATTGGCTTCAATTATGTATGTCATAACGAGCACTTTCTTTTCTTTTTACTTTTCTTATATACAGCCTCATGTCATGCTAGCCGATGCTTTGAACTGAAAATTGAAACCTGGAATTTGTTTCCGAAAAAGACGATTAAATAACTGTAGTTTCTAGGGAAGTAATACATAAGAAGCAAGTAATCATAAAAATTCAAATTAAATTTCAAATCAAAGTTATTTCTGCCTTGAAAAGGTACAGACAGCGGCGGCGCAGAAAAAGCTGTAAGATACGGCTTGACAAAGCTGCAGCCCCCTTTACCTTGGCAGCGGCTTGACAGCAAGGCTTTTAAGACAAAGGCAGTTGGTTAACGTATTAACAGGTATACAATATTGAAACTACAAAATAAAGTGAAACAACATTATACAATATTGAATCGACATTCGCACTCGACAAATACAGATCGATAGCAAAGAAAAAGAATAAACATATTCTGCATGCCCACGTACATAGCACGCAAAGATTTTTTTGACGAACTAAAGAGGTCATAATTATTATATGAATATGTATTTAACAGGGAAGGAAGAGTGAATTGCAGACGTTCTCTAACTGAATTTTTTCGAGGAGTCAGCACCACCCAAGTCTCCGCATACCGTGTCGTGTAGCTGGCTTGTCGGGCATGCAGTTCAGCAAGGTTACGTATGTTTTTTACATTCCTACCTGTTTCAAGTTTAAACCGGATACTTAGACGATATTTATACAAGCAGTGAATTTTTACCACACCACTTTCTAAAACAGATCTGCGCTTGGAGACTCCCAGGGGACATTGTAAATTAGACGAAGGAACTTTTTCTGTAGAATATAGATACGTTGAAGAGAGCTATCCGTGGCTGTACCCCACACTAAGTGGCAGTAGTTTAAATAGGAGTAGAAAAGAGAATTATAGGGGAGTAGCTTTATTTTTCTTGGAATAACATATCTCAGCCGACTTATGACCCCGGTTAGATGAGGTAGCTTCGTTGCTATATGGTCCACATGGTGATCCCAAGTCATGTTTGAAGAAAAAAACTACTCCTAGACATTTAAATTGTTAAACCAAATCTATACACCGTGAGCTTAGTTTAATCCCGCTGGAGGAAGGAAGCACTTTATTTTTAGGACGAAAAATAATAGTTTGTGTTTTCTTATCATTTATACGCATACATTTGGATTCAGACCATTTTTGTAATTAAGTCATGGTTTCATTGCATTACTAAACAAGATCAAGATCATTTCGAGTAAAAAAAAATGCTTGTGTCATCAGCGTAGATAATAAATTTCGCAGCGGAGTTAACGTTAGAGATATCATTTAGATACATATTAAAGATTAATGGTCCCAATATACTGCCTTGTGGGACACCAGAAGTAACACGTTTTAGTTCAGATTTCATATTGTCTATGCATACAGCTTGTTTTCTGTGCGATAGATATGATTTCAGAAGCATCTCGGTCTGTCCTCGAATACCATAACACTCTAAGTTTTTTAGGAGTATACAGTGGTTCACTAGATCAAATGCCTTAGAAAAGTCTACGAAGACACCAATAACAAAGGCCTTCTTTTCAAACTGTGTTAGTATATATTCCTTTTGCTCGAGTAGCGCTAATTCGGTTGATTTATTTTTACAAAATCCAAATTGACTTGGAAACAAAAGGTTATATGTTGTGAGCTTCGGTCCGAAGTCTGCCGTTTCGTTACCAGTGCGTGTTACTTGCACATATCAGCCCTTATTGATGGCGGTTGGATAAACGCCACACCGTTTATCGCTTCTAGATGAGCAATTTTATAAACACGTTTTCGAATGGTAAAGCATATATTAGGAACCTTGATTATACTACGAATAAAGTTTTATCTATCTTCTCTTTTACTCTCCAAGGCCCTTAAGAAGATCTCTGAGGAACAAGAAAAAAAGGCTGTAAGACAGGTGTACGTTGGAGAGATGCTTAAGCACAGAAGAGCATCACATTGATCCCCTCGTTTCATGGCCCCAGTTT
The DNA here is from genome assembly GCA_030143305.2 of Amblyomma americanum. NCBI lineage: Eukaryota > Metazoa > Arthropoda > Arachnida > Ixodida > Ixodidae > Amblyomma > Amblyomma americanum. Next base: position 158,169 of record JARKHS020004358.1, read on the forward strand.
GCTTGTGTGAGACGTGGCAGCACATGCATAAACACAACTTTCCTGCACCTAATGCGGGGACGAAGCTCCTAAAGGTGCCCTAGATTACTTCGAACTTTCGAGGCTTGATCTTCTCAACCATAGCGGCAAAAGCTTTCGCGTCAGTGGCAACCATATCCCAGGCACTTCAGCCAAACTCGCGCATTGAAATCTTGGGTCCTGCACACGGCCTTCTTTCCCCAGCGTTAGCTGCAGCGGCAAGCAGCCAGCGCTGAGTTTGCGCTATTGACGGCCTACATATCCCGGTCCTTCACGGCGGTCCTTGGGTGTCCCGTCGGGCGTGAAAGTTCTGCACGAGAGACGAGAAGCCAGCGAGCGCTCTGGCGGTGCCTGGAGGACAAGCGAAGAGCGGCGAAGCATCCAGCGATAGTCTTCTTGCAGCCAGGTATCGATCGAATCACCGGGAAGGTGGCTCGGAAGAATAAAAGGAAGCTACCGCGGTCGCAGGTGCTGTCGTCACCGTCGGTGCTTATTTTCTGTCTTGTTCCGCAGGCCTGAATGCGGGCTGGCTCTTGACAATCCATTAGGAGCACCCCGATGCGCTAGCGAGACGCATCCACCGCGCATGTCAGCCGCATACCTCTGCCAAAGACGACAGGGGTGTTGTTGGCTGTAGAGGCACGCTGGCCCGTCCCGCAGGCCCTACGTGTTTTTGTCGTCCGAGTGTCATTTGTCTCAAGAGAAGGAAAAGGAGTGGAAAAATGCTTAAGAAGGCAGCGCTCGTGAAGCAACGTCAGGAAAAAGAGAATGAATGAATTAAACACTTTATTGTCAAGGAGGATTCTTGCGGCGTTGGTGGTTCCCTCAGTCCAGTGCCCCAGTGGCCCTTGCAGTCTTGCAGAAAAAAAGTAGTGCCCTGGCTTTTCGCCTTTCCGAAGGCGGGGAAAATTATGTGTAAAGCTGTACTAAGCAACACTTTCAGCCCGTGTAAGTGCAACTGCTCCCAAGACCACATAAAAAAACACAACCACTGGATACTCATCCTGCGCAGCGTCCACTTAGCTTCCTGCATTGCCACTGCAGTAACCTTCACATGGGCTTAGATAGTACCTAAGTGTGAAAGTACTGTTTGTTAGAAAACGCGCATCGCGAAAAAAACCATGGATATGATAATTACCAATGCGGCAGCGGCTATGGATTAATTGTCTAATGACCCATGCAGTCCAGCTTCTGCGGTTAAAAAGAAAGCCCTCTCTCTCTTTGTTCTTCATCTCCTGTACCTGTCTCGCATCATATTTCTCTCCTTTGTTTTTTACCAACTGCGCATGTATGCAAGCATGGTCTGAAGGGCCTCATTCTGTTGCTGAGTGAAGGAGTGCGTAAATGTGGCCGGGACTATGCTGAATCCGAGTAGAAAAGACAATGGGTGCGGGGGGCAAGGGGAGGGGGGGGGGGGAGAGAGCGCAAAGCCATCCTACTTTTGCCGCTCCGGTTGGCACGAGAGTTCGTTTGTGCATGCGTCCGGGCGAGCACGTAATTAGGGATCGGAGGCGTCGCAGTGAGCGTGCTGCGCAGCCAGTGAGCTCACAACACAGCGTCCTTGACAAAACGCGACGCCAGCAGATGGCGCCAACGCGGCGGCCGGTTCGCCCCTCCTTAGCTGAGAAACGCACGTCGTCATTCCACGCGTCACGCTCTCTCCGAGATGAGTAATTAACTGCCTACCTCAGGACAGAGGAGGAGGGTAGACTGTGTCCGAAATGAGGCGGAGAAAGGCCCACCGCGCTTTTAATTAGGGGTAAACAAAACGCGTTAACGCAAAAGCCAGTGTTTGGCACCGCGTCACGTCTTCCTTCTTGATTGCGGTTCTTTTTTTTTTGTTTGCGTGCGCTTCGGTCTCTAAGCGCATGTGCACGCTCAATTTTGTTTATTTTTTCTTTCGCTAATGCTCTGTTCTGCACGTAATTACTGTCTGTAGTGCGTTCTTTTTATCGCTTGTCTCTCACGCTACACAGGAAGATTTTTGAGTTGCTTGGAATTTCTATGAGCTATTTTCACACTTTTGCGCATAATTTCTTGCGTGGTGGGTTTTTGTTTCCATTTATCTTCAAACGTTCAAAGCTTTATCGATGGTCACCTAGCACAGTATAAAACAGCAGAGTGCAATAAACTTGTTGTTGGGCTAGTTGGTCACACATACATAAAAAGGTAGCTCAAGAAGGACGACCACAGAAGGAAGCGTTCGTGTTTGTGGTGTCTTCCTTCGGTGGTCATCCATTTTTTTGGGCTGCCTTTTTCTACAAAAGCAGAGGCCGTGAAACACCGACATGTACACTACGATCAGCTTCGCGAACACTCTACCGTCTATATTTGACAAGGGGAAGGGGCCTTCGAATGAGCTTTGTGAGAGCAAGCTAGGTGACGGAGAGCTTTTTTGAGTAATTAAACAAAACTTCAATCTAAGGTTGCTATGGTATAGCATAGTTCCTAAATAGGCTACGAGACACGCCGTACTGGAGGGCTCTGGATTAATTTCGAAAAATCTTGTGCTTATTAGTTTCCACTGAGATCGAAACTGTCGAACAATACGCATTGCGTGACCTTGGGCTCAAGCAGCCGCAACGCTCAGCCTGTGAAACTAAGTATTCCATTCGCCAGGATTCGAACGCATCGCGTAAAACTTATCAACTTCCAGGATTTCATCAGAAATGATTCGTTGATTACAGAAAGATAATTAAAGCATCAATAAAATTCCTGACGATTTCTTAATGTCTAAGGACGATGCAAGTGGGCGCGAATAGCCAGAAGCACATAAAAATTAAGAGCCAAGGTTCAAAACTTCTTCATCTCCTGTGAACGCGACATTACGACCACGCAACTTTTGCGCCATTCTGCCGTTGGGGCCTTTAGAATTAGCTTTTGCACGAATTTATCTTTGAGCACGCCTCCTGCATCCTTGGCAGCTCACACTATGACCTTTCTTTGAAGTTAACTTACCAATTTCTGTATTTACCTAGAGTATAAATGAAAATCCTGAAGATTTTTACGGTCACAGGTTCATTCATTCATTCATTCATTCATTCATTCATTCATTCATTCATTCATTCATTCATTCATTCATTCATTCATTCATTCATTCATTGGATGCTTTTAAATTCCTCGGCAACGTATGCGGAATGCGCACGGATTTTCAGTGCCGCAGCTCCTCGCGGCACTGCATTCCGTAGCCCTTGCTAATGAAGACAAAATCTTGCGGGGCACTTTCTTCTCTCCCACACTCGCTGCTCTTGCAGGCGCCTGGGAGGGCGCATCGATAATGCCGTGCACCGGCCCCTGCGAGGCAGCCGCCGACAGTGGCGCCTTCTCTCCTTCTCTACCCTTCTTGGCGCGGGTCGCACCAACACCCTGTCACCCACGCTCCCCTGACAGGTCATCTGCAAGCTGTCGCAGGCGCAGGCGAGCGTGTCAAGTAGGCGCGTCACTCCTCCGACACGCCACCGTCTAATGTGTCTTCACGCCGCTGCTTGGAGCAGCTGCAGAGGCAGCAGAGAGGTGTTCCTTGTCTTTCAGATACGTCCAGAGGCCGTGACCCCATTTGTTGCGAACGCCTCAGTGACATGAACTCACTCGCGAAGCGACACGTTTTTCATAGCTGGAAGAAGAAAAGTTCCCTAAGCAAAAAATGATTGCTACCAGTCTTGCCGCTACGCATAAAACGTTTTCAGTTCCAGAAACGAAATTAAGTGGTCGTTTCTTTAGACAGCCCGGTTGAATACGAGGCGGCGATATAAAATCCCTGCCGGTATGAAGGTCTCCCTAAGGCGGCTTCTACTCCGCCTGTATACTAATACTGCACTCTTTAACTAATACTTTGCTTATCCGGTAGCTCTCAAGCACTTCGACCCTTAGTTCTCGGACAGCTGTCCGCACTGTGCGGAGAAGTCTTCGGACGTCTACCAAATGGTGTGGGCGGGTGCCGCTCCTACCCTGCTATCCCCCCTCACCCCAACCTTACCCGGAAGGACTGGGAGGCGACCCTGCTCTGCTGCTCTGACCTGCAGGCCCAAAAGGCCCTGGTCGGGCGCGCTCGGGCAGCGGCCGGCGCCACTGGGGTCCCGTACGAGGGGCTTCACCTAGTGTTTATGAGGGCTGGCCCCTTAAGTGTGGATCCAATCACACATCCCTGCACCTACTGTTTTAGAGCCAATAAAAGTCTTTCACCACCTCCAAAAGACACGCGACTCATGTGAGGACACAAGGTGGTGCTTAACTTCAATTTTATTCGGACAGTGTGCTCACAAGAGCAGTTTATATCATCATGATAAGTGTACTGACTGCACATCAAGAACTAAACTAAAACAATCACCAGAGACTGTTGCCAATTTACCTAAAAAATTAAAGCTCCTGAAATAAACTGAAAAGAGACAGCGTGTTGCGCGCTCGTTTTTATGATGCTATAGTCAGTGATTTTGCCATAAGCCGTGATATCAATCCTTACGACTGAAGAAGATTTGTGAGATCTGTGGTTCTTCTTTTACGTCGTACTAAGTTTTTTTTTTTTTAGAAGTAAGCAACGCGATTTTGCATGAGGAAGAAAATGCAGCCACGAGTTTTGTCATCAGATGATTGACAACCGAACAGAAAACACTTTTATCAAAATACGGCGCTTTAGATGAAATATAAAAAAATTGGCAGAGGTTTAGCATAGCTAAACAGTGTATTCAGCGAAAGCTTCACAGCAATGGTCACCTGACATCATCAAAGCAACTAATCCCTTGACCCCCTCCCCCTTTCCTTAACACAAAACTCAAAGGTCACCCATAGGACAAGGGTCATCGTAAGGTCAAAGGTCAAGGTCAAAAGTTATGATCAGGTGGCGTGACACCAAGATAATTCACAAGGTAGGCTTAAGGGGTTAGCTGTGGTGCGACTTAGCTATGCATGACCTCTAACTCGGTGAAGGTCAAATTTAGTGCCACGCGAAGCGGGGCTTGACCTAGCGTAACGTTTTTTTTAAGCTTTCGCTTCAAAAAAAAAAGAATCCCATATCCGGTTGCACCAGCGACAGCTTCGCGAGGATCTTTGCCCTCATAAAAATTACAGGCTCCTTGCTAGCCCTTAATGACGCTACTGCATGAAACGCAGCAGGGTGCTCCTTTTGGCAGTTAGTACCTTCGTATTACCATTCTCATAAGTGATTTTCCACAAAGAACCGTGTATTCAGCGAGGCTAACTCGCGAGCTTCTAAGTACTCGTGTTCTCCTTTGTTATCGAAGTGTACTTAGACCTGCATTAATGCGCTGACCTCCGGCTAAAGCCTGTGTAACAAAACGCAAGAACGCTATACCGTTTCAGAATGTTCGGCGTCCACACAGGAATACCTATGCACATGACGCGCATAAAGCAAGTTATACTGGCCTTTGTAAAACTGCACAGATGCGTACCTCAGTCTGCAGGCGTCTGCGCTTATCTTAATTTTATCCGCAGCTATCTGACCGATAGATTCCAATTTACAAGCGTTAATGGGCATTCTGCTACTTTAGGACCGATTAGGCACTCTGTATCATAGGGCTCAATTTTTACGTTCTTCTGTCTTGTAATTTACTATAATGACATTGCCGATATTAGAGCATACGCGTAATACTATCCTGTACGCTGAGGACACTAGTTCAGTTTCTTCTTGGAAACAGGAAGAGGACTTCACGGTATTACTATGGACCCTTTTCGAAAGAAAGCAAAAACTGCCGTGAGCAAGAATTTCCAGGCTATTACTCAGAAACCCTCGAAGTTCAAGAGTAAGGCAATTCCTCTTTTAGAGAATTGAACGCGCAGGTGCTTATAAAATAGGTGTCGGGAAGAAAGCTAGATGTACTGAACATTTTCTTTACTCCAAAGACCAATAAGAATTCCTCTCCGTTCACGGCAATTGTAACAGAAAGAGGAAGTTGTCAGGGTCAAATCAGCGGGTTTCTGCAAAGCCACCTCAAAAATATGGAGCAAGAAGATTCTTTAAAGATTGATGGATATAACCACTTTTTTGAAGTACCACCCTGTGATCAAGCCTGCCTCTGCCCAGTAGTTTTTTTTCGGATTTTGTTGTGTTTAGTAGGGATCGTGCAAATTATCGTTCCAATTTTAAAGTGAACATTTGTATCAGAATCATTGGAATGCTTTGGAACGAAACCGCCGCGGAAAAGAGTGATTTCAATCAGGAATGGATGTGTATCTTGGTAGCCTAGAGACGTAATAGGTGACGGAAAATTAGCGGTTTAAGATACAGACTAGATGACTTCTTTTTTATCCATGAAAATTCTCATGTTTTCGCAACCCTGCAGAGCTGCGCATCGAACGGCAATATCATCGTCCGATTTTCAGCGAGGGGAGATTACATATTCAGCCAACTGTCGAGTTCAGAATACAGCTCGAAAAAAAAAAACAATCATCACTCTCTTTCACATCCGGAAGTTCAGTGTAAAGGTATCGATGTCTGAGATGGATATTTGTAACACCATCATCTGCGCATTCGTTCCAAAGAAAAGGTGGTTTCCAGCACGGAAGAACAAAGACATCCAAGGCTCTCGGGAAGAGCTGACGGGCTGATGAGCTGGCCGCTTCTCATAAGGCGGCAAGCTACCTTAAAGAAATTTGGGCGCTTCGCGACATAAATTTTGTTGTCGGAAGCATACGTTAGCGTGCTGTACAAAGTGCGAACTGATATTGGCCTCCGACATTCTTTTCTTGGTGGACTTCACAGGTACCATTTCTGTATTCCCAACATCAAAGTCATTGCTCGTGAGTCATTTTGCAATACTATGACGACGCCCACAAAGCTTTACGCTTCCCCGTCACTGCAGTCTTGAGTATGTGGGCCAAACTGCAAACAGCTCTGGGTGTGGAGAGAGAGCTGATGCTGCTTCTAAACTATCTTGACACATGGCATCTGATACGACAATCGGAAGCACACGAAAACGGCCTCACGCTTTGAGACATTAGTCAATATGTGAATTGGATTAGAGGGTAATTAGTGTAACGCGGTTTTTTTTTTCATTCTCAGCAAGCTTGGAGAAAATTTTGAATATTAGATTATTTTAAGGTATTGTAATGAAAATATTGAAGGCAATAGTTCATTATTCCTATACGTAGAAAAATCTTTCTTTTAAAGTTTTTCCATCGCCCACATCGAGCAGTTAAGACAGCCATAGAAAACCAATGAGGAGCGTGTTTGACGATAGCAAAAAGTTTAACAGCAAAAAACTGCAAGCCTGCCGACGGTTGACCTGCGGATATATTTATTGCTGTAATGAAAACTTACAATATATGAAAACAATTTCCTTCATAACCTCTTTCTCGTTGAAAAATGCGTTTTTCCAAAATGGCTGGGTATCTTATTTTGCTAGCCCAGGTCCATAACAATATTTCATTTCGGCCTAGCGATGACAAATAGGCAAATAGCATTTCAGGCCTCAAGGGAAGGCCGTAACACCCACGCTGTTCTACTGGGATACAAAGAAAACCATCATCGCTCGCATTCAACATCTCTCGTCATTCGACGCAGCAGGGGACCAGTCAATGTGCAAAGCGGGCCTACTCAAACGAAGCACACGCGGCTTTCTATTCTCCTCCGGCCACCACCCGCTGTCATTGGCCCTCGCCCGGGGCGTTTATCTTGCACACAGGCGTGTCGCCCGTCGACTGGACGTTGCGTTGGCCGCTTTATTCGCATCTCCCAAGAAAAATTCTATTAACCCAGATGTCGCCGGCATTGTCTGGATGGACAGAGCACGATAGGAGCTCGCGTTCCCTTCTCGAGCGTGTCCCGCGGGGCGAACAAGAATCTGCTTTGGGTGAGGGTGGGAAGAACGATCACAAAAAGGTCCTTCCTTATTTATTAATGCTTGGTTCGAGCGTGGTTCGGTCCTCGTTTCGAGGTGTAACATGCGTGGTATCGATTTGCACAATTCTTGATAAAGCTATATCAGAGTTCTATGCTAATTCCCGGCAAGTCTATGCATAGCACGCTGTGCGGTATACTGCACTGCCAGACTGGTTGGCTGTCCCGTCTAACCGCCGCACGTCGAAGCTGCTTGAACATCACAGAGACATTGACAACGTTACTGGAAGGGATATTACCATAATTTTTCGCGTTGTTTTACATCAATGCGGCGCCGTGGCCACTGCACGTGCCGCCCCGTTCTCATTATCCCAATTATCTCTCAACTATTGTCGAGATCTTGTTTTGTTTCGGCAAGCGCTGTCTGCGTTTTGCTCAAAACAAGTACAGACCGCACCACAGACGCCCGGGTTCGAACCCGACCGCGGCGGCTGCGTTTTTATGGAGGCAAAACGCTAAGTCGCCCGTGTGCTGTGCGATTTCAGTGCACGGTAAAGATCCCCAGGTGGTCGAAATTATTCCGGAGCCCTCCACTACGGCACCTCTTTCTTCCTTTCTTCTTTCACTCCCTCCTTTATCCCTTCCCTTGCGGCGCGGTTCAGGTGTCCAACGATATATGAGATAGATACTGCGCCATTTCGTTTCCCCCAAAACAATTATTATTATTATTATTATTATTATTACCACAGACGAGACAGCCGCTGTCGTACGAGAAACAGAAATCACGAGCTAAACTCTACACCTGAGTAGTATTAAACTAGCGCTCTTGAACAAAAAAAAATGTAAATGGTCTTGGCACGTGTGAAAGAAGGAAGGAAGAGAGAGGTGCCGTAGTGGAGGGCTCCGGAGTAATTTCGACCACCTGGGGATCTTTAACGTGCACTGACATCGCACAGCCTTCCTTCTTTCACTCCATCCTTTATCCCTTTCCTTACGGCGCGGTTCAGGTGTCCAACGATATATGAGACAGATACTGCGCCATTTCCTTTCCCCAAAAAACCAATTATTATTATTATTGGCACGTGTCCTCACCTCTGCAAACGTGCAGTTTGCGCTGTCGTGAGATTTCCAGCTCTGATGAGCTGACCAGGTCGAGAACGACACGAGTTTGTGATTTGACCACATTGGGCGTGGACGCACTTAATGCAACCACATATTGCGAGTGACGAAAGAGAAAAGAGAAGGTACAAAAATGACTCGGCAAATGAAGCTACCATAGATACCCATGCCGTTGGCAAGGCTCATGTACACCAGGAAGACGGCGTCATCGATAGAAGCTCTGTAGATGTAGAAAAGGATATCCGCGTGGTTGAGCGTCTCCGTGGAGAAGCCGATTTCGGGGACATTCCTTGCACCCATTCTCTTTCCGCTCTGTCTCTGAACCAACCGTGCTTGCTTCGATTAGCTTCGCCCGAGCGCCCAGAGGGGCTGCTTTTTCTCGGCGCAATAGGCCGCACAGAATCCCGTGCGTTCCTACGCGAGCTTAAGTGAAGGGGTGTCCTCGCAGTCGGAATCGACCCCACCCGTGCCTGCCTGTGAGCAACTTATTTGACACCGCAGACACGCGGCAGCCTCCACTTTGACCTCGTCCTTTCAACGATGAGCTTCTCGAGTCCGTTCATCTCTCGCCGAGATTTGATTGCCCGGTGTACGCAGCCCAGATTGTTACGGACCTGCATTGCCGCCGGCCTTGAGAGCGAGGCCTATTTGTGGCGGAACTACTTGTTTTACAGTCTATCTGGTTGAGCAGAGAAGGAAAGGGAAATCAGGTTCTCACTACGACATTATCTTGAAGCTATAAATTCAGTACAGCATTATTCTCCCATTGATCAAAACCACGTATTCAAAAAATCGAAACACCCTCTATGCTCCTTCGTTTCGGTGGCTGTTGGCTTCCTGGTTGTTTGGTGTTGGCGACTAAGCTGGGACATTCTAAGAGACAGTTTTACGCGAGTATGGAAATTCTCGTATCGATTCTGGCTGTAAGATAACGGACTCGATTGTGGATTCTGGTGTTTTAGTGTCCCGAAGCGACTGAGAGACTCCGTAGTGGAAGGCTCCGGATTAATTTAGACCACCTGGAATTATTTAAAGGGCGCTGACATCACGGGGCACACGGGCATTCCTATATTTCGCCTACATCAAAATACGGCCGTTGCGGCCTGGTTCGAACCCACGACCTTGTGAAAAGAAGGCTCAGGGAGCGCTGGTAGCCCAGATGGGTGGGAAATTTTACTTCGGAATAGTGCGTATTGGTTGATTAAATAAATTAAGCGTACGTACTTATTAAACAATTTAAATGATAGATTATAATAATTATCTTCTGATTGATTGACTGATTGATTAATTGATTGATTGGTTGATTGATTGATTGATTGATTGATCTCCTGTGGCCTGCTGGCCTCAAACGTTTCAGCTCTCGGTTTCATTTATCTTCATACTCGTACTGCGCCTATTTCTCGATGCTGACACTGTCACATGCCTGTAAATCATTGTGTGTGGTTTGCGAGTCAACTACCGGTTATACTTTCTGTTCTAATAGAGAGGTAGGAATCATGACTGTCGTTAGCTTTGAGACGCTGTTTTACCTTCACTACTTGCAAGGCAGCAGAAAAATTAGTTTTCATGGGCGCCTTGAGCAGTCCGCTGTTTGCGCCCTTTTCTTCCTTTTCTTTTCCTTTTTCCGGGTGCTGAACCGCTCAAGTCAGGTGTTTGCCTATGTGGCCCGCGTGATCAGATGAGTCGGAGACTCAAGAACAACCTCAGCCTAACCCCTGAAAGAAAATAAAAGGCAACACTGAGTAAGGAGTCTTCGGGAACCTCTGCTTGCAACGCGTTTGTGCAGCGCCTGCGTGCGCACCAGAGACATCCCCTGGTACATACTTTCATCTGGCGTGCGCGCGTCGATTCTTCCATCCGTACGTTTGCGTGTGTGTGCATGTATGCATGTGTGCATGTGCGTATGCATATGTGAGGGGGCGACGATGTACCCATGTGAGAAGCAATTGCTACACTAGCCCTGCTTGTGCTCAAGCACACCTCAATGAGCCATTATTGACTATGGTTTCTCTTCCTCTTTAGTGACATCCCGATTGTTATTGGGCGCACAATTTCTCACCTGGCCCATAGGACTTATCAGATGGCGCATTCTAGAAAACTTAAATAGTTACTGATAGCTTACTATAACACATAAAATGAAGAACGTAATTATGCCCAAGATACGACAACTGTTCCGACTTTTGAGTTGTTTGCAAATGCAAAGTAGGGTGAACGTCCAATCAGTTTTACATGGCTAGGTTCAAGAGCACTCCAACCGGAAAATTACGTTGGTAAAGTTTCTTCGAACTTTTTTTGCATGAATGTATGTGCAATGTATTCGAGTGCGGAGGCACAGGCGGCACAGAGACACGTGAATCGCTTTCTGCCGAGAACGTGTGAGCTTGTACGCGGTAAAATCAGAAGAAGTGAACTGGAAAAACGATGAAGAAATGGCAGAAGGACCACATAACGCGAAGACATCAATCTACCATGGTAAGAAAACATGTATTTTTTGTATACCGAACTGACGAACTAAACGTTCATGAGTGGGTGCAAAAAGCAGATGACGATACGTCGCCAGCCATTAGCCCATCATTGAAAATCATGGACCAGTGAGGATTTATTCCATGCGCCATCGCGTTGAAGACGTTGGCGCCAGTGTAGAGAATGACGAGATTCGAAATGTTGAAAGAGAGTGCGAACGTCCTCTCATTTTAATTTTTACCGCCTTCCAGGGTGCTCGTGGCTCTAATAGTTTGCAGATACGATATTAACAACCCGATCTTGTTTATCTGAGATATTCAGACGAAGACAGAGGCACTTTAGACCTTCCGCCACCTGTACCAGAGAACCTGTCTTACTTATTCATTTATTCATTTATCAGTGTACCCACAGCTGCCAGTATGGCACTGCATGGGAAGAAGACAAAACATAGTGCAAGTGGATACCACAACAATCGGAATGTGCCAAGATGAATAATTGATTCAGCATTGTAACAAATTATTATTCGATACGACAGTTGCAACACCACAATCAAGGGGATTCCTCTGCTAATAGTTGTGGTAAAATGACATTTTGAAGAGATCGCGTCTTTAATGTGTTCCTTTGACCTTTTTTAGGTGATACAGACATGAAGAAATGTAATATACGTGAGAACTCTAATACCTGCCGATGTAGAATTGTTCGAGTACCGATAACGCTTGCGCATTAATGCCTTTCTCAACCGCAGATATTCAAATCCAAGCCTTTTTTTTGCATTAGATTTTGCCTTGCCCTACTACTGGACCTGATCAGTGTAACGACTGTCCACTCATCGCGCAGCGCATTATTTCGGTGTTCCGTTGTTTCGAACAGCCCTTTTCAGCAGAGTCTTCTACACCGACAGAGTAAAACCATGGCCAGTGCGAGAAGGTCTGATCTTGCAAGTCGACCTCACGAATTATGACCGGAATAAACCTCAAAATCATGGCTGAGGTTTGGCGTTCATTCGATGCCATCCCATAAGAAAATCCACGCTGCCGCCGACCTCACCTCAAGCTCATGTCGCCTTGTTTTGGGCGGCTGACGTCCATTTGATGCTAAAGATGGCCTTGGGAAGTGAATACCTAATGAGGTCCTCTAGTTCTGGTTCTGCTGTTCATATCACGTGACAGCTTAACGTGACTACAGAAAATTTTAAATAAAAATTTCTTTATTGTGTATATTTAAGTCCTCTTTTTCTGGGCGGGCTTAGTCACGAAAGACTATGAGCAAAACCTTTTTCACCGCTACGACGTTAATGTCAACGTGTGACCACAGCGGTGGCGAAGTGGTTGAGCATTCGCCCCGTATGCGGGTGGTCCGGGGTTCGATCCCCTGTGCCGCCGGGTACCCACCGGCGATACAATGCGTACAAGCTTTCCCCTGGCCTGGTGCTCGGCTATATCTAGGGTGAAATGCTTAGAAAATGGGTCTTTCACCCCGCCTTGAGTAAACGAAAACACCTTGTGCCATGGCGCTCTTTGGCCACAGATGTCTTTGCGCCATAAAAATCCATAATCATCATCAATGTCAACGTATTTCTTTTGTTGCTTTAAATTACATAGAGAAATCGATGCGTGCAACATTTTTTTTCTCTTTTTATTCGTGTGGAGCCCTCACGTGTTTATAAAGCACCGGACTTATCTCTGGCAATTCTCAGATGCTCATTTCCTCGAAGCCTTGCCTTGTGCATTTTATGAACGCTGAATCCCATTTCGTTTCCCGTGGCAAGTACTATGCGCGTTGCGGAAGCCGCTGCATTTCAATTTAAAGCAGACCTGCTCTCCTTTCTTACTCTGTGCCGATCTCCACCCTGAATATCGTTTCAAGCGGACCCGTTTCGGGCGCCATAGAAATGGCAATTTTCTCCTCCTGAAGGACGCGTTGCCTTCGCAGGAAAACTGGGAGACCTAAGAAATGCAACGCAAGGTGCAGCGAATGCAGTAGACCTGGAACCGAGACTCGATTCATTAAACCAAGTTCGGCTCCTTTGGCCTTTGGTTTAGACCGATGGGAACATTCATTCGGCTTCTAAAACAAACCTGTTCTTGCTTTGGAACGCTGCCATTCATCAGTAAGGTTGCAGTGATGCTGAGTGCGTAACAATAAAAATTCCCAAAAGTACTCCTGATGTCTTCGCGGGCTTTAGCGTTTGGTGGAGGACAATGATTGGTCTCCGATTTCTGCCTGCAACCAGCATTGTGTTAGACCACTTGTAAAGGTGGCTATATAATGCACTGCCACTGCTTAAAGTCCATCGATGTGTTGAGCGCACTGCCAATTACTAAAGTACCTAGCACGCAGCCGACCCGAACATGAAGGCGTGCTCATAACGCGATTCTGATGGTGCACGATGTCTGCTGTAAACATAAAAGCCTGTCTCTTTTGGAGACTAAGGCTACGGTCACTGTTAAGTTAGGTAGAGACACGTTCTCTACCTGAAGGATTCAAAGGGAGTTTGGCTCGAGGTGTCAGGTGCAAGTTAGGTTGAGGATATGAAGAATTCATACATGCTGAATGAATTTTGAAGATGCAGATACAATTATCTTCACCAAATGTCTTCCTTACCATTTCTAACTTTCCTTTCCAGCGCCCATGTATTTTTGTAGTGCAACCTTGTTTCCAAAAGGTGGCATAGCTCAGGGAAGTGACGTATGCGTCAGTTAAAATTCAAGGAAGTAAGACACCGTCTTCGGAACAGAAGTCCAAAATATTCATACTACCTATTCATACTATACCTACCTATATAATTTGTTGAAGATATAACGTGGCTCAGTGTAAGTTGGAAACCAAAAATTGCTGCAAAATATATAGAGGTTGGCGGCATCGGGAAATGACTTTCTGGAGATTTATATTGCTTCCGCGTTCTTCAGCCCATTTAAAGAAAGGCGGTCCCTCGAGTGGAATTCATTCATCCGAATGAAAGAAAGAAGCATGGAAAGAAAGGTAGGAATCAGGATGTAAGGGTGAGATGGAAGATATATTCTGACTTACTCTAATATGTTTAAAAAATCCTCTCGCTTCGCGTTTATGGAACAAACAACAAATAAAGGGTTGCAGAAGCAGACTTAGTGAATAAGCTCCAGGGTACAATAAACAAACGCAAGTGAAGGCAATGCGCTTTTTTCTGCGAGCTTCCATAAAATAATAAAATGACCTTGCCTCCTTTCATGTATTCTGCTAGACGGCAGGAGACCAACGTTAGTAAAGAAAATGCCCCGCACAAAAAAAAAGTCCCTCTAATAAAGCCCTGCTAAGTGTGGCATCGATCTATTTTGCCGCTGAGTTAGGGTAGAAGGTTGGTGGAAAATTCCAAACAAACACAAATAATGGGAAAGAAAGTGCACGAAGGAGCCTTCCTTTTTGTGAAGTCCCGCTGACATCAAAGGAGGTTACAAGAGGCTCTGGGCTACAGACAACAAAGGCTTCCAGCCTCGCACACAAAGGGAAGGCATACCCCGTAGGGAGGAAGAAATGTTGTGAATATACAAGACAGACAGGGCTGAAGCCACGAAAAGTCACAGGGAAGAGGCTAGATAGACAGCCAGAAACCGAAAGACAGAAAAACAAAGACTTTGCTGCAAACCTCCCCCCCCCCCCCCCCCCCCCCTTAACCCCGCGAGAAACTTCGTGCTAAGCGGAGTGGGCAACTTTCAAGTGAATGAAAAATAGTAACCACACAGTGTAGTTTCTGTATCGGGGGCGAGAAATGCTCCGGCTGAAACCGATACGAACCCGGCGCTTGTTTGGCCCTCACTGTGTACCGCTACCATGGCGTGTGAGCGCGTGCCGCTAATCCACTCCAATTTATTGCTGCTTTTTGCCGATACAGCGGATAAAGCGAGCATCCCTGCTTCGCGAGCAGAGAACAACGCGGATATAAGAGGCTGCTTTGCGGCGGCTTTGCTCGGAAGGCCGTACGGCGTTTCCAGCGGCGGCTGCGGTCGGCCGCTTCCATCGGCTCTTTCCATTTTGTCTCTTCAGCATACTCCGCCCCCTTTAATGCGTGCAGCCCTGTGGCAGCTAGGGCTAGCGTCAGCCATCGATGGGTCGAGTGTGCAAGGCTGCTCGCGTGCCGCAGTAATACGCGATTCGGCGACGCCGCGCGCGCTGGTTTATTACATTTGAAGTGCACAAGTCAGTTGAAGGGATGATCATTCTTGCATGGAATTCTCCCGATTGGTCGGGACAAGTACAAGCCTCCGCAAGACTGCACCGTTTTAACGGGATAGAAGTGCGCACTTCCTGTGCTGGTTCGACGAACGCATTCCCTCCTTTGTCTGGCTGCACAACAGCGCCCGCGCTTGCGCTTTCGTTCGGTCTCTTTGGCATCACAGGAACAGCAACAGTGCAGAGTTCTCTAACAGGCGGCTTGCTGCCTTGCCAAAGCTCATTTGCGCAGCTCACTGCCATAGAATAAAAGTGGAAAGAAAAACAGCCTTTTATCTTCCTTTGCTCGAAGTCGGTAGTCACGGGAAGAAAGATGGGAGAAATGCAACTGAAAGAAAGTAGTCTTCGCAGGAGTAGTGGTGTTCACCTCAACGCTTCGTGGTACGCCGGCGGACGAAGCTGACGCATACGCTGCTGGCGCATAGGATGCTGGCGCAGCGCGCGCAGGCTTCTTAAGCTACAATGGGAGCTGAGGTGGCATGAGCAGCAAGACGGTTTGAGTTATTCTCCAGCCTCGTTCTTTTTTTTTTGCCTTCCTTCAGGGGGTTTTTTAATGGCGTGCACTCGGATCATCATCTCTCGCTCTTTCACCTAACATCATTTGAGAGCAACGCAAGCGCTGCAATTGGAGGATTGTGGCACACACTAAAAACTGGGAGGAAGAAAGATAGGCGGAAAATTTCTACAGGCCCAAGAAAGAAGGCCTAAGAAATAAAGAAACATTTCTACTGGCGCATGAAACAACAGGAAACACGCAGGCGTAGTTTTCGCGCAAATTATAGGCGGAATGCCTTCAAACCTGGCGGACACAACGTCAATCTTTCTTTCTTTCTTTCTTTCTTTCTTTCTTTCTTTCTTTCTTTCTTTCTTTCTTTCTTTCTTTCTTTCTTTCTTTCTTTCTTTCTTCTTTCTTTCTTTCTTTCTTTCTTTCTTTCTTTCTTTCTTTCTTTCTTTCTTCCTTTCTTTCTTCTTCTTTCTTCCTTTCTTCTTCTTTCTTTCTTTCTTTCTTTCTTTCTTTCTTTCTTTCCTTCTTTCTTTCATTTCTTCGCTTTCTTTTCTTTCTTTCTATTCTTCCTTTCTTTCCTTTCTTTCTTCTCTTTCTTTCTTTCTCTTCTTTCTTTCTTTCTTTCTTTCTTTCTTTCTTAGTGAACTCGCCTCCTCGCCTCCCCGTTATCGCTCTAATTTTTCTTTCCGAGAGGGGCGTTCGCTAATTCCCGCCAACGAGCTGCGGGTCCCCCTTGTTTTGCCACAAAATAACCCTGGCGCTCTGCCATCTTATTTTTCCCTTCAGGCGCCGTGAAAGGTGGAGAATGTATAATCGCATCTAAAATAGCAGCGGATGAAACACACGCTCCCAGGAGTATAAGCGGTTAATGTTGATGGAATAACTGATGAGGGGGCGTGCGTAGAGGCACGAGGATCTAAACGAGCGGGTGGGAGGCACCCACAAAACAAGATTCGTAGCCGCAGTTTGTCTTTATTTATGTTTTAAGTCACGACAGACAGAGAGAGACACTGAGTAGAGAAAAGGGGGAACTATGTTATCTCCTTTTAAACACAGTCCCAATGGCAAGACATTTAGATGGGTCAAAGTTGCCCCTCATCCTGGGGGAGGTTAACATGAGCTACATGGAAGTATTAGCATGCATTCAAAGGCACGCTGATTTTGAAATATAACAGAAGTATACAAGTCAATGTGGATTCGCTGCAAGTTCATTTGTGCAGCTAAGATGCAAGTTGTAAAAGATACTCTTTGTCCCGCTATCAAGCGGTAATGAGGAGGCATGCGCTTATGGCCACATGGCTGTCAATGCGCTGCTTCTTCTGTGAGTTGCGCTGTTCCAAGAAACGCAAGAGGATTCCGTTGAACAACGACAGCTCCTCGTTATCTTAAGTGGTTAAGTCTTCAGTCTTAAGTGTTAAATATCACTGTTTCTCGTAAGAATGAATAGTGGATGACGACGCGAGAGGTGGGACGGAGCTGCTGCAAGCAAAGGCTTCACGCAGGCTGACTTCGTGGCATGCGAAGCCAGCGACGCTTCGCGTTGTCGTATCTCGGCTGTATACTTCCCGAGCAGTTTTCTTATTTTTAGGGTATTTCTATTAGATATAGTGTTGAAAGCGATGGATCGATTATGATAGTAAAAATTCCACTGGACCAGGCTGAGTTAACGAATTTTTCGTTCAGCGTCGCTGCAATCTTTTGTTTTTACGCAATTTTCTGGCTTAACAAAGCTTTGTTATGAGCAGAAGGGACATAAACGTATTCTTGGGACACTAATGTATCAACCTAGTTTAATTTAGTGTAATCATTTAGTGTATCATTAAATTTTCTAAGCCTCATTAACGGCAGGTTCGTGTATTATGCTTTAGGAGCTGAACATTGCTCTCCAAACCACAGCAAGACAACCTACGCTTTTTCCAGCTCAGTCTGCTACGGACTGAAAGCTATAGCTACGTAATCTTCGTCGCAGAGGAAGTGAAATGTGGTGTATCGGCTTGCCTGGGGCTATGATTGATTTTCGCATCAGCCACTCTGTGGATTTCTGTGCACTTGAATGCATGCGTCTATGCGCGTCCATCATATAGCTATAGCTTCAACAGACAGGACATTAGTGAAAAAAATAATCCGCAGGACACCTAATTCTGTTGTGTGTTGGCAGTGCGGTAGCATTATCAGCTGTCGATGCCTTTAGCACAAGTGATATCTCCTTCCGTTTGTTGACGTCAGTCCCTGTCTAGTGTCGTAACTTCTTTCTAGACAATGGGAATGCTCCCGTCTGGTGACGTCACCTTCCTCCTACCAGTGGACATATTCCGGTCTGATGACGTCACTCCCCTCCATCCAATGGGCGAATTTTATGACCGACGACGCATTTTGGCCCCATAAAGCTTCTAATGCTCGCATTAAAAGACATAATAATGACAGCGATCTGCACACGTAGGCTAGCTCTGCTTATGCTCACCCTCACCGTAATACTAGTAATTTCTAACTCAGCTCAAATGTGGTTCTGGGATAGGCTGCTGTTATTTTTAGACGTATTTAGCTAGCTAAGCAGCATAGTTGTAGCCGGCTCGATGTCGTAATCATCTATTTAATTCATCGCCTAATAGCCGTACTTTGTTGCTCTAGAGATTGTGATTGATCTATCATTCCACATGCAGTCATACGCGGCAATGCCATTAACTAAGATCATTTACTCGTACTTAGGCCTAAATTCACATTTCACGGGTTTCGAGACTACAATTCGACATTCTTGGAACAGTCAGGATAAACGACTGTTCTTGCACTCGCTTTCCACAGGTCGCTTGCCGTGGCAGCAAAGTGGAAAAGTTGCCATAGCTCGCGATTCAAAGTCAGTTAGCTGTTACAACAGAGTGAAACATGTAGGCACAAATGGATGCGCACAAATACCAGCCGCGCGTGTCCTTATCACAGAAAAACAGCGCGCGGGGTAGGCCAGAGCTCCTGCCCTCCCACTCGACGGCAACCGTGGTGGTGAAACACGCGTTCCGTAACGCCATTGCACTCGTGACAATACAACAGTACATAAACGCAA
Source organism: Amblyomma americanum (assembly GCA_030143305.2). Taxonomy (NCBI): domain Eukaryota; kingdom Metazoa; phylum Arthropoda; class Arachnida; order Ixodida; family Ixodidae; genus Amblyomma; species Amblyomma americanum. Next base: position 177,327 of record JARKHS020004358.1, read on the forward strand.
CGGACGGGGGGAAGGATGGTAAGAGGGGTTACTTTCTAACTGTGGCGGTGGCGACTGCCAGCAGGCTTTCATATTTGTCAGGGAGGATAGAGCCTTTTGGAGGTACTCTCTATCTCTCTCTCTCTTTAATGTTCTCGCACTTCTGCGCTGCCTACGTTACAGGGAAGAGCCTAGCATCTTACCAAGGCACCGAAGGCGGCCCACGTGACGTGACCCCATTCGCGCTGTGCTTAGCTGAATGTAGTTAGGGCCGCAGGAGGCAGCGTCAGCACTGCGCGGCAGACCTCCTTGCGTGCCCCTCAATCATGGCTCCCGAGCGGCGCTCTGCAAACAAACCACCCGCCGGCTCGCAATTATTTATTTCCCTCTGGGAGGCAACCTCCCGCCCGCCGACGCTGTGCGGCCGCTCGCTTCGTTAGGTGCCACTCCGTGCAGCGGTCCGATTAGGGAGACCCGGATTCGGCAGGCTCAGGACCCCGTTGGACAGCGCTGGTAGTGCACACCTCCTTTTCCCTCCGTCCCGATTCCCTCAATCCGTGTTCTTTTTTCGCCACCATTGTATTCCCTATTTCACTCCTTTCATCCTCTCTGGACAACTGCCGTTCTTCCCGGTGCCTCTTCGCCGCTTCCCCTTAGGTCCTTCTCCTCCTGTCAAGGAATTCAGCGCACGTCAATGGAAATTCATGAGTGACTGCTTCGTAACTACGGCTCAGCTAAGTTCGCACACCACCGCACGTGACCTGAAGAGTTCGCTGCATGAGTGCCGGGCCGCATATTTCTCTTTGTAGCCATTCCACTACAGGAAAATTCGTGCGGAATAAGAGGCGTCGGAGTCTCGCCGTGCCTTTGCCAGAAATCAGTGAGGATGGTGGGCTGGGCTAGTTGGAAATGATTCATACTTAAATAAACCAGAGCGAAAAACACAGGCTCGGAGGAGAGGAGAAGACAAACATAGCGCTGTAACGCACCTGAAAAATGTATTAAACGACAATGGCAAATTTTTAATATCGAGGTATGCGCATGCGAGAAGGGGTGCGCAAACAAAAACAAAAAACCCATAACAGGACGGGTGTTCAGCGATAATGCCAGGGCAGAAATGCAGGTTCTGTGCTATATAACTAACTGTACGGGGGGTCGGCTGCCGCAATCGCCCCCACCTCTCGCAATATAAAAGGCTTCAGAAACTTTCCGTGTTTACTGATCGACGATAACAAAATAAAATAAAAGCGTGCAAGCATCTTTTATTTTATTTTATTTTATTGTTCATGGTGCTTACTTTTTCTTTGCTTTTATTTCTTTCCTCGTGTCCACATGTGGCTGGAATGGGCTGAAAGATGCGAGCTTGCTGGACCACCCAAGGACAAAGAATGCTCTCGAACCCACACATTGACGTAACGGCCTGTCTGGCTGTCTGGCCGATATAGTAGCGAGCACACGACAATGGCACATTGTAAACTACCCCTATACCTCACAAGGCGCATCGCCTGTCGTGTGCCTAACGCCACATTCGATGGGTCATGCTTGAGGGGCCGCTTCAGGATAGGAGAGAGCCTTGCGAAATTTTTCGGTGCCGAGAAAACCGCGCGTATTCCGTGCCTTTTGCGAGACAGCGCCATGTTTGTCCTCTTTTCTTAATTCCGTGCTTTTCGCGCTGGTTTATTTCAGCATGTTGCCCGAAACTTATCCACGCCCTCGTGAGCTATGAATAAGAAGAGGGCATTACCTAAGCGCCGGCTATAGGAGGCTCCTGGGATATGCCTGTGCGGTCACCTGGCGCAGGTAGACTATGCCCATGTAGGCATGCTTGTGGTCACTTACAAGGAGCGACGGCGTTCGGAAGTTGTTTCCCACGGCATAAAGCACGTCATTACATATGCTATGCTCTTTGGCTAAAGTAAGGTGACCTCCACTAATTATTTTAAGACTAGCGAACGCCCTATGAGGCTGACACAGTGACACAGTGTACTGCTGTCTCAGCAATGGTGCCTAACCATGCAGTCTTCAGGTTTTGGTTCAGTATTTTTTCGAAAGTGGTCAGGATTGTCTACATGTGTGCAGGCACGAAAAGGTAAGGCGTTCGAAGAAAAAGGAATAAATTCATTACATGACCGACACAACCGGCGCACTCATTGACCCGAACGTCTGCGCGCTGGATACCATGCCCTTTTGTTGGAGATATCTCGTCACCCTCGCAATTTTGACGGTTTGAACTCAGTTGGAGAACTTGGCAAATTTTGTTTTCTCTGCTTCAATTTCGTGTACTCATGACGGCCGTGAATTACGTCTGTGGTAAAAAATAAAAAAAGGTAGGGCTTTAACGCTAGTTAAACCGAGTAGACGTGCGGAAGCATGTTTGTTCAGCCTGGGTGGCTCACGTGGTTTTGCTTTGCTGGGTCGTCGGCATCTCTGGCGACGATATTAGATTGATAGTATTATTTGTTGTGAACACGAAGACGCGCAATGCACGAGGCGTGATCGGATGAGGCGACATCATAGTGCTCTCTTGCACCTTCGCGAAGCAGCGGGTTCGAAACACAGTCGCAGCAATATTTAATTAATTTATTTATTTGATCGATCAAACGGCTTTAGGGATGAAACGACTTTTGCATCTTCGGTCGTGAAGTAGAGCTTTCGCTCTAGAAAGCCAATCATCTTATTACGAGAGCCACGTCTTCCCTTTCCTAGTTTAATCTTCTATACGTCACCTCACAGTTACGATACGTAGCAGTGTCCTGAATTCTGTGATCCTTTATTTGTAGTTGTATTTTCCTTTATATTTTTACGGGTGTTTAGTATATGTTACTAGCCATGCTCTTTTTTTCAACGAGTCCTGAAGAACCTCCCTCAGCAGTGCTGTAGAAAAAACTACACGTACTACAAAAAAAAATAGTAGTATACAATAGAAAAATCTATCGTTGCGAAAAAACTGCAAAAACTTTTCGTTCTGATTTTGACACGCTCTTGTTGCTTTTTCGACTTGGCACCCCTCCCTCCTCTCTTCCTTTCCCTGCCTCTTTCCCCATTCCCGGACTCTCACTTCTCTCGCTCAATTCTACCGCTTTCCTTGCACTCAAAAAGATCCTCGCAGTCTAAACTCGTTGCTCCTGCATCGGTCCTCGCGCATGCCACCTCGAAACACGCTCTCGCAATAAGCAAAGCGAGCACATTGTTTCCGTAACGCAATGGCGCCACTCTCAACCCTTGCCATACTGAAGACGATTGCTCCAGATTCACTCACTTTGAGAGGAGAAGCTGTTGGTACTTCCGGCTTCTTTCGGCAGTAAATTGCGATTCCCAATGTATCGCTTACTTCCTTCCGCATTCCCTCTTAAAGACGATTTCATCGATCAAATTGGATGCGCGGCTCCTCACTTTCCCCAAGGCCGTGAGCAGCTCCGCAATTCCCAGATTCACGGGGCAAAGAAGGGGGCGCATTTCAGCACGGCAAATTCTTGGGACAGTTGGTTCGACGTGTTCAAGGGTAAAAAGAACCGCGACTGGAACAGGACGTAGGAAGAGAAGTGGACAGGATGAGTGGTAACTAGCAACCGTAGAGAGTTGGGCTAGTTGGTTCCGGGTCCAGCTCTCTGCGTTTAGCCGTATTCTTTCTAGTACACTGGGCCTTGTCATCCCTCCCTTTATGTGTGTGAATCCTTCCTCGACCCTCGTGAACCTTCTAGCTTCCGGCGTTCGTGGTGTCTACTCTCCTTGTCCGTGTGTTTCTGTACGCTGGAATGAGGTGACTAGCAACTCAGGTTTATTCGAAAGAATGTGGTCCAGTAAAAGAGCGCAATTAACTTGGAGAAAATGAATGGGGCTGTGCGCATGTTGTTGCCGTTGCAGAGGCAGCTAAAAGAAGCGCTATAATGCGACCATATCCAACAGTGTTAGATAAAATTTGTTCAATATTACAAATTCTAAGGTACTGTTATGAAAATATTGAAGGTAACGGTTCATTCCTCTGATTCGTAGCAAGATCTACATTTTAAAGTTTTTCCATCGCTCGCATCAAGCAGTTAAGGGTGCCATAGAAAAATAATGTGTAACGATTTTGATAATAGCGAAGAGCAGAGAAATTCAAGCCTGCCGAGGAGAGATATGCGGCTTTATTGACTGTCATAGTGAAAGCTTACAATATATGAAAGAAAGTGCTTTCAGAAACATTTTCTCGTTTTTGTTTGGCTCGCATATTGTCATCTTACCAATGCTGATTTAAGAAATTCTACAGTTCTTTGAAGGTAGCGCCCAGTGCGCCCTATATGTGTTGTGTCAGTGCTGCTGCCTTCTGCCAGAAACTATGAGCTTGGATCGTCAGATTGGCCTACCTGGGGGCTCCTACAATCTTGTGGCTCACAGCCCTGCAATTACTAGGTATGCCTGTGTCGACAATCTACAAATATGTGAAAGAACGCGGAAGACGAAAAGAAGGCTTGACACAAGAAAAAGAGGGGCACTATTCTCCACTTACGTGTCTTATGTATCCCTCACTTGTGTTCTGTTCGGACATCTCACATCCTTGCTTGTAATAGAGCAAAAGCCAAAACCAGTTTTTTAAGCGAATGAAAAAAACAGATATCTTTTTGTAACTAAAAGCGGCGTGGCATGACATGCGTAATTACTAAGGCGTACGTCGGCTTTTAAGTAGACGTGCTTTAAATGCACAAACAGTAAAACGAAGACAACACAATCAACTTCAAACTACGGCAATGGCAAAACTTTGTGCGCACTCCCTTTTGAGCCTCTGCTAGTCTATCGCGGGTTATGTGGGCGCGGTCACCGCACAAACCAACAATTAGCTTCCAGACTTATGGACAATGAATCCACGTCTTTCACAGACTCTGATGCAGTGTTCCAAGAAAGGGGGCAGCGTGGGATGCGGCTCGTAACCTGGAATCAAGGTCTGAAATAGACTACTGAGAAGCACTGCATCCTCCCCTTTCCCCACCTCCTTCTTCATTTAATTTAGGGGCGCTGATTTTGAAAGACTTTGTTGGGGTGCGCAGATAGGCCACAGCTGTTGCTGCTGCTACTTCCTGTGGGATCCCAATTTTCGAGAGTGCCGCAGACGCTTCGGCCACCGTGCGAAGAAATCGAGTGGCCTGGAAAGCCACAGTGCCCACGGTCCACCTCCGAGCCCTTGTTTGACGTTTGTATAATCACGATGTTGAGCAGGCGTGCTACAACAATGGCCTCAAACACTACCGCGTTTTTCCTCTAATTTAGTCCTGTGGTCGCGAAGGAGGCCACAAACATCAAAGTGGCGAAGCTTATCAGCACTGCATTTTACTCTTCCATGGCAGGACCTTTCAGCCTACTGGTAAAACATGTAGTACTTGGAGACGAAAATAAATTCCTACGCACCACTTTTCTTTTTTCAGCTGCTGGCAGACACCCCCCCCCCCCCTATTCTTTTCTAAAACAACTATTTCTTTCACTCTTTCTCGCCTTTTAATTGCTCAAACCTCATTAGCTTATTTGAAATGATGCCACGTCGAAAATACTCCCAGGCCCATTGCGAAAGCCATGATAAGTCCTAATCATTTTAACTACTGCAAAATGATGTAGTGCTGCCTTCTTGGTACAATAGCCATTGTTCTGCCGGTCATTTTTGTACGCGAATCAAACAAAAAGCGTAACGTTGCGCGGTAGTGCTTGCAGTAAAAGAAAAAGGTGTCATTGGAACGATATTGGTTCAAATAACTGGTTAAAAATGTGTGCGTGCGCTACCAACAAACGTAGAAATTATTGGCGATTCCAAATCGAAAGCAATGAATGGCCGTACACAAAATACACATGTCAATAAATTTATCGCTGGCTATCGGCAAGGCAGTGAAAAGCACCAGACGCAAAGTCTACTAAAAAAAAAAGGAATAAACCATGCAAAAGGAGTTATATACACCGTGTTCGCCCGCTGTTTGCATTGTAGCTCAAAGGAGCGAAGAGCAATTGCAAGCAGTAAGCGAAAAAAAAAGCAAAGAGGGTCTTTTGTTCTCGGCAATCTCTGATTTCACTTTTGCGACTGAAAGAAAAGCGTAGAAGCGGCGCAATATCGGAGTAGAAAATGCTCTTTTGTTTTAGTAGCTGAGAAGAGAATTCGTTTCGAGGGCCGAAGACAAGAGATTTGTCAAGAGGTGATGCGTTTGTTCAGCTCTCCTTCTGGCGATGGCTCAAAGTCGTCTCGTACATTGAGGATTGCGACACATCATAGGAGCATGTCTTTGTGACCCTGATGCGTTCCTGCTTCGACGGAGCTTACACTGACGCGCTGAAAGAAGAATACAGGTCGAATTGATCACTGCGGCGGAGCGGTATTTCAAAGTGACAGCAAGCAATAAAATAGCGAAACGAATCTGTCTGGTAATGTGGATTTTACCAGTAGTTCAAAACTAAACATTTGTCGTCATGCGCTAAAAAAATTCTAATTACACATTCAGCTGCGTTAAAAAAAAACGACTCAGTGACGTTCATCCCAAGGTGAGAAACTGTTTACCACTTGTGTAATAACAGCATAAATTACACCTCTAAAACATGATTAACTTCTCCTCGTAACTAAAGATGAAAAGGTTGCTTAAAGGTAAAAAAAGGACAGTACAAGAAGCTGACACAGAGAGGCGCTGGTGTTGTGTCAAGGTCTTCCTGCGTATTTTCTTTCGACCTTTTTGTTTAAGAGGTGCCACAGCGACTAGAAAATAATTCTTCAATAAATGCGTCTTCGTATAAAGGAAACAGTGGCGCGACAGGTCATAGGAACAGATTGAGACAGACAAAGAACTAAGCTATCACCCCGAGCCTCATTATTTGCTGGAAGTCATCACGTTCAGTAGGTTTTCTTGGGATGCAAAAGTGCAGATTATATATATAAAAAAAGGTATGAAAACTGTGCATATTTGAACTCTGCGCATGCATAAAGCAAGTCAACAAAACATGGTGGATGATTTAGGTGATTAGGCCAAATGCGAATTAGGAGCGTTAGCACTTCGATTTTCACTTCGGTTTCGGTTCAACGCTGAGTTTTCAAGGTCAAGCAGATTTAAGATTAATATCGGCTAATCCGGTGAGTGGGGACCTTAGTGCCAGAGTGCTAAAGAATTATGGCGCCGCTTAACGCAACTTAAGAACGCATTGCGATAGAGGTATTTTCTGGATACGTTGCGCGCGGTTGGAATTTGATGGAGACGATGAGACCCAAAGCACAGCGCGAGAGAATAGCAGTTCAGTTAAACACGCGGGATGTTGAGCTTTGGCTATGGCGTAGCGGTCTAAATCAGTGCCCAGCGATGCTGATCTGAAAAAAAGAGAAGTTATGTTTGTATAGGTATGCCCGGAAGTTTCATGGAGCACAAACGCACAGAAAACATGTGTATCGGCAAACGGGGGCAAATTTTAATCAGCCATGATCTGTTTATACTCTGAAACTGAATTTTTCCGACATAGTGAGAATACCTGTTCTTGAGATCTTGTACCAATTTTTCTTTATAAGATAATGTGGTACGCACTTGCATCACGGCCGCACTTTTTTCAGAGAAGCGATTGGCGTGAACGCGTTTCACGCCGCTCTGACAGTTGATGTTTACGTAAGCAGTCTGTGACATACCGGCTTATTTTGTGAAGCAGTTAGCGGCCTACTTAACGAACTTTCGTGCGATGTGCTACACTGATTTAGCTGCAAAAAAAAGTCGATTTAACGCAGGAAAGGTTTGAGAATCCGCATCACAGTGCACGCATAACGACAGCCCTGCACAGCATCAAGTTGCTACCCGGGTTCGCGTGTATGGTCGTTGAGATGATACAGACGTTAAATTTTTGTTCCAGTTGTTTTGATTTGCTGCTAATTTTCTTCCAAGCTTCCTTCGCAAACAGATACGTTCTGTCATAAGGACGACATGTGTTCTCCAATTTCGTGCTTCTACCTCACAAAAGCTGCGATTTTCTTATGGCTGAATTGTAACAAAATGCCTGACGCTTGGATCGCGTGACCAACAGTAACCGCTTGAGAGCAAACTCTGGTTCATTTGTGCACCAGGAAGCCGCCTGAAATAGCATGTTTTATTCTGTCAGTCACGGCAGTTGAGATCTCCATAGTTTGTTATCTCAGCGGTTATGTTAACTTTGCTGAATCTCAAAACATTTCTAGAAATTGAACGCACTGTTTTACTAAGCATTGCTCTCTTTTGCTGCAAAAGCACACCATTCACTTAAAATCGCTCACTGCTGTAAAATACCCGTAGCATAAAATTTCCAGTAAGCAAACTATGCCTATACTTTACTTTTCTACTGGCTCAAGTTCAAAGGGAAAAATTCAGTTTTTTATGCGTTGGTGAAATTTGATTTGTTTTCTGAAAAATAAAACACCCATTAAGTAGTTCAGAAGTGTTTGATAAAAGGTCCGGAAGTAGGAAAACTGCGCGGTTATGAAGCAAACTGGAAAAAAAAAGCCAGCAGAGGCACTTATCTGCTTACGTGTTAGGAGGCGTAAGTCTGCCCCCTCACTTCGTGAACGCAGTCACCGCACTCTGCGGCGTGATATAGTCGGATGCCACGTAGCTGGCAATTATACCTCCGCATGGCTCTACGTAGCCGGCGTTGCGACGCCGCCACACGCCTTCTGATTTGCGCGCTAACTTCGTGAAGGCAGCAGCCACCCTACCGCGGCCCGTGCCACCCTCCCCAACCAACTCCCGCATCAGGTTGGATTTGGATACTTTACATTCATAGATTCCTTGGAGTCCTCATACCCCTCCTGGCACAGTGGTGCGGCGGTTAAGAAATGCGCCACTGCCCTGCGATGGCAGGTGCAGCCACCAGTAGAGTTTATGCAATCCGGGTTGCTCTTCCCGGGCCACCTCGCGCGACCAGTCAATAATTTAGCCGCCACCTGCCAGGTTGCATGAGGGCGCCATCTTTTATAGTTAACAAGGGGCTGCACTGCTCGCACAGTAAAAAGAGAACACGGCACATTGCGTTTCTTTGTCGATTACCGGTAACTTTCTCATGTGGAGAAACGCAACCTATACGCACTTCCACTTTTAGATAGTCCCTTAAATCAGTTGCGTAGTGCCAAATATTTCTCTTCCCAGTGCCTTAAGGATGGCTACTGGCAGATAGAAGCGCACGAAACGGTCTTTGAGAAGAAGGCGCTCCTAACCCCGCGACGGCCTTTACGAATTCGAAATGCTGCCTTTCGGGATTTGGTCCGGGCCAGCAAGCGTCCAATGAACGACTGGCACTATTCTCACGGACTGAAATGGCAGGCATGCCTACATTACTTGGACGATGACATAGCTTCTGCCCCTTTCAAGCGACACCTCGACCGGATGCAAATGGTGCCTCGAGCAATCCGTTGGGCGCACTTGACAATGAAGCCCCATAAATGACGCAATGGATTGCAGCAGGTTGAGGTTGAGGTTGAGGTGTTGAATGCTACAGGTGGGGTTATCCTTGCTTTATCCGCCGGCAATTGTTCCACCGCAGCGTCCCTTCGATATTAACAATACCGCATCTACCCCGCTAAGCGCGCAGTCTCTTATAATAGCACACATTCTCTCCCGCAGTCACCATCTATGCACACAATCAATCCACACAGTTCACATCACAGTCCACTCCAGAAGTCACCATCTATGCACATATTCAGTCACAGTAGAACATAGGCCATTGTAGTGCCACACTCCATAAAAACATTCACTCACAGTATAAAGTAGTGCACTCCGGAAGACACCATCTACGCACACATTCAATCACAGTAGGCCATAGTCCGTTCCTGCTGTCACCATTTAAAAACAAGATCCGTGTTCTGCAGAAATGTTAAAAGAAAGCGTGCAGCCTCCCTTCTGCATGCCTGGTTTCCACTCGGGTAGACAATGTCCTGCACTGTGCTGTGACGAGTTCCTGTCTTCTGGAAGGAAGCGAACATCACCTGCCTTTCCGCGTTGTACTCTGGGCAGTACATAATATAATGTTCGATATCCCCGCACACATCCCATAAAGAGCAGAGCGGAGACGATGCTATGCCAGTCTTATGCATCCATGCAGGAGTGCGAGCAGAGGCCGTGCGAATTCGATGTAGAAGTGTCGCCTGAGCTCTTCTCAGTCCCTTGGTCACACATGGCTTGTGGGACGCACTCCAAAGGGTACTGAAGTGATCGAGCACCGTTTTCCTGCAGAGACTTTTTTCATCTTGAGGTACTCTTTTTGATGGAATCCTTGAGAGAGCTTTATGGGCGAGACTGTCTGCCACTTCATTACCGTTGACTCCTAAGTGAGAGGGCACCCACTGGAAATGTAGAGTAAAGCCTCTGCTGTGCAGATTCTGCACCAGGCGCAGAGAGCTTAGAGACAAGGCGTCAGTAGGGAATCCGCGCTCTAACCTCTGAAGGGCAGATTTTGAATCAGTTAGGATGACAACAGGTTGAGCCGGACAAGACCCCAACTTCCGTAAAGCCGCATCAATAGCAACACTTTCAGCCGTTGTGGAGTATACGACAGCAGTGCAGCGTACGGACCAGTTACAGTCCAAAGAAGGAATGTAAAAAGCCGCTGCGCTAGCTTGTTTGACCTTGTCCACAGAACCATCCGAGAAAATTTGAAGATGACAGGCATACTCTGTTTACAAGTGTTGCAGTACAAGCGAACGCGTTGCTGCCAAAGGAGAGCTGCGCTTTGCGCTCACATGGGGAATTGTGACCTTACAGTCGAGGGTCGGAAAAGACCAGGGGGGTTTCAACCGTTTCCTTTTCCTTCGGAAATTAATGCCTAAAGAACTAAGAGTACTGAGCACCAAGTAAGCCTTCGACTCATATCTCTTGCAGAGCCGCTGGAGAAGGGATCGGCCAGCTACCGTCTCTCATAAGCGGTCAAGATGCATTAATAGTCTCTGAGAAGCGATAACGCTAAGAGGTTTCGATAGGGACTCATGAAGGACTGCCTTATTCGCAGGCGCCTGGGGAACTCCAATGGCTCTTCTTAGGACCTTTCTGTGGACAACTTCGAGACGCTCAAGTTGTGATGCCGAGGGGGAAATTAAAGGTAATTGATACATTATCAGGCTGACCACTAGCGCTTCAGGAAGTTTGACCATTGAAGAAGGATGGTTTCCCCATTGCTCACGTGCAATTCTACGGATCACATTGAGACGAGAAGATATAGATGAAACAATCGCGTCTACAGCTTTTTGCCACTGTGGACGGGAGTCAATAATGACGCCCAGGAAACGCGCGTGATTGAATTTACGGATGCAAGAGTGACCGAGGTCTATCTTCAACCGCGCTTGACGTCTTCCTACACCTGGAAACAGAATAAAGCCGGATTTGTCCACTGACAGAGACAACCCCACACCTTGAAGGTAAGCTTGTGCCGAAAGTATAGCCTGTCGAGCTATGAGGGCTAATCGCTTGTGTTGATAGCCAGTAATCCAAATACAGATGTCGTCAGCATAAAGTGACATACGCACTTGCCTGCAACTTTTTCTCAACGAATCGGGTAGGCCAGCCATTACGGCGTTAAAGAGCGTGGGGGAAAGAACACTTCCTTGAGGCACACCTCATGATAGAACCCTTTCGGTGCTTAACGTACTCCCTAACCAGACACGAACCGCGCGATTACTTATAAACTTGTAAATGAATCTCAACATATGGCCCTGTATGCCCATGCCTTACAAACTGTTTAGAATTGAGCTCTGAAGCACGCTGTCGTAAGCTTTCGCAACATCAAGAAAAAAGGCTAAGGTGGAAAGGCCGAAAGCTCTCTGGTGTTCAATGAGACTGATCAAGTCTAAGACGCTATCTTGGGCACTAAGACCTCGGCGGAAGCCTGTCATACATGATGACAGTGCCTTGCTGTCCTCAAGCCACCATGATAAGCGTTCATTTACCAGCTTCTCCATCAACTTAGCTACACAGGAGGTCAATGACACAGGGCGATACGAGGCAAGGTCTGTCATGTCTTTGCCAGGCTTCAGTACTGGAACTACATGTGCCACATTCCATGACGGAGGAACATCGCCAGTCTCCCAAACTCGATTGATGAAGTTGAGGAGCTCCTTTCTGAGTTGCAAGGGCAGATTATTCAGCATTTGATTGGTGATGCCGTCAGGTCCTGGTGAACACCGGTGCCGCAGGCCACTGAGCGCATTCTGAATCTCACGAAGCGTGAACAGGACGTCCATGATAGACCTAAAGTAAGTAGGTGGTGTATATATATATCTATTCCAGAATCAGCGCGTACGAGTGCGTCTGCAAATTTCTCTGCCAAGCACGCAATAGGTTTTTCCTTGCGTATTGCAAGAGCTTCAAAAGGCTTCGAAGGGCGAGATTATCCAGCAAGGCTGCCAATAACTCGCCATATTCTCGTTATCGGTGAGAACACAGTCAAACTAGCACAGAATGAGGCCCATTGCGACCTGTACAGCTTGTTCGTGTGCCGTCTAATAGTAGAATTCAGCCTATTGAAGGTCGTCTTCAGTTGTCTGTCGTCCTTCTTCCGCCCGAGTTGGCGCTCCGTCCTTCTTCTCGCTGCGCAAAGGTTCCTGAGTTTTAAATCCGGGGCCGGAAAAGGATCAGGTAACTTGACCGCCGTAGTTGCTGCTAGCTTACTAGAAATCATTTTGTCAATAACATCACCAGAAACACGTTCTAGGTGCTTTCTGTACTTGTACCAGTTGACCACGTTGCTAAGTTAAGGACCATGCATACGAAAGTCGGCAGCAAACACAAAAATCGGATAGTGATCACTTCCCATGCGGTCAGGCGCTGTTGACCAACTCACGCGGACGTCAGGTGAATGCAGTGTCAGGTCTATAGCTGTCGCTGAGGCTGGAGGCCGGAAAAAAGTGGGGCTTCCGTCATTGGCAATACACAGGTCCAAACTGTCAATAACCTCTACAAGTTTGCGTCCACGGGAATCCGTGTTCCTGTCACCCCAAACGGCATGATGGGCATTGAAATCACCGCAGATGATTCTAGGTGCTGGGCAGCGGTCGCAGAGCTGCTGGAGAAACAAATCTAATGCTACCTCCTTCCGCGGAGACACGTACACGGATGCAATAGAAAGGGTTCGAGAGCCGAGCTGTATTCTCACAGCCGCTACCTCAATGTCATCCGTGCAAAGATCGACAACGCTTAGAGAAACATGTGGAATTTCTCTTCTTATGTAAAGCGCAGCACTACCTGCAGGAAATGACTTTATGCTGCACTTTTTATGGGCGACATATCCAGTCAAACATATCCCGCTTGGCAGGCCAGCTTCTGACAGGGTTGCAGCAGCTCCGTTTCCAGGGACACGTCATCAGTTCTGAGGTTGTCCGTTCCGACCGCCAGAAGACTGCCGCAGTGGCAAAGTTGCCAAGAGCGACTGATAAATTGGCAGCTGGAAGGTTCTTAGGCCTCAGTGCCTATTCTAAAGGCGTTTTGTAGCTATCTTTTGAAATATTTCCTAGTTTCTTACGCGACTTACCTCAGGCGATGTCCATTTTTCTTGGCAAGATGTTCGAGAGGACGCCTTGAACGAGCTGCGCAGTTGCCTGGAGACCTTCCCACTATTCAACCACTTTGACAAACGAACTTACTCAATAATTTATATCGATGCCAACGGTACCAGCCTCGGCGCTTTCCCCGTACAGCGGCCACAGGGCAGTGAGATAGTTATAGCATACGCTAGGCCCTCGATTTCGAAAGGACAGGCAAGCTACTATGATACAGCAAAAAGAATTCTCTGCGGTAAACTGGGTCATCATAAAGTTTCAACCACGTCTCTAAGGCTGCCTGTTACGCAATGTAAGGGAACGCCATTTCTCATGCTGGACAGGAAATATCAAAGACCCCAGCGGGTGGCTTGCTAGGCGAAGTCTGTGGCTCCAAGAGTACAACATCGCTTTTGTGTGCACGTCGTGTTGTAAGTACAACTGTGCCGATCGCTTATCGCGTGAACTAGTTGATGATGCTGCCCCGTCCGACACCAAAGAAGACTTCCTGTTTCTTGCTGCCGTCATGACGTCCGAAATGGCCAGGCGTCTATGGGCTCACTCCGAGTTACGCCCGCTCACCGTGCATCTCGAAAGCTTCGACATATCTTGTTCCACGTGCCTTCGTCAGGAGGTTTTCTCACAGAGCCTCCGAGATCACGTTTTTTTGCAAGAGGAACTTCATACACAACAAGGAAATCTTTCTTCGCGTTGTGTCGTCCGTACTGCAGCCAAAAAAGCTTGTTCGCCGGCCTACGTGGATGTGCTCTCTCACCAATTCTAATGCTTAGCTTCATATTGTAAACTGATGTATATTGTAAACTTCGTAGTCTTTTGAACATTACTATAATTCTCTACATAATAATTTTTAGGCCCCAAGTTTTGCTTTGGCTATTTAGGTCTATAATCACGCCCTCTATTCGTCTACTAAGTTACTTCGCGATAGAATGTTAGCAGTCATCTGGAAATTACTGAGGTATTCTCCCTAAACTTTCATCCCTAACTCTTCCAAATTCTTTTCACTGAATACCTCTAGTAACAAGTAGGGAAGTGTTGAGAGATCGTGTCGCCTTTCCTGGCACTCTTCATGACAAGGGTTGTATCACTTTCAGTATGGTGAACAGTAGTGACTGTGCAGCCGCTAAATATAGTATTCAGTACCTTTACACATGGATAAGCAATGCGTGCATAGCTGCTGAGGTTTCGACAGAGTCAAGCGGTTTCTCGTGATATATCAGTGCAAAATATAGCGTTCAGTTATATTTTGCGCTTTCCTCTATCACCTAGTTGGTGATGTGAACATGGTCTGTTTTCTAGTAATCTTTCCGAAACCCAGCATGGTCCTTTCGTTGACTGACGTCTGAGGTTGCTCTAATCCTATTTGCTTTTACCTTTGTAAATTGCTTGTAGACGACCGGCAGTAAGTTGAACGGTCTGTTATTTTTCCTGTACTTCACATTCCCTTCCTTATTAATTAATAGCATGTTAGCGTTCTTCCAAGATTCCAGAACGTTTGAGGTCATGAGGCGTTGTGCATGCAGGGTGGGAAGTTCTTCTAATGAAACCTAACCTGGCCACCGTCCTCCAATAGCTCAAGATTGAATTAGTCCTATCAATCCGCTTTCCTTACTGGCTTTGCTGGTAAGGCTTTCTTTACTTACTCTTTCGCCACTGGCCGGATCTCCGATTATTCTGCGCCACTGCGTTCGGCATTAGCGTCCTGATCTTGTCTCGGCCTAATCGTGATCTATAGGAACAAGTCGTATAGCTAATACTAATAGCAAAAGAAAGGAATAAAGCAAAGAGCATATTGTCTTCACCCTAAGGACCTCATTAAGGAGCACGCCGCTTTTTGCTGTTTAACACGCAGCTGCCCGCAACACGAAATTTGTTGCCGCGATGCGGTTGAAACATCTCTTATTTATGAAGAACACGGAGAAAGAGCTAGGCTTCTTCCTCTCGCGTGTCCTGTGGTTACAACGGCGCGGTGTTCTTCCGGCCGTGATGCGTTCCTCATTATTTTTATTTTTGCGCAGCTTTGTCGGTGCGACGTCTATCCAGCCCCCCCCTTTAGTAGAGCGCGTTGATGAGCACCCGACGCCCCTTTCAGGCCAGGTGCCATTTTTGTTTGGACATGACAAGCGGTAGGGCACTCACCCGGCCCGGGACGTCATCCGTGCCGCAATCATTACCAGAAGCGTTGAAAAAAGCGGATTTATGAGAAGAGGGTTGAAAGGGTGTGCGCCGCCTGATTGGGACAACGTTTCGTAATTAACATCGAGGGGATAAAAGCGCGGCTTGCTTGATGGGCGCTCCTCCGGCATTTGATACACGCACAAAATGATACAGGTTGAATGGAAACACGAAAAAACAGCAAATGACAAAAGAGCTTGCGTCATAACACTACGCACGCACGCGAAAATAGCACGTCACAGCGACAAAAACGCGCATGGTATTAACAGCAGACACCAAAACAGCTGGCTGTAAAAAGCAGTGTGATGAAAAAACTGCACAGCGACAGAACAGCACGGCGACAGAACATCAAAGTGACAGCGCAGCACTGCGGCGGAACAACATGGTGCAGAGCAGTGCCGTGTTGCTACAGAAGTTTACGAGCACGTGTCAAACTGGGATAGCAAAGAACTCGGCAAGTAGTTCGGTAATAAAGGACAGAAAACCTCATAAGCCATTAGACACATTCGCCAATGGCTTCGATTTCTCTTTTAGTCACTAGTAGCTGCCTCTGCACGCCTTAAGATAACCACTCAGACGGCGCACTTCAAGTTGAAAAGGCACTGTTGGTTTCCGAGTAAGCTGTCATTATATTCAGTTTCCAAATGCGGCAATGTGATTACATCCGTACCGGTGACTTAGTGGTTTTGGCGTTGCCGTGCTGCTCTGAAAGTGAAATGGATAAAAGTTTTGTCAGTCCAATGAAAGCGCGCAATAAAGAACCCCAGGTGGTTTTAAGTAATCCGGACCTCTTCACAACGGCGTACCTCATAGCTCCTGCGTAACTGCGTGAATTTAAAGCACAAAAATCAATACGAATACCAACATCAATGCCATTGAACGTATTGGTGATGGTGTAGCTTGTTTTCTGCGTGCTGTTTTGTTTTGCGCTGTTCCTCAATCGGGAGAGCGAAGCCAATACGATAAACAATTTTAAATTATGAGGTTTGACGTCCTTAAGGGATTCGTGAGTTATGACGGATGCCGTAGCGGATGGCTTCGGACTAATTTAAACTATATATCAGCAGCGCGAACACATAACAGGAAAAAGGAGAAGAAGTGCTGCTGATACATATGAATAGCAACTAACTAGCCCGGTAGATGGTGTAATTTAAGCTACCAACTACCTGTGGCTCTTTAACGAGGGGTAAATTCGCACAGCACACGGGAGTTTTTTGCGTTAGATACGGCCATCATGGCCGGGATCGAGCCCGAAACCTTGGTAGCAGGAAGAGCCGCAGGAAGCGAGAGCCATTGCAGCGTACCAACACGACAAAAAAGCTGTGCGAATCAACAGCATTAACGAACTAAAGGACAACACCACGAAGAAATTTCGGCTTTAGATTATATTTAGATTATGCTAACTGGTTCATGCTTCACGCTAAAAGAAGAAAAGCAAGAAAGTAAATAAGCACTGAGCAAACCAGCATTGTCCTCATGTATGCTCCTCCAAAAGCCTGGCTCACGCTGAAGCTCATTTGCATAACGCATTCAGCCTGTTAGCTGCACAATAACTTCCCCTTCTACGGCCACTGCGGGATGGAGAATAACAAAGTGTTTCAAGACTCACATTTAAAGCGACATTTCTAACGACTAGGGGTTCTCTGTGAGAGTCTGATTTGCAAATTTGCAAAGCTAATCTTCTTTTTTTGTGGCCGATTGCGAAGACCAAATTGGGTCATCACAATGCACTATAGTGCATCAGAAAACTCCCCTCAAAGCGGATAGGCAATTAGGGTGCCTGCAAGGGGACACCTTAGGGAGCCGCCGTACTTTAATGGCGAGTCCAGAGAAGTGTCTAACTTTCATTGACCACGTCGCCTTCGTGAATCGCCTTTTTTCCTGATGCTGTAGAAATTTGGAATCAACTACCAAGTGACGTTGTGGACCAAACAGATGTAGAAAAATTTGTGATAGGTGTGAACGCGTTCCTGGAAGATTGCTGTGCAAATCTGTAATTCTGTGCATTTGAGTGTTTCTTTTTTTTTTTTAGCGAAGAGAATTGCACTTGTGTCTATATATGTTTCCCTCCCTGTAATGACCCTCATGCAGAGGGTTAACAGTATGAATAAATAAATAAATAAAAAAAAATAAGGAAGCCTGACAATGGAGCCCCGTTTCACAAATTGATCGGAAGAACAATTAAAGCCGCCGGGATCGTTACTGCCTCCCTAAAAATTGCACCGCACTTTGAAGAAAAAAGCCTTTCGGAGAAGTCGAATCGACCGGAAGAAACTGCGCACACTATACTCATCACTGAGCGAGCCTTATGTACACAGGAAGAACGTCAAACCACAGCAGGCTTTGAATTACGAATGCAAAATCCGGTAGAGACCGTTCTTGAAGTGAACGCGGCGGATTTCGAGATGGCATTAGCGAAAGCACAAAAGCTGATGGGGCCATACGAAATAGCTAAAAAAATTACCCGAAATTTCATTGAAACTCTTAGGCAAGGGGAGTCTACTGAATGCAGGTCGTAGGTGTTGGCAAGAGAAAAAAAATGCCTCATCAATGCCTAACTATGCGCCCGTCGCCGAAGTGATTTGTCCCTTCTTCGCGTTAGCTGACATATTCAGGGAGAAAAAAATGTGGGTATGCAGTTGTTCGGTTTTTATCACATCTTGCACAGGGCTTGTAATTAAAACGGCAAAACCCGCGGCAATGTAGAGGGCAAAGATTTAGGTGAACAGCTGTTGTCTGACTCTTTAAAGGCAATGAACGACACACGGTCTGTATTAACAGCGTGTGTGGCCTGAGCGCCGTCGCAACAACTTTTAGGAACTAAATGGGGCCTACAAGCACGATGGTGGAATTAAATATTTACGCGTATTAGTGCATTATACTGTTCGTCAGTAGTAGCGTTGTAACGTGTTTCGTAAGGTAGGTAAAAACACAAAATGTGTCATTCTACCCCCCCCCCCACCCCCCACCCCCACCCCTTGAGCGTGAACAGTATCGAAATTACCAGCTTTATATTTATTTATCTGCGTGTTCTCCAAATTATGCAGTGCCCTTTAGGAGGAATCAAGGCACTTATATGAGCCTCCGTGTTCAGAGAACGAGTTGTGAGGCCAGCTTGCTGTGTGCAATGGTGTCTGATTAGACAATCTTAGCAAAAAATCCTGTTATTTAGGATAGCGCTCCTGATCAAGTTTCTCGATAATAATCGTGGTGAAAGGCGACAGACGGACGTTTATAACATTACTGCAGAGGAGATTCCGAACCTAACGCACAAAGCTGCGCATAGGTTGAACAGCGGATCCTGGCAGTCGACACTCCTGCGCCCCTTAATCCTCACTGAGATTTACTTGATAGTAAGGGCATCGTTAACCACTCTTAGAAGGGAAAGCTTTCCTAATGAAACAAGTTTTTACGCACAGTAAATATTTGTTTGTGAAGGCAAACTCCTTTTACATAAAAATTGTATCCTTTCAGGGAAAATCAGTCGTGTTTGTTGCTCTCTCTAAGCGCCGCGCCATTATTAATGGAAACTGCAAGGGAATCGATAACTTCTACGAGCGCATGCATCCCATCTCATACGCGTACAAACGCTGCCCACGGCTTCAGCGTACTGTGCAAGAGGAGCCAAGATGACGGCGTAAACGACGAACCTTTCATGCCTTTCTTGATTTCTAAGGTGGCAAGAACAAAGTAAGGACCCATAGAGCACAGGTCTGTTTGCACATCTCCTTCTTCGCCTCGCGAGCTGAGCTACCTGTATAGTTCCTGGTAAAACTCTGCCTTTCTCTGAGGTAGCATTTTGGGTCATGCTCCGGCGGCTCTGCACAATACTGACCCCTCGCGGGGTCCTCGCCAAGCCAATCAATAAGTAACGCGAAACCCCTTCTGTTGCACTGCAGGGCAGGAAGGAATGAGCTCCAGGTGACACCTGTGGCAAAAAAAAAAAAGGCTTAGGGTTCTCATTGGCGAGGACCAAATAAACGGTGCAGACCAGACTCCGCGGCGTGAAACAGGGAATCACGGAGAGGTTACAAAGAAAGGACAGAAAGGATTTCCATAGAACGAATGCTCACATCCTGCTCGAAGCACCGGGAACAAGATTAGAAACCCGAGATAAATCTCCACTGGCGGGGTCCTAATCCCTTTACTGCGGTCTCCCTCGAGATGAGGTGGCTCTCTCATCACAGGATATTCCTATTGCTCGCAGCGACCGTCTCAACAGCCGATTGTTTTAATTTTGTTTCTATTTCCCTGCGTATTTGTTTTCTTTCAAGGCTCGTCGCGAGGGCTGATTATAATTGAATAGTTGGCGCGCCAACAAAAGGAAAAGGATACGAATAGCCCGGCTCAAGCATGCGGTAATGCTAGGGCGCATTGTCGGTAAGTGTAGCTACACCAGGCTGGACAACTTCGTTACTCAGTGAGCGAGCCATACATGAAGCTTGTTCAAGGTATGCAACGCTGATTTTATATCTGAACGAGTGCACTTAGCGGCTGTGAAATAATACTGAATTTTTTTCCAGTCATAAGGGATTAAAAAATGCAATGCCAGATTAGAGGAACTGTTTTGTTTAGATTAAAAATAAACAATGTTGAAAGCAAGGGTACACGCAGAATGACCGACCTGCATAAAAGAAGCAAGATTTGGAGTGGTGCCTGCGAAACTTCCTGAAGCATTGTGCTATTTCGTGTATTCAGAGCACTGTTAATAACGAGCAAACTTCTACGTGAATCACCTATAGAGAAACCTTTTCATCTACTACAAGACGTATTTTTTTAAGGCTGGATTACGCAGCGACAGACATTGTCAATCTTATAAGTATTAATGAGTCGTAATAAAATAAAGCAGCGTTTTTATGTGCATCATTAGAAAGTGTTTATCTATTCTCCTACTAAAGAAAGTACTTTGTTTACCCCTGAAGGAAGTGCCCTGTAGACAGAACATAATTTTCAGAGCTATCGAAGCTAATGAGTAAACGCAAGGTAAGCGATATGGGATAAGGTGGCCGCAGCTGTAAGAGGACAGGGTTAATTGGAGAGATATTGGAGAGGCTTTGTCCTGTAGGATGCGCATCAGGCTGAAGATGTTGAACCGACATAAAGAAGTACAATATAGAGAGAATCGAGCATGCTCTAGAGAACGAAGGTAGCCTGAAAGATTCAAGAGGAAACTAGGCATCAGCAGAAATCAGACGTATGCGCTAACAGAAAGGGTGGGCTGTGCCTTTCGCAATATGAAACTTATAGTTAAAAGAGCCCAAGAGTTCTGCACAAATCTATACAGTAGCCAATATAATCAGGACGGAAATGAGATAGGCAGTAAAGCACAGCAAATTGACATCCCGCAAGTAAAGAAAGAGGAAGTGAAAAAAACTTAGGCGTAATGAAAAGAGAGAAAGCAGTTAGTGATTATTAGGTAAACAGAGATCCGGTGTAGGACAGATTGCAGTACATAATCTAGCCACCCTGTATAAGCAATGCCTTATGGCCTCAAGCGTGCCGTAGCATTGAAAGAACACTAACATCGCCTTATTTCATAAGAAATGGGACTTCAAGGACTTGAAATGTTACAAACTGACCGGCTCATTCTCCTTTTCCTACATGGAATTTACTCAGGTAATGACTGCTAGAAACAGGACAACCTTAGTTTTTAATCAATCAAATATACAGGCAGCCATTTGTAAAGGCTACTCGACGATAGACAATATTCATACTGTTACTCAGATATAAAGAAATGCGCAAAATATAGCCAACCCAAACGTATAGCCACCATAGATTACGAGAGAGCATCTGACTCAATCGAAACCTCAACAGTCAAGCCGGCATTATGGAATCAATCATAGTGTAGAAAAGCATTATGTAAAATACTCGAAGATATCAATAATACCTGCACAGCCACCATACTCCTCTACAAAGGCAGCGAAAAAATTGGAGGGGACACTTAAGTATGACGCGATATCGTTAATGGGTTAATGACCATGTATACGGAATTCCTGATTCTAGACATTAAATTAATAGGTCCCTGAAAATCGTCATACCACTATTGGTGCACGTGTGCAGCGGTTAAGCGATGCGCCACTGCATTGCGAAAGCAGCTGCTTCCACCAGTGGTGCTTGTGCGAGCCAGGTCGCTCTCTGCGAGCAACTTCTCGAGACCATTCACTAATTGGGCTCCCACCCGCCATGGTATTTAATTTGTTGATAATCCGATGGGAAGGTTCTGATGACGGCACAAATTCGCGTCACCTAGACGGTCTACCCAAGTTGCGTCTCCGGGGATTTCTCGCTGACAACGCCGATGAAGACGCCGGACTTTCTGCAGAACGGCAACCTTAACGCTGTCGCTTTAATATGCACGCTTAATGCTATCTTAAAGGCGCAGTAAGGTAAAACCGAGGTGCCATAGACACACTGATGTGGCGTAGAAATGCTACGGACGCGGTGGAGCACAAGGTGTATTTTGTGCAAACCGACAGTGCATGAACTCCTTGAACAGTGCTGGGAAGTTTCCTATGTTGATTTGAACTGCACGGCTCTACACAAGAGGTGGAAAAACGCCGAATCGGTCAGCGTCATTAAGACGACGGATTCCCGGGAAGCCCCGCTAGGTGGGCACCGGCAAACGACCAATCAGGGAATTGGAGAGGCTGGACTACAAGGACCCATCTTCCTTTGACTTACTATGAGACCCACGCTGCAGGCCTTACTGCCGAAGAGGAGCCAGAGGAACTGCTTAATCGAGTACACGTGCGAAGTGCGTCGATTTGTGATCTAATTGAGATGCCGGAGGAGCTCATCTACTAAGTGACGAAGTCCGTTCGGAGGTGCGGAGTTGAAGATTCTGATTTTATTTATTTATTTATTTATTTATTTATTTATTTATTTATTTATTTATTTATTTATTTAGGAATACTGTCAACCCTCAGTTGAGGGTCATTACAGGGAGGGATGTTTACACATAACATGTTTATACAAGAACAAGCAGCCAGATACAAAAAGAAATATGTACATACAATACAGTGGCCTACGGATACAACACAGCATAGGATATACAGACTATAAGACACGTATTCAAATGTTCAGCCATCTGGCGCACGCACACACAAAAAACTGCAATATCCATATGGTACAGATTTTAGTAGGAGGTTGCATTTGCAAACAATGCGGTATCAGAACAGCGAACAATTTCTGCAGGCAGCTTGTGCCGCAGCTCTATTGCCTCTGGGAAGAACGAACAACGAAAGGCATTGGTTCGGGACAAGTACGGTCGAATCGCTTCACTATTATTTAAGCTGGAGCTCAGTCTGCCTGGAGGTTTTAAGTACAAATCTTTATTAATTTTTAGTTCGCCGTGAATTATTTGAAATAACGTTTTTAGTCTCTGCTTCTTGCACCGATCTTCCAATAATTCAAGACCGCAAGACTTTAACATTGCCGAAACTGAGTCTGTCCTTCTATATTTCGAACAAATAAAGCGCGCCGCCAGGTGTTGCACCTTCTCTATTTTGGCCCACATTACCTTTTGATGGGGCGCCCATGCTACTAACGCAAATTCTAGGGATGGTTGAATAAGAGATCTGCACTTGGCTCGTGACGTGGAAAGTTTTTTTATATACACGAGCTGGTTTAAGTCGACGAAGTGTTTATTCTTCTCCGCCGTCAAAAATGAACAGGGTTTGTTTTTTCTCGCATTGTCTTTAGTGGACAGAAAGTATACCAAGCGCTCAAAGCAGTTAAGGCGCACATGAAATGAACCATATGAAGAGATTCAGAACATAAACGACCTATTTCAGATACGATATATGACTTCACACATTTTAATTAGCTCATTGCACTTTTTGTTAACACTCCCTTTGTCATAACTCTTACGGCGACTACCACATGTTTATTCTGTTTAAGCAGGGATCATGCGAAAGAAGATGAACCATGTCACGCCACAATAAAGGGCGGCGAAAGCACGTTGGTGGCTGCCTGTATAATTACAGAAATCAAGCTTATTGTTTAAGAGTTAAATTTTCTTTATGAATGAAATAAGGCTTTAGATGTCAGACATGACCTTCTCGAATTTCACTCGGTTCTTATATTACCTCCAAAGAAAAATCGCTAAGCATCGGGATGGTAAGAACTTTATGATGTGAAGGTACGCCACCATTCTTGACACCTTGCGAACAACTCAAGGGTAAAGAACAAGAAAGAGATCAAATCTTGCTGCCTTCCATATTTACACTGTGATGTGTAGTTTTGGAGGCATGTTGAGGCGCCGACAGTTGAAAAGGCCGGGTTGTGAAGTTGTCGTCAACCATTTGGTTCGAGTTAACTGAAAGAATGAAGACAGCTGGTAACAATTTTTCTGACACTCATGAAACCTAAATAAATTATAGTCCGTTATTTATGGCTTATAAATGGCTTGCCGGCTAAAACCGACCAAAGTTTTAGAAGAGATAAACTGCGCTACTGAGGTGAGGCGAATTGAATGTTGTTGCGAGTCGGTTTGCTTAGTACTTAGAATTAATTTTTTTTTTGTCTTGCTAACAAATTGTTTGACAATATTTAACGGCTTTTTCCATATTGGCTTCCGAAATTAAAATGCCCGTTGGAAGGTTGCAGATAAATTCGAAAAGCTGCCGGGCGGAGCACTTGCAACCATCCAGACAACTTTTGTATAGCCGTTTTAGACGGTTCTTTTAACTACCACGTGCCAGCGTTGCAACTTCAACGCTAAATCAAAGTTACCCCTTACCCCGTGGGGACGGATGTTGGAGTAACCGCGACATCTTCACTAGGCCCTGGTGACGCCTCTTGGAAAACTAAAGCATGCCTATTTTGAAGGCACTAAGTAGTGGTTCTGAAAGAACAGCAGAACATGACAAAAGGATTGATCTTACTGCAAAAGCTTATCCCCGAGAAACAACTGCCCTGTCCTTAGCTCTTTGAGCAGGTTTCCGCGCTCCAGTTTGATGTAATAAACTGAGTGCGTGTCTAAAAAGAATGTATTCTTTATGCTACGGCATATAAATTGGGTGCGCACCATGATCACTGTCGCTGGCGTAGAGCACCCCACAGCGACGCGGTGGGAGCACTCGCTTACCGCGGGACGCCTAGTTGTTGGGTAACATTTTGAGGCCAATGCAAGCGCCATGTGTCGTTGGAGACAACGTTTGTCAGATGAAATGATCCTTCCTTGAGAGCGCCTCTAGGAGCGCTGAAATAGCACCATTATGACGTGGTGATTTTTTTTTTGTTCAAGAGGGTTTGGTTTAAAGCTCCTAAAAACAGAGCACATATTCAAAAAAAGTATTTCGTTGTAAACACAGCCGGGGCCTCTTCATCGAACGGATCTACAAGTTCCCAAATGCTTCTTTATTCCTGAAGTGAATAGTTAAAAAATAAGAACGAATGAATTCGTACGTAAGTGTCCAATTCAATCCGACGATCATGCGCCTGACATGAGTGAGGTGGGGTGCTCGATCCCCAGTACCTCCGGGTACCACACCGGTGAAAGAAAGAGTACAAGTTTTCCCCTGGCCTGGTGCTCGGCATATATGGCATGAAATGCTTTGGAAATGGGTCTTTGACCTCTCTCTTTAATCAAATTTTCCTTGTTTTATATTGTTCTATAGTTATTCATCACCGTAATCATCATCATCATTCCGACAGTACTCAGGACTGAGTGAGGCGACTCCCAAAGCAGCTCAGATCGTTTCACTGATTTAGGACGGTCCGTCTTTTGTAGAACCATGGTTACGTTCCGCTGGGGTATCCTGTGTTGAAAAATGAGCGTTTATAGAAAGGCAGTACTGCTTTGGCGTTCTCTGTCATGGAGTGAGAATCAGAACTAGCATACTACAGAAGAAAGTCGGCTGAATGCTGACAGAGATATGTAGCGCACCCTATGTTTCCACGTATGCATGTGCATGTTCGGGTTTCATCTTACCCGCTTGTGTAGTGAATGCAAAGCGCGAAAGCCAATGACGCCTTGAATCCAGAGGAACGCTGTCGTTCATTTAATGGGAAAAAATGGTAGGAAGGGACAAATTGCTGACATCCGATTTTTCTGTGAAAGCAAGCTCTGCTCCGGGAAAGACGAAACAAAAAAAGCTCAAGCGCTCATTCCGGAAGAAGGCATCTGCATCGGCAACCAGCGACGAAATGTAATACGCTAGTGCAGCCATACGTTTTAGTTCTTTCATTCGCTTTACCTGCCATCACGCTTCTGGCTTTGGCTGTGGTTTCGGCTTATAGCCAGAATGCATTTATAATGTTTAGCTGCCGACTTTGTATGCGTTCAACGGAAACGCTTCCTGCGGTGAATTCGGCGCTCTTATGCGCAGAGCATGAAGCAGGCGCAAAAAGAAAACTAACATCTGGCGAGCCGCGGGGCCGCAATTTCGCTCAGCAGGAAATGAAGCGCCCGCAGGCAGCGCCAGCCTCGCGTGCCCGTTTCATTTTCTAACGAGCTGCAGAAGTACGATAATCGAGGCAGCGCTTCTTGGGCTAGAAGTTAACGCGAGTGAAAAATTCTTCTCTTCTGCAGGAGTGGTTCCACCTTAGCCTTGACTCATCGTTACCACTTTTCCTTTCCTTTACTTTCTTTTTCGTTTCTTGCCTTTCCTTACCTTTGTTTTCCTTTTCTTGCCTTTTCTCTTTTCCTTTTGTTTCCTTTCATTTCCTTTCCTTCCCAGGGGCTGTGAAATTTGATGCATTGCCAGGTTTACGGATCGGCCGCGTAGTGTGAATTCACGAACTCTAGAGCTTTAGGGGGCCAGCATCCCACCAGACCACTCATTGCCACGCAGTTCCATTGGCCAGACGAGGATGGAGAACACTTGTGGCCGAAGTAATATGACAACTGACTTTAGAAAAATTCCTTCCAGATTACGCTGTCTACTAGCAGGAGATTCACTTACACGTGTTAAGTGCCTCTATGACGTCATTGTGTCATAGTTTCGCTGCCGCTGAAGTAGAGTGTGAGGAATGGGTCAGGCGTAGAATGTGAAACCAATTTTGTTAATGCTGAAGGAAATTTCGAGTGATCGCATCGAACTCTAAACAACAGCGTAATTTTGAGAAATGAACTTGGGTAAATTCTCTGCTCTCAAGCCTTGCAGTTAAACAGTCACAGCGTATTGATATGCATTACTTTAGTATATATTTCGTGTTCCCTGACGTCCTCTTCAGGACACCGATGACAAAGCACCGGCACCTCAAGATATCAGTGCCCGCTAGAGAACACCACTTAACGGAAAGTATTCGGAACTCTTGATTACGGCTTCTCCATGTGTGACAAGCTTTTATTAAGGCACGCATTGCTTATACGATTGCATTTTAGCATTCTTTTGTCCCGTCTCTGTGTTCAAAGAGCGGTGTCCACCGCCGGATTCCGTGACCGGGGTCCACGTCCAGTGCACGTAACCGCCCGATAAATTAAGGTTGGCTGCAACCGAAGAGACAGTTCTCTAAAACTGCTAGACTTTAAAAGCAACGGTCGAGCGGAAGTAGAAGCACAAAGCCAGATGGACCAGATAAATTTACCCGAATACCATGGGCTGTTTTAGAATTTGTTTTTATTGCTTGTTGCGCAGTCCTCGAGCGCTCTACACAATGGTGATGCAATCTGTACATAGAACTAGAGAACCAGAGTGCATTGTCTATGCGTTGTGTGCAGCGAAGTTGGAGAACGAGGGAATTTCAGTGACTTCGGGAACCCTGTGGAGGCGAGCCTTGCGCACCGCGCAGCGCGGCCGCGCAAATAATTTCCTGTGGGTGGAGCGCCCCATTTTCGGCGAAAGAGAGAGCGGCAGTTTAAAACTACGCGCGAAGCTAGCTGTTCATACCGACGTTCCACGCCGAGCCCGCTAGAGTCGGGATACGTTTTCCGCATGTTTTGTGTGGTGCTCGACAGAGTAGGTTAGGCATGCTATTTTCTACTTTCCATATCGAATCGACACGCAAGTATTGGACACCGTTATAAATCGAAGTACGCAGTGCAAAATGACAAGTGAGCTCTATTGGAGTTTGGTTATATTCCGTTCTGGGAGAACTTTACTTTGTAAAAACAAGAAATCAAATGCATTGACTTTTATGGGAGCTTCCAAAGGGAATGACTCTTTCTTCGCAATGTTCGTTAGTTCGTGATGATCCATTTCATTATAGCTAGGTTCTACGCAACTAATATAACTACATAAAGTTGAAAATATTATATTACTGGAAGCGGTCTGGACAGGAAATTGTCATTCGCCAAGAGAAAAATAGACTTATCCATACGATTTTTGAACACTAGCCTTGATTTAGTGTCTGGTATAAGGGACATGATTGTAAATGGTTATGAAAGAGGGTCTGCTATTTGATTATATTTAATCTGTGTAGCATAACAAGAGTGAAGTTTTTTATTTTTGATATTTTGTGTGGTCAGTTCACAATTGTGTTCATTCCCAAGCTGTTTTTATGAAAGGGCGTTCCGATCGGATGCTACTTCGTAATAAACAAACACGACGACCATTTTTCTAATTACGCCATCAATTGTTTGTATATAATATGTTTTAAAAAGATGTTCTATGTTGCTTTTGTTTGGATCACTTTCAATAAGGCGCAGATTTTTTTTTTCATTTTTCAGACTAAAAGCAAGCTTGTCTCGTCATTTGTCGTGTGGGTTCCCCAAATGAGTTAACAGTTGCAAAGACGCGAATAGACGACAGTGAAATATAACTGCTATCCCAACCACGCGGGTAATACAACCCTGAATTCGCGTACAATGTCGTTCGACCGCCAAATTTCGGATAGAATTTTTTTACGTGAGGCGAATAAATCAACTTTTTCCTGAAAATCCACGCCAGTGAAACTATGCACGAGGACTAGTGCATAGTTTCTGGAGGTCTCCTGAAATTTTCTTCTACTCTTGATGAATGACTACAAAAAAGAAAGGCACCTTGTGTTTAAGACATTCATTAGCGAGGGCGTTTGAGAAAAGAAACGAAAATATTACCGCCCAACCCATTTCACGAACGCTGAAGACCGTCGGGTGATGCGTCTCAGTAAACAGGCAGTTTCATGACAGTCACGTGCATCTAAACGACATCCCCCAAACACGATATCAGGGAAGCTTCACCGCTGTGCGCCTAAACCTACGTGCTAGGCAGCGAGGTTACGGAGGAAGGGGTCTAATCTCCAACATCTCCGAGCATCGCCAGTGCTGCCACGACGATACCGGCGATGCGATGCGCCATAGCTGTGCCCCCGCGAGGCTTAGGGGATTTGACCGGCGTTCTTTCGGCCGCCGCAAAGGCCACCGTGCAACGTGCTGAAATAAGCTAGACGAAGTGGAGGCGAGAGGAGGGAGTATGGTAGGGGAGGGGGGGGGGGAAGCAGAGCTTCTTGCATATCGTCCTTCTATTCCTCTTCTTCCCTCGTCCCCACTTCACTGCAGCGTTGCCGTCGAGATATCGGGCGAGCTTCTGCGGTGACAGCTTGCATCATGGCGGCAAAACTTCGGCGCGGATAACCGCTCGTTTCACTAGAGTTGCAGCGCCGCATCTTCGAAGCTGAAAATTTTTGACGAACACGATGCTCTGGCTCCAGCTCACTGCCACCATGTGCGAGCGAATAGAAATTGTGCGCCGATTATCTATTTTTTAACGGCGTGTGCTCTTGTGCACAGAAATTTTGCAGTTTTTTTTCGAAGCGCCTGGCATTGCTTTAACGACTTAAGTGATGCCAGCTACAGTTAAAATGGGGCTGGTCACAATGAAAACGAATATTTCGTGTACAGAAAACAGAACAGTGGGCGTCACGAATTTCTACGGAGCATCTGTGAAATTGTGGTCGTTGCCTCTGAATCGATGGCTCATAACCACGATGGGAGACTGGCCAGGGTTTGGTGCAGATCCAAACAGGAAAAACTCATCCAGTTTTATCTCAAGCGGCTCATAAATGCTGTCGGCTGCTGTAACTTCTGCCCTCTCTACCGCTGCAGAATTCTTTAGTATAGAATAATATAGCTAATTTTACGTAGCGGGAACAGCGTAGCGTTATAAAGAAAACAATTGAGCATAGATATGTTTCCTTGAAGAATATGGCTGCGATATATGGAGTGTGAAAGTGTGCGCGGTGCGTGAATTCACAGTTTTTGAGCCATTTTTTGTCTTTTTTGTAACCTGGGGTTTCCCAAATATATTGGCACATTTTTTTTCAATATTTCTTGACAGCACAACATAATTTCTGTTTGAAAGCGTTAAGCTTGTAAGAATTTTTTGAACTCACTGAAGCATCGTCAGAGAGAAATTTTCTGCAAAAAAAATCGTGAGAAACAATGAACTTGTTTTCGACGAAGGTTTAACACATTGAGCAAATATCACCGCCCCCCCCTCCCCCTACCCCCAAAACTCTGCTGCTAAGAGTGATTCGTAAATCCGCCTGCGGTCTCTTCTCGAAACGATTCGTGGGTTTCCACAAAGAGAAAATCCTTGGAAAAATAAGCCTTCTCTCCAACTTTTTCTATTTTGTTTAATTTCTGCTCAGGACATTGTTGCTTTGCTTTATAGTTAATTATACAAAGATACAGCGTGTGAATAAAGTATAAATGCAGGGGAGGGAAGGAGAGGGTTGGTCCACCACAGCGCTAGTGCATCGTTGGGGAATAAATGTTCAGTCAGGTTAAATAATTCAGCAGCAAAGTTCAAATTTGGATAAACAAAGTAACGACGTAAAAAGAGTGGCGAGGGTGGAGTGGGGAAGGAAAGGAGAATGAAACGAGGAGGATTAACAACAAGAACACGCCACCATCAAAACGTGAACATAACCTGAGCGGATGTTTAAGCGATGAAAAACATACAGCGGCTACTTTCTGATCTCGTGTCCGGCCCCTCTGTTCGGACTCCTGTGTACGGTCACTTTTTTTTCATTCTTTCGTCCATGACCTCAGTTCCACAGGTGCGGACGTGTGCAAATATCAATCAGCCGCGCTCCACACATGTGCTTATCCTGTGCACAGGCGCACCAGTGCACATTTGTGGACGCCCAGCTTTGTGAGACGGCTTAAAGCCTCTGACACAGCCACCGGTTTAGTACATGGGCTTCGATGTGAGCTCACCTTAACTATACATGTTGAAACTCACCCGGACGATATAGAACAACGTGGGACCGCGGGGGTCACATATAGGGATAGCACTCATAGGAGTGCACATTTTCTGCGTTCACAATGCAGCTATGAGGTCGTCCCTTGGTTAACAAAAGCCGAGCACATTGCAAAGAAGAATGTGCAATTATGAACAGTTATTTTAAAGTAGCTGTATTTTTGAAACACGGCGATATGTGCGTGCCAGAGTTACTCTCAGTGAGAGGAGAGATGTCGGCAGTGGCGGCTTCTGCGGGACCGCCGGCACGAACTGCACTCGCTCATTCTACACTGCAGGTTCCACGCCGGCCAAAAAAAAAAAATGGACTGCTGGTTGATTGGGGGCGTGCAGGCTCAAACAGAGCGCAGGGCTACATGAGTACTTGCTCAACACTGCCTTTAATGAGCAAGCCATTTTGTGAGGAATTAGGGCCATCGGTGGGAAGAAAACAAAAGGCGCGGGTCCAGAGCAGAGGGAAAGCTTGACTGCGGAAGGGTTGCGAAGCGCCAACGACCTTTGGCTCCCGGAAACCAACGGCCATGTAATTTTTGCACCGAGCTCAAGCCGGTCGAAGTGGTCTTCTGCCCTCCTGCCATTCCTTTCACTGGTCGATTCATGACTTCTGTTCAATTGCGGCTGCGTCAGGGGAGTAGCCGTGACCGAACAACGGGAGCATCTAGCGTGAAAGGAATCCAGGGGCGGATGCCTGGAAGTGTTTAATGAACCATTTGGCCGGACGTCGAAAGGCGTCTGTGGCACTTATCCCGCTTGCTTCGGCAGAATAAAAGAATGAATTGCAAACTGGCTATTATCTGGTTAGCGTTTATGTTTCTACCTAAGGCTTATTTGCAGTCAAGAGACAATGAGTAACTTAAGGTTAGAAAATTCAACTGCTGTAAGAGACCATAGGAAGCACACTCGGAAAACCTTATTAGTAACCCAAATTTCTCTTCATGGCGCCTTAGAAAGGTAATGGCACAAGGAATTTATCAAAATTTCAACTTCTCTCATGAATGGCGAACTAATTAGGAACGCTCACGAAAAGGCAGACAAATATGCCTTTACTGGCAAAGGTAAAACGTGCTTTAGTTCGATGTCGTTGGATGAGGCGGTTAGTCGTCAGGCTGTCAATATTAATGATACAATAAATATTAACAATCGGGGATAATACGGATGTTGCAAAATTGTGCATATTTGCAAATATTACACATCATATTGACGAGCTAAAAGGTCTCCTTACTTGAGTGCCTGATTCTGTACACAAATAAACCGACGTCGACAGTGAACACTACAAGAGGTTCAAATCCGCCTATTGGCTCATGCACATGAATCGAAACTGAGGCCGCCGCGGCGGCTCAGTGGTTACGGCGCTCGGCTGCTGACCCGAAAGACGCGGGTTCAATCCCAGTCGCGGTGGTCCAATTTCGATGGTGGCAAAATTCTAGAGGCCCATGTGCTCTGTGATGCCAGTGCACGTTAATGAACCTCCGATGGGCGAAATTTCCAGAGCCCTTCACTACGGCGTCCCTCAAAGCCTGAGTCGCTTTGAGAAGTTAAACTTTCATAAACCAAACCAAACCAAAACTGAGGTAAACTGACACTGCGAAAGTTATACTGTATGGCACGCTGGAACGCGATAACGCGTTCAAAGCACGGAACAGCCCCTGACACTCAAAAGCCTCACTGCTTCCGATAATGGTTGGCCATAAAAGCGTGAAAGCAAGTCAGTCTGCCATTTTAAACGTAATAAACCTACATTAGACAAAACACTTCACAATCCTCTCATAAAACTCAATGAAATATCAAAGAAATACTTACTAGTACAGCACAGAGTTGGCGAGTACAACACTGGTATTTTTTGTGCATTTCTTTAATCGTGAGCACGAGTAGTACAGTTGCACCAGGCATCACTTTGCGCGCAGAAATACTGTGCTTGAGTTAAAAATACTGGCATTCTGAGATGTGCTTGTGAAAGCAGGGAAATTCCTCCTTTCAGATGCGAGAGTACGAGAATTTTAGGCAGTGTAATTTCTAGAAAAATAAATGGAAATTCAAAACTCGCACGTCCTGTTGCTATATCTCACTTTTGTGCTACCTCTACGATGCCAGTGTTTAAACGCCTTGCCTGCGATGGGAAGAAAATGATGTCTTTGTGAAACGGGCACCGAGCGTATGGCAACGACAGCTCTCCCTTGGTCATCCGTGTGTTGGTTTACATGACGGTAATTCACATGGCGGTTTAATTGGAGGAGGCAAAAAAGGCACGAATACGATGATTACCTGGTGATTTTATCAAAGTGTTTCTAGACCACGTCAGTATTGCACAGCGCGAGTGCCGAAACCCTGTCTTCATAACAGGATATTCTCCACACCTCAATGCTTATGACTGACTAAAAGGAGACATACTTAGAGGAACAAATTTACTGACAATCGAGATAGAAGGTTACATGCATCAACATGCGCCGTTATCTGAACGGATTGAATTCCTGGAAAACATATTACAGTGTTGCGGACCATGTCAAGCGAAGTGATCCGCATAGAAATAGTGGACAAGGCAGAACAATGTTGAGTAGCAATAACAGAGAAGACAAGCATGCGAATCTTGAACCATGCCTTTGACTAAGAGGAGGTACAAACACCATGTGCAAAGAAGAGGTACAAACACCAAACACTATCTTCCCAAATCAGAATACTTGAACAGCCGCTGCTCTAGGATGTGGAAAGCTGAAGCCCTGTTCGGGCAGTGAATTTTCTCATCTCGAGGTGGCTGTAAAGTTCGCGCTGGTCGAAAAAAAAGTAGAAGATGCGGTTAAATAAAGACAGATACACTCAGGAGCAGGACTCCAAATGTCACTTAAATGTCCCAGCATGAATAGAATTCGATGTTCTCCAGGAGAGGGGCCCAAAGAAATCTGTTTGCATCTAACAACGAACGACACGCGTCCCCTCACCGTTCATGTCACCCGCGATTTACAGCGTCGAAACCGTAAAACCCGGGAGAATAGAGAGCAAAGCCGCTCGTAAAAGCCACTCGAAGCATCGGCCGTTTGAAAACACTTCCTGTCTGCGACTTTGCCAACCACCCCCATCCGCCTCTCATGCCTGCCCCACGGCACTACAATATACATGGTGTGACACGTACGCAAAAGGAAGCCACGTGCGGGCGTTCGTGCGTATATCTGCGGCGATCTGCCTCGCTGCGTATCGACCTGAACGTGAACGCCGGAAAAAAAGAGGTGCACACAAAAGCCAGACAGGGTCAACAAAGTGAACGCTAACGCCTGCGAAGTGTTGGGCGGAGCAGCAATAAACGAGCGAGAGCGCGAGCTTCGGCCGTCGAAATTACGGTCGCTGCCGCCCCGCCTCCTTACCCCATCCCTTTCAAACATTACGGCTACCTTGCGCTGCCAAGTAGCCAAGCCGAGCGAGGAGCTAAGACGACGACGGAAGAGACATAATGGCGGTGCTGCGATCGAAAAGGGGAGGCAGACACAATGCGCGCAGTGGTTGCGACCTCTGCGCCGCGTGTAACTGGCATTTGTCTCCCTGTACTTGTCAATTCATCTATCTGGGCACGCAAATAGGGGGCTGGTCGAGATGTATTGTGGTAGATTTGGGGGCCGAAAAAAAACAACGGAGAGCCAGCAAGCGGAGATAAGTTCTTCGCCAGTTGAAATGATCCTGCCGCAGCCGTTTCCGGAATCAATTCGGGTCGCTAACGCGCCGACCAACGACCCTGTATTTATAGCTTCTGCGCGAAGCGCTTCCCTCAAAGAGAGAGAGAAAAAAAGAAGTAGCACAGTTGCGAGAGCGCTCAGAAACGACGTTGGCGCTACGGTGGCGGCGCCTTTTAAAAGGGGGCGATTTTGATTTCTTAACTGGTTTGGAAACCCGCTGTAGCAGCTCCAATTGCCGGAGCCGTTAAAGTTACCAAACGATGAGCGTTAAAGAGCGTCGCCATTAAACCGCCGCGGATGGGATATCTAGGGTAACGGTTCCAATGCTTTATTATTTGCTTCCCTTTCCGGTCATGTGGGGAATTATTTTCTTTTCGTTTTCTTACTGACATTTGTTTCTCTTATTTCCTCAATTTCGAACTATCTCGCATATGCCTCCAGTAAAAGCTGTTTGCTCAGGTGTAACTCCGGTGCGTTATTAAAATATTGTTCGGTCTGCGTGCGTTGTAATAAAATACGGGACATAAAAAAAATTTCACGTATCGTAAGGAATCGGTAATTCCGGTGTCCTCTTAGCGATGCAGTTTAAAACATTCGGGAACGTACGCTACGTTCTCGTCAGAAAAATTACTTCGATCAGGATAAACTCCATCGTGTCAGGCAATGAGGAATAAATCAACACAGATTTCAACGCTATCAAAACACCATCTTTGCGGTCATTTCAGGGACGAAGCTGTATTCTACACAATTTTATTTTTATGTCCATCACTGCAGCGTTTCAGAGAGAAAGAGGGAAAGCTCTCAGAGCCTTAAATGAAACTTATCACACCAGGTGTACTGCATCGCTTGCTTCAACGCCAAGTAATTGAGCGTGTCATGAAGGAAATTGCGTTGCTAATGCGCGCACCAACTTGGTATTAGAAAAGCAACAGCCATGCTGTGTCTGCTTCCCTGTACTTTTCAAGTACGCTGGTCGAGAGCTACGCTGCCTAACAGGCCAGCGCATTGGCGAAGCAACTAACGGATTGCCCGAGCGAACACCAGTCAGGCAGCGCTATTAAGGGGTTCAGGCGGTCGCCAGCCGCGCACCACCGTACGCCTTGATTGGATACGTGATGGGTCAATTGAAATGAAGGCACCCTGCACCCCCTGTCCGCCAAACATGTTTCAGCGCTAGCCATCCGCCGCAGCTACAACGCTTCTGTCATGTGGGTTCTGACCACAACTTGGCATTCGTTTCTTTTCCGGTTTTTCATTTCTGGCCGACCCGTTGTCCAAGCCTGCTCAAGCATTGAGAGCACGTAACCGCGATTCCGGGCCCCTCTTTGTGAGGGTGTGTGGCAAATCAACTCAACTCCATCAGTTTCGGATAGGGCGAACCATTCGCCTCGTCCTCTCACAAGCGTTCTTGTTTTTTTCACCACTCAAAGATAATGCTGAAGCTGTCATTGTTGGCTTAGAGACCTGTCCGTGTCTCTTTACTTTTTCCTCTCTCCGTCTTTTCCTTTTGATGCGGTTAACGCAGATCTGCAAACAAAGCGAGTTCTGCGTATTTGTTAGCCTGTTTTGAGTTTGGTGTCCTAAACTGCGAAGTTTTTGTTTGTTGCCCAGCAAATTCTTCCTTTTAGGTTTGCTTCGGCCTTTCTGTGGTACCTGCTTGCCACGGCGGCGTGCACTGGCATGCTGCTATTAACGTCTTCATAGCGATTACATGTATGCGAACTTTTCTGCCCTTGGTAATGTACGTGGAGAGTGACTCTTGCATTGTAACACGAAAGCTGCCTCTCACATAGTTCCCTCCAATATCATGACGAATAGAAAAAATATTTTTGAACTGAAACCCACGTTCGCGTACATAGAGGCGTCATGTAGTCGCGGACGTGAGGAGGAGGAGGAGGAGAGGCAGGAAATTTACCCGCCGTGGGCATGTGCCATTCAGCCTGAGGGCATCATCATCATCAACAACCGGAAGAATAACCGGTTTGCTACCCTGCACGGGGGGGGGGGGGGGGGGGGAAGGGGTGAGGGGCTGTCAAACACAAGCCGTGCGCTAATTTCACCGCACGAAGAAAGGGACTTCCTTTGATTCGTATCATGCCGAACAAAGCGAGATTGTAGCAAGTGCCTCATCGGATTTTGGCGTTGCAGCGGCACTTTACGATCACTTGTCTTAGCTGCTCTGAAGTGCGCGACCCTTATTTTCTTGCATCGCATGCGGCGGACTAAGCCAGAGCACGTGAGGCGTCTTTGTATACATGATCTGCGCATGCGCGAAGCAAAACTGCTGGCTGAGAGTGCATAGGAGTGCACTGCGAGTCCTCCGTTCTTTGAGTTGTAGAGTGTCGTGCTCTAATTGCACAGGTAGTGCTATATTTTCTTCTGGCCCGAACGAAAATTTTGCCCGTCAGTGTTAATCTAAATAAATTTCTGAAGCCCGAGTGTTTGCATGAATGTACAGAAAAATGTTTCCAGTGGTGTGGCCAAGCATTTTTCTTTTCTCCAGTTTTCTTCATGCTCTCTGCTACGGCCGTCTCTGGCTACAGAAACATGCAGCAACATATCTTGTGGCTCATATTTATAAAAGTGCGCACACGACAGAATGCATATATAAAGCAAAATTACATACACTGGCATGGCAAAATACGAAAAACATGGGATATATTTCGCCGCTGGAAGCAGAAAGCTAATTTGTATAAATCAACCAACTTGGAAGGCTGCACAGAAAACCACTTTTTTCACAATGTTCTTCAAAAGTCGACTATGTGGGAGCACAGTGGCTACAATTTAACTTCCAACTGTGCTTAGGCCGTACAAGGAATGGATTTTTTTTTAATTTCGGGATGGAAAAATGTGTAAACTTACGTATACAGTGTATGATGAGGATATAGAGCGTCTCGCAAAGCCCTCACATAGGTAAACCTTATGGCAACCGAAGGCTGCAGGCGGTGGAATTGCCGTTCCTGATGGAACTTCGGCTACGTGAAATGTGTAGCATAGTCAACGCAGTCAACTATATGGAAGATTTCTTTTGTAGAGGAGACCGCATTACCAGGCGCACATGCAACAAGCAGCCCTCAAGACCTATAATATTGGCGCAGATAAAAGAAAGAGATGAAGACCATGGTGAACAGAAAAAAATAAACACCAGGAAAGATGAACAAGAGGACAGTGTAGGTCAAAATGAGAGCAGTGACCGGACGTGGTCCCCGACGCGGCGAAGTTTAATCCCTGTAACGGTGATTGGGCTAAGTCTTATTTGATCGAGCCACAAGCCTTTCTTGTTGCCAGAGAAAAACTTGTGCATGCAGAACAAATCACTTGATAGATGCATCGCAAAACAGTTGCTGCAGTTATCACTTCCCAAACTCGCAGACCCCAGCATTGGCACTGACGTGACATCATTTTTCTTACACGTGGCATTTTCTTGCGTAATTTGTGCGCAGAGAGAGAGATCATTGTTAGCGCGAGTCAACCCATGTTGCCATTTTTCTCTGCGGAGATATCTATGCAAATGTGGTTAGAACCACAGTCGAACAGTCAGGGTCAAGACATGCGAAACATGCAGTGACATTATTTATTTCGTTCAAGAAAACAGCGCCGTCAAATTGAACGAAAAATCACACATGCATGGGTAGCGAGCAAGCGTCCCCCCATTAATGCCTTTCTCGTAGGCACTTCCTTGAAGCTGTCAGACAGGTTATGAATTCAGCCCTCCTGTAAGAAAAGGGGTAACCAATCGCCATTCGCACAGACGCTCGGCCGACGTCCCGAGCGTTTATCCACATAAGAAGTAATGCTCGCGGGCGGGCAACAGTTGCTCCTTTCCCGCAGAAAAAAAGCAGCAAGGGTAAAGTGTCCTTTCAAAAATTATGAAGACTAGCGAGAGACAGAGCTACTCTTACCCTTTTTCTGATTATTAGGTTTTGGTGAATTGACTTGCCTGGTCCTCCTTCGGCGCTAGTCGTCAGTGACTCCTCTCCTGTTGATTAACATTCCAGGTTTTATCCACTGAAAAACACTTGGCAGAGTTTGCATCCTTCAGGCCCGGAACAGGCCATTGTGTTTTTGTCAAGGCACTCAATGCCATTTGAGGGTGACTGAAAAAGAACGAGGCCCTAGCATTGGCACTGACGTGACATCATTTTTTTTCTTCCACGTTGTATTTTCTTGCGTGATCTGTGCGCAGAGAGAGAGAAGGTGATTGTTAGCGAGAGTCAACCAATGTTGCCATTTTTCTCTGCGCAGATATCTGTGCAAATGAGGTTAGAACCACAGTCGAACAGTCAGGGGCAAGACATGCGAAACATACAGTGACGTTATTGATTTCGTTCATGAGTTTAAGGAATCCACATTGTTCGAGCGACACGAAGACGACAGATATAAAAAAGGAAGGAGAGGAGCAAGCACTGACAATTTTATTAACTACCGAAAATGCAGACATATATGAAAAAGTAGAGGGAAGGGTAGGGTGCGTTAGACTCATTTAGGCGGTCTCGCGGGAATATTCTTGATTTCATATTTGCAGCGTAGTGAGGTCTGAGCATGTTCCTTCTTTCACGTGTATATTTTATGCGAAGCATAATAGGGACACTACTTAGCTCAACCATAGCCCAGCCTGGCGCGGCCGCGACAACCAAGGCTAACTCCCGCTCCTCCTGCTAGGGGCGCTGCAGCCGAGCACGTGGTCTGACGTCACGACAGCTGAGGAGAGACGGGGCTCAACTCGCGCGGTCGCCGCGCGGCCGCGACCACCAAGGCTAACTCCCGCTCCCCCCGCTAGGTGCGCTGCAGCCGAGCACGTGGTCTGACGTCACGCCAGCTGAGGAGAGACGGGGCTCAACTCGCGCGGTCGCCGCGCGGCCGCGACCACCAAGGCTAACTCCCGCTCCTGCAGGAGATTGCTAAACAACGAAGAGACTAGCCTGACTTACGGGCAGGCGATACCGAATCCCTTTCACAAATCTATTATGCTTCGCATCCTAGGCTTAACCTTAGCTAAGCCAGGCCATTTTTTTTACGCTTAATAAAACTGTTTCCTTGATAAGGAGAGCTCAATCCTGCCTTTGCTTCCCCCCTCGCGTCCTCTTCATGCCTCTCGAAAAATATAAGTACCGACTACATTTTCCAGCTTTCCACAGTTCTGCACTTCACGAAATAGGAGGGTCCATTCGTTCTTTCGAGGTAAAGATAAGCAATGAGCCAACGACTCCCATTTACTCCGAATTACTTTGTTGGGTCCCTTAAGTTGTGTGTTCGTAATTCATGTTTTTGCAAAATAAATACACTTTTCCTTTCTTTCTTTCTTTCTTTCTTTCCTTCTTTCTTTCTTTCTTTCTTTCTTTCTTTCTTTCTTTCTTTATTTCTTCCTTTCCTTCTTTCTTTCTTTCTTTCTCTCTTTCTTTCTTTCTGTCTTTCTTTCCTTCTTTCTTTCTTTCCTTCTTTCTTTCTTTCTTCCTTTCTTTCTTTGTTTAGTTTTTCTTCCTTCCTTCCTTTCTTTCTGTCCTTCCTTCTTTCTTTCCTTCTTTCTTTCTTTCTTGTGCGAGCACTGATGAGAGCAAATTTACATCCCAAGTCAAAATTATGCGCCAAATTATAGGGCAGTATAATAAGGGTGCCGATTTCGCAAACATGAGTCTGTTCATTTAACAAGTTTCACATAGAAACCGTCCTAACTAGCCTTGGAACGAGTTAGCGCACACGCTTTACATTTGTTCAACGAAAACCACGCGTAAGTGGACACGTAATGCATTGCGCAGTTTCTTGAGCGCACGAAATAGCTTGTTGCATGTGAATGGGCTGTTTTAGCTTAGCAATATAGTGAACAAAAAGCAGTAACTACCTAACTCCCTTAGGGCCCAGTGTATTCACACGGGTGGGTTAAACAATTTCGCGTGCTCTGTGAAACATGGCTCAGTATATTTCAGGAGAGCTTGACGCAAGTTCATACCGCCCTGTTTTGTTTTGAGCCACGTGGGGAGTGGAGTTTCACGCTTCTGTGACATCAAAGTTTATTTAATTACTTATTGGTAAGTAACTCTACCTATGCCATCAGGCACTTGCCAGTTTACTGTACCGCGAACCTTTCGCTTTCAAGAAGCTTTAAACTGGAGACTGTTAAGGTTTAATTTCAAAGTAAAACAGCTAATTTCAAGCAAAGTTCGTGGGTTTGCCTTCCTTATTTAACAGTGCTGAGCGCTGCTAAGGGAGGAAATCAAGAAGCGATATTGAGTTTGATCATGCCGCTGCCCGCTCGTATGTTCTTTTTGCATCGCAGGGCACCTTCTATGGTTTGAAGCAATTACGTCTACAATTCGGAGAAGCTGATGCTATAGGTGCCGCTCGTGATGCAGTTTTTTTGTATGTAAGATTGCCTATTGCGCGAGTTGCCACGTCTACAAGATGAAAGACGGCCCAATGAAAATAACTACAAACCGAAGACGTAGACAGGACAGCTGGCGGTTCTTCTCTAGTAGTCCAGTCTGCGTTTTATCCTTTCCCTAGCTTTCTTCCTCTATGTTATCACATACTTTGAATGCTCCCAGCATATTTAGCGCATATTTGCGTAGACTTACGAGAAACCAAATTTCTTTCTTAAGACATGCTATGACAGCCCCTATATGAGTGGCAGTGGTGAACAGCGCGGGAGGTTTGGTGTATTCATATATATATATATGCGTACATTGCCTTCTAATGGTAAAGGTTTCTACTAGTAATATGAGGGGTGTCAGTTCGAAGTGCTATCTTTCGGATCTATGTGAGCAAAAGTAATTGAATGAACCACATTCCACAAAAATTACAGCTTTTAGCTTATGAATGAATGAATGAATGAATGAATCTGCTCGTACCCCTTGAGTAAAAAGCGCGAATGGATCTTACCAGCTTCTCAGGGCCAGTGCGCGTGCTGCTTAGGAATTCCAGCTTGCATACTTCCAGACGCGATTGGTGCGGCAGTGACCGCTTTCGATTGCAAAGCAATGCAGAGGATCGCCTGAAGCTACGTTCCATACTATAAGAACTGGGCACGATGAAAAAGGATGGGAAGGAATGTCTCGCCGAAGGGCTCTTCGTGCTGCGTTACCCTGGAAGAACAGGGAAAACATGTTTGCTCGCACCTGTGTGGAACACTTTTGCCGTTAACGTCAGTCGCAAAGAAATAAAGAGAGAGAATGTGGGAGAGAGATAACAAGAAACGCAACAAACGACGAAAAAACTAAAGGAGGACAGGAGTACACGGCAGTCTTCAGAAGAAACCGGACAACGAAATTCACAGCGCTGGCTGCCTTCTAGCACTGGCGAGAAGTGGCACTTCACGTCGCAGACTGGGACAAGGGGCACAACAGAGGGTCACCTGCACTTTCTATTAGCGCAGTGACTGAGGCGGTGATGACGGTCGGGACGCAAGTGAAGTGCGCTAGACGGCGCCGTGGGGTATAAAGTCCGACGGAACGGCACTCTTTGAGGCATCAAGCCGTGGCAGTTGAAGTGGGCTAGCTCGTTCTTATTGCACGCAGAAATCTTGAAGGAGCTGCTAGCTGGCCTGGAAACTCCTTCGTCTCTGAGAATGGCGAGCACAAATGACGTTCTTCGAGAGTTCTTGGTAGAAACAAAAGTGGGCGGATTCCTGCCTCTAGGAGATGATGCTTCTCTCACATTTGGAGGAGATATAGGATGGCTCCTGTTTTTAATGGGCACATCCTCTCACTCTGGTCTCAAGAGGAAGATGAAAGAGCAAAGACGGAAAACGGGATGTAGTGCTGCTCAAGACTGTTAATGAGGGGAGCCGTGAAGCGATCCAACGCCTTTTCTCTCGCACCATGCTGGTAAGCCCAGCCCATTTTTAGCAGCAAATGGGAGAAGCGAGAGCCGCTGGCTTTTTCATGCACGCGCCAAGAAGAGCTCTCATTTAATTTGTGACAGTAAAGAGCACGGTGACAGTGGGAGATAAGCAAATCTGAAGTGAACTCATCAAATCTACCGGCTTTGCTGTGAGGGCACATTTAGTGTTGCCAATTCTGCCAACAGCACTCTCTACCCGGAGCCCTTGCGAGCAGTTTTACGGATCTGTTCTTAGAATTGTGGCATTATTTGTGCACTGGTACCATCTTGGAATATTGTCCGGGAATATAAATTTGAGATTAGCTGCAAAAGCCACGCCATTTGACGGTCAAGCTAAATGTCAGAGTGCCCGCTCAATGACAAGTTGCCTCTATAATAAAGCCGCTTGTATGAATAAAAAAAAACTGCGCACAAGATGCTAATATAATGTTCAGTAGATTGTGTTGACCCGTTGATTCATGTTGTGGCTTTATCATTCATTTGTTACAAAAATACAACCAAAAGAATTATCAGTAACCTAATGTACCAACGTGAGGAGTTGTGATTATTTTTCTGGTGTTACTCTCATTCTGCTGGTTGGAAAAATTTTACCACCTCATGTAAGCCAGCACGCTTCTCTGTTCGATGAATTCTCATTCTTGTATTACAATAATAAAGGCTGTAATCGAAGGCCTTATTTTTGAACAGATAGCAAGGTCCTCTTCCCTGAACAAGACGGGTTGTCAATGAACTGGTTTTGTTACACACAGCAATATCCCACTTTGTCGATTTTAAGGTGATAGCCGTTAATGACTCATACTCGCCTCCGTCTGTTACAT
This sequence comes from Amblyomma americanum, assembly GCA_030143305.2. Classification (NCBI taxonomy): domain Eukaryota; kingdom Metazoa; phylum Arthropoda; class Arachnida; order Ixodida; family Ixodidae; genus Amblyomma; species Amblyomma americanum. The sequence continues at coordinate 220,414 of JARKHS020004358.1, forward strand.
TTTAGGTCACGTGACCTTACGATGTCATGTGATCTGTCTGCCACGCTCTCGCCAGCTGCTCTTCTCCTCTATTCTGAAATGAATTCAAGCACGGCAAATTCAAATCCGTGAAATTAGTCGCAAACGGCTTTCGCCTTCCCGAAGTTAAGAGAAATCTAAGTTCCTCCAACGATTTTTTTACCTTAATGTGGTATAAATAATCGCATCCAAATATGTAGGATTTTCGCACGTCCCATGCGAAGTGGATTTACACATAACTGCCTGCTCTACGATACTGAGGCGCATTTTTTTCGCTATCGAGATGGACAGGAAGTCTCAGTGTTTCTTTGAAATATGCGCACAACAGTTTCCACTTTATGCTCAAGGCCTACTGTGTTTCAAGGGCGCACGAAAACACAAAACTTATGTCGGGCACTTCAGACTGCTTACGTGGTTTGAATGCTAAAGCGTTGTCTCATCGTGAGCTCTGTCCCGAGGTTGATTAATATTCCTTCCTTTCTAATGACACACCTATTTAATAGGAAACAGTCATAAGGCAATGCCTACATTATGGTCACATTGCTTCCACCCCCCCCCCCCCCCCAAAAAAAAGAGCATGGTTTTGTGGCCTATGGGTTGCATGGTAGCCTCGCAGTCTAAAGGTCTTTGGTTCAATTCCAAGCACCTTAGGAAGAAATTTTGTTTTCTTCTTTGCTGTACATGTCACTTACTGTCTAGTGCTGACTTCATGCGAGAACATGATGACGTCACTGAGACACTACGCTTCCTTTCCCTTCAGCTCACTGAGCGGCAGCACATATTAGGCTCTATACTGGAGGGGCAGACAGACTGATGGAAACGAATCGCCACTATCAAATGCTGAGAGCTTCGAGATGATAACAATCTGTTTCATGAAGACTGCCCTTCCACACACCACCACACTTCCGGTTACTTTGATCCTCCAGACAAAATTCTGTAGCGTGTGTACAGCGATAGGCTTAGAGTAATAGCATTCATTACAGTAAAAGCACTCGTTAAAGCAAAAGCATCAAAATAATTGTCGAGGGCAAATCCAAATAGCTGCTTTCGCAGAATTGCAACATCAAATGTCTGATCGTGCTGTAACTTTTTAATGCAGCTGCAGTTCGGAACGAATGCGAGGAAATAAGATACCATAGCTGCGCTGGGCCCGATAGCTTTTAGAAGCTTTAATCTGCTTGCCTCGCAAGAAAAATTAATGTTACTATTACGGCGGCGTTCAAAACAGGAAAGCAGTTTTCATATCCCGTTAGAAATAAATAAAAAAACAGGCATGTTATTTTGCAAGTGCGGCTCACACTTACACATTTTCAGATTTATGTTTTCTTTAATGAAGAATTCTTTGATGTGGCGCTTTTTCAGGACTGTTTCCAGGGAGATTAAAGAACCGGGAAGGAGAGCGTACACATTAGAGTAATGATCGAACAAGAGCGTCGGATCACATTGGAATGCCTTTCAAAATCCATGCTCGTTAGTGGTAGAATAATTTGATTGCGTAAAGAAACGCCTCACGATGCACGCCGCACACGCTCCAGGTACATCATGCGTCCATATTTCGCTCCGATAGGGCAACAGAGGATGCGCAGTGCAACATACCCTTCAGTACCTCGTTGTGGGTCCATATATATTGTCTACAGGCAAAGAGAGAGACGCAGAGTGGTGCCATTGCAAGAATAGCTGTTTCTTTTATATAGCTATGCGCTACGTTCAGCGTACCATAGATACCTCACTACTGCAGCAGTGCTTCCTCATGTTCACCGGCAACGAAAAGATGCCGAGGTAGACCGTTATAATATTGAACATTCCATCATATCTAATGCGTGCGTCAACTGCAAATATAGACCTTATCTTACGGTATCACCGACAACTAGCAGAAATTGTCATAGCCAAGGAAGAGGAGGAGGAACAGGAGGAGGAAAACTGCGGAGTTTAACTGGTAGATGAAACAAGTTTGCTACCCTGCTCTGGGGGAAAGGGATGAGGAGATATAAAGGTGAAGGGAAAAGGGAGTGGTTATAAAAATCAGAAAACGAAAATGCTTCGACAAAGTCACAGTATGTCGTGAGGCCCCACACTCTTAAGAACCGCCGGAGGCCCTCACCGCTGATGATCGCCGCAGCCAGAAATTACATGGACGCATCCATGACGAAAGTTAGTGCTGCTATAAGTAAGGCTGCGGTGAGACCACAGCTCGAGCTTACGCAATCGAGAGAGGTGCTAGAGTTAGAGCCAAATCATACTTTGCTTTCGGTCGACAAGAATCATTTACGTAACTTGCGTTGCCGGAGTTAAAGCCAAATCATGCGTTTCTTTCGGTTGACAAGGATCGTTTACGTAACTTGAGTAAAAAGTTAAGGGTTCTTAGAGCACAGCGTCAATCTCACTTCAGCAAGTTTTAATCTTTTGCATCATTTCCGTTTCGTGACACCAGATGCCTTTCCGACTATTTTCGCAGTTGCGGTCCTACTAAGTTCATGGTTACGGCCTTGAAATCTGCACTTCCCCTACCGCTGACGTGAGTGACGTCATGTTGCTATGTCAATGCTTTAAATCATGGCTGAGCCATTTATACTGGTTATTTCAGTAACAATAGCAGTGATACGTGGACTGTCGAGCTCTTATCTATATTCGTGTTCTTTTGGGTATATTGGGGGGTCGAAAGGACAGAAGATGACATTGCTCTTTGTGCATTGCAATATATGCAACCACACACACAAAAAAAGAAACGTGTCCTCGTTGGCCGAAGGTCACAGGCGTATGTCTTCAATTCTCAATCGGTGCTGGGCTACAGACACGGATCGCAAGCGAGCAGTGACTGTAATGACAGAGTTGGCTGCTGAGTTGCTCCACGTGGCGATACGCTAAGCAACTTTGCGTAGACCCGGTTCTGCGCGTTGATTGCCGTCGCGTCGACCTCGAGCGCCTACATCGGTCCCTCCAAGTTGCTTCCCATTTCGGAGTCTCTGTTTACTCTTACTTTATTTTGTTGTCCGCATTCATCATTTCTCCATCGCGGCATCTGTCTCTGAGCCTAGACGTGTTTCATGCGCACGAGTACACATTCCGAGGGCGCCGATGAGACGACTAGACTTTCTCGGTTCCCAACCATGCTCAGCTGCCTCCTTGCTAACGCGTTTGTTACCGCTCGTTTCAAATTGTGTGTGTTCTCTGTGTCCGTTGCTGTTTTTCCCAACCCTGTGAGCGTCGCATCTGTTTCGCGGCGTCTTTTCCATTCCTTTCTCATTTCTCTGGCCTCTCACGCTTGTGTTGCACAGTAAAAAGGAAAAAGATGCCTGCCTATATATGCCGCAAGTACCACGGAAACCAGCAGACTCGTAAGACACGTAACCTTGGAAAAACCACGTTGCAAACAGTAAATGAGACGTAAAAGCTCAGCAGAGGAGGGAGATGAAATGCCGGCGCTAGACGATGTTTTTTACTCGTGGCCGCGCTATCATTTTCGAATTTTTGAGTGGAATATAAATCATGTGCATATGATTTAAGTTTTATATTCATGTATGTGAGACGACGACGCGAGTCTCGGGTTGAAATGTTGTCGATAATGCGTTACATAACTGTATTTATCTGACCTAACTGCTACATCGGCAGGTCGCTGTGCCCGGCAAGTAAATTCCCTCTTCACGTGGTATGTTTGTGCACATGTAGGAAAGTCTGCTCCAGAGAACTGCATGCAAACCTCATGCCGCACTCAAGTGAGTGTGCGACATTGTTTTAAGTCATAGGGGCTGCCTGACGATATCCTAGAGCGTTACATAATGCGGAATTGCCCTAGTTGTGTTACTCTAGTACTCAAGTAAACATTAAGTTATAAACAGCTTAGAAGAGCTCCGTTTAAGGACATGTAGAGCGCCTCTTTCGTTGGAGCGCAGTAATGTTTCGAGGCCGGGCAACGTGAATATTTTCTTAGTGTCCCATTAATCACCGGAGATTGCAGGCCTAAGATATTTTGTAGGCGCGTATCTTCCCGCTCTCAAATCTGACCCTCTCCTCTCAGTGGGCACCAGCCACCTGTTTCACTCTCTCTGGTTCTCACACGGCGTGCAAGGTGGTCCTCACATGCAGTAAGGTGCATTTGCTGCCTTATCTCGCCAGGATTCTTGTGCCGGCCCGTTTTTGATCCCCTTCTCATAGGTCAGACCTGTCTTTGTTGCTAGAGCCGGCGAATCACGCTGTCTTCAGAGATTTCCGCCCTGGCCACACAGCCAACAGCTGCCATTGACAAAGGGCCTAAGAGATAAACATGTCAATCAGTTGTTATAAAATGCAGACCCTAATTTCGGTCCTTCTTGCAAAGCAGTAACTTAAAAGAGAATTGAAAACCAACGTTTGTTTTGTGACGCGTCTCCTTGCCTAAAGTAGCCTCAAGGTGCTTTCCTTTTTCATTGGCTCGTTCGTTGCTAATCCTGAATTCCTAAAGTTACTGATTTCGCAGACCCTACTCACGCCATGCCAAAAGTGTCTGTAAAAAGAAAGGGATTTCTCTGACTTCAGAAGGGCAAAGTCGGAGGCCCAAATTACGATAACACAAGCCACGCCACTGAAGCAAACATTATGAAAACGGGGCAAGCATTCATTGCTCCGCAGTCCGTGGGGCCAAAGCAGCGGGGTGAATGGATCTGCAGACTCAAAGAAAGCACTCCGTATAGAGTATTGCGGAACGCATCAAAAGCAAGAATAACCGCACAATTACGCGTTTTTCATCTGCGACGCTGGGAAGAGGCGATGCAGTGACCGCCGGATTCGCCACTTCCCTCGCAAGCTCATCTTGTACAGCGCTCACCGGAGCTAGCCGCTTTCTCGTAGGAGACACTACTACTGGCGAGCATTGGGGTGCGTATTTGAAATCGCCGCCCTCGGTCTATTATATATGAAATCTGGTTCACGAGAGTGCGGCTGAAAGGCAGTAGATGTAGCAGCATCCCGCGGGTACACGATGGCGACCGGGGAGCGGATTTGTTTTGCTCCATGTTCCGCTATCTCATGACAGAAATTGAAGATCGCAAGGCAGCCACCAGTGGTTTAGGGCTCAGCCGTCTTTGTTCGTCTCTATGTTTGTTTTTCTTTGCTCTCAGAGCTCTGAATGCGCCCCTATTGAGCAGCGACATGCATAAAGAAACACTATAGATTGGTGCTCGCCCTCCCCTCTTCTTGTAGCTGCATTGCTCATAAGGGAACCTCACAAAGAAATATGTATTCACTGTGCCTCTAATGGCCGTTGTAGACTCTAGGACCGCACATTCAATGCTGCTATTGGCTCATATCAAAATGTATGTGTGCCCTCGGCACGAAGCTCGCACTTACGCTGGCTTCTGAGTGCCTCCATCATGCTTTAAGGCGCTTCTTTCCGCGAGGCGCGTAATGCCGGCTCCTTGGTTCGGGTCGTGCCATCATAACGGCGTGTTTGAGAGGAGTTCGCTGGAAAAATGCGCGTGTGCAAAGAAATATGTTTCAGCTTTTTATTTTTAAAAGTGTATCTCAAAATTGTAGAATGTAAAATCCTGTCGCATTCACATAGAAATATTTAAGGTGCTCCGAATTCTGTGAAAGCACTACGCCACGCATAACTAACGCAGCCAACTTCTCGAAAATGTTGCCTAAAGCCTGTTGTGTTGAACAGAAATTTGCTGCTGTGCGGCTGTCATTGCTGTTTCTTGATCTCTAGAGCCGGCGAGAAGTCCGAAATTTTTTGTCACTGAGTTGTCTACTCTCCTCCATTCTTCCGTGCATGTCCTTTTCAGCGTCAGATGTGCCCTGGGAGAGGTCTCAGATATTCACCAGTAGTTCATCCTAGCCACACCACACCGATTCTCCGAGTTTGAACTTGAACAATTTTACAGGCAACTTAGCAGCGAGTATGTACAGATTTCGTTTCATAACAAGTGTTTTTTTTTTAATTTTGTTAAAGCAGTAGTTGACCTGTAGAAAACAGTACAAACCATGATGCTAGTCTGACTGGACAACAAAAAAGGGGGTGGCTGGGAGCAGTGCGGATAGGAAGATTGAGGCTGAACCTGACACAGAAAAGGAGGAGGAGGAAAAGCAGGGAGGTTAACCGGAAGAATAAACCGATTTGCTACCCTGCACTGGGGGAAAGGGGTGAAGGGATATAAAGATGGAGGAAAGAGAAGTAGCAAGAAAATGAAGATAGTATGCAAAGTCAGCAAGCGTTCGGCAAAGTCACAGCCTATCGTGAACGCCTGAAGTTCTCAAGAAGCGGAGCAGTGGCTTGCAGGCCTTAACCGCGGACGATCGCCCAGGCCAGTGGCCGAGAATCTTCATTTCCGTCAGTGGGCATAGATCTAGACGCTCCAGCACATGACGGAGAGACTGCCTTTCGGCACTGCAGGCAGGGCATTCACAAATGAGGCTGTTATCTCCTCACACCCGCAGACGGCACATGCAAGGCTATCAGCTAGTAGCTAGTTCCTCAATTTCGCGCTATCTTCATCGGCGTCCGCAGCGCCACCGGCCAGCTGCAACCCGCTTAGGTTGGAATGTGGCGAAGGGAAGAGAGAAACATTCCCGTCTCAACTTTAAGTGGAGAGGACGAAAAGGCAAAAAGGATGAGGAAAAGAGAAAAAGAGGGTGGGAGCTGACGAGTGGCAAAGTGGAAAGAGGGAAGTGAGCGTCACTTTTAGGAGAGGTGAGAAACAGAAAAAGTGGGAGGGGACGTCCACCTCGGATGCTTGAGTTCGTTGGTTCGGCTCCCGCCACCGGTAAATGTTGGGTGCAAGTGTTATCCGGCCGGGCGCCCTGATTATTTCTTTGCTGCCACACCAAAGCTAACGCTGAAACATTGGCATTACACACTTAAGTTTTCTTTCTAAAAAAAAACTTATGAAAAACTCATTTGAACCACTGGGTTGAAAGGTAGAGGTGCGGACAATAGTAAACGGAGCACGCTAATGCCTTGTAACGTTTTTCACGTTTTGCCTAATTGAAATTTCTTGCTCTGTTATGAGCACGCTGGTAGTGGACGCTACTGCGCGTTCTTATGCAGAAACAATGCTTCTTCATTTCCGATAGGGAATGCGTGATTTTGTTTAGAACCGAATAGCATGTTGCGTTTACCTATGTCCATACCTCTGCATGTGTGCAAACAAACAGCGGTGGAAGAGTAGAAATTGTTTTGCAAAGTCAGCGCCGTGAGTACTGCCGCTGACAGAGATGCCTTTATCCAGAGTGAAGGGCCGTGATAACTTGGAAACTAGTGTTCCGTGTCAACTGCCGCAGCGAGCTTAGCGATGTGAGCAAATGTTAGCTAGAACAAGGTTACAGCTGAGTCATTATGAGCAGCTTTTATAGGCGGACACCGTTACACACGCTAAAATTAGAAAAGAATTCAGTGAGGGCAATTCTTCACCCACAGAAGTATGAACACTTACGATCCGCAATTCACTTTCAGGGGCACGGGGGCCGTGCTAGCAGCAAGCGAAAGTCAAAGGATCAGACTTTGAAGTTCCTCGGCACACCCTGCAGCGTGGTGGACCACGTTGTGCCGAGTATTGAACTATGGTAAATCAACTGCTCAAGCCATTTTTCTTTTTTATGCGTTTGGTTTGATGATGATGATAGTGAATTTTTATGGCTAAAGGGAATCTGTGGCCAAAGAGTGCCATGGCACAATGTATTTTCGTTTTCTCAAGGTAGGGTCAAATAATCATTTCCCAAGCATGTCACCCTCAATATAAATAAGTCGAGCACCAGGCCAGGGGAAGCTTGTTCCAATTTTATCACCGGTGGGTGCCCGGCGGCACTGGGGATCGAGCCCCGCACCTCCTGCATGCGAGGCGGGTACCCAACCACTTGGCCACCACTGCGGTCTGAGAATGATTGCGGGCGATCTGTATATACTGGTTGATTTATAAATGCTTGCATATTTTCCTATTTTTCATGTGTAACTGCCTTATATACTTTTGCTGCTATAATTACTTTGTATTTTTTGTATAGTAGTTTGTCTTTCATTTGCATAATACTACTGTGCTAAGATAAAATGCTTTTTGGTGCTATCTACTTTAAAACATTGTGAACTTGCCTTTTTTTCTGCCATATATTTTTTTGCGGTATTCAGCGGCATATAATCTCACGATTATTAAATGCAGTTACTAACTAGAGGCCGCCTGTCAGTGTAAATTAAGGCAGCTCCTTCTCTAACATTTTCACCCGGCGCTATGTATTACGGTTACAAACAATAAACTGAAAGAAAAAATACGGCAAGGTTTCGAACTGCCCTTACCGTAACCTATCCCCTGAATGCCTGACAAAAAATAGGCACGTTTTCTCAAGCCAGATTAACGCTTTTACTGCACCCATGAGAGAAGCCTCCGGTTTCGCCTCGTGCTCGTCCATATTTCCAACGTGCCAGTGAGCGCGGCATCGCTGCGTCCCTCGGGAGGGGTGGCATCGAGCCATGTACAAACTATCGCGAATTCCCATCGGCGTCACGATAGAGCACGCTTGAAAAAGTGGTCTCTCGGCGCGAGGCAGATTATTGAGTGGCCCCTAATGATAGCCGAGCGTCGCTTATGAATCCATTTCTCGCGTGCCATTTGTCAGCACCCTTGCGCGCGCGGCGACAGGGAACAGCAGTTGCGGTGACGCGTGATCGCACACCGGGACGGAGAGGAGGACGAAAAGGGGAGGAGTGGAATCTGGAGGGGGAGGAGAGAAGGAGCAACTTCCGGTCATACCCTTTTCCCGCGAGGCGGCACCAGTCGCTCGTTAATCATCGCGGAATCCCATCGGCGGCTGCACTGGCGCTCCCGTACCAGCGGCCTGTACTGCAGGTTAATTGAACACGGTATATCTTGGCGGTGAAGACTGTTCCTGGAGGGCTGGCGTCGCCTTCGCTATAACGGGCAGGGACGCTTTCGGCATTCGTTATACGCGTCCGTTCGCGTTGTCACGTCCCGAATGGCTCATTAAGGTACGTCGTCGGTCCTAGGTGTCACGCCTATGCATAATGAGGTCGGCTGACGACACCTGCTTTCCTAAGCTGTTGCCACTTGTGAAGCGGAGACGTTCGCGAGCACCAACCTCCGTCTTGCAGGCGCCCTGGGGTTCGCGATCTGGGGAAGCATAGGCAACTAAGCAGTAGCGGCGAGTTTCCTAGCGCCCCGTGCGCTAACAAGTTATGACGCCGTTGTTCTACTAGCGTTGCGTGGCTCCCTCATGTCCAACAATTTCGGACAAAATTCTTGAAAATTATAAATTGTAAGATAATTTTACGGAAATATTGAAGGTTATGGTGCATTCCTATGATATGTAGCAAAACCTTTTTTTTTAACTGTTTCCATCGATCGTATCAAACAGTTAAGGCTCTCGTAGAAAACAAATCGGGAACGCTTTTAACGATAGCAAAAACGTTAATAGATAAGAAAATTCAAGACTGCCGTAGGGAGATCTGAGGATGTATTTTGAGTTACAGTGAAATATTTCATTATGTGAAAAAATTGCGTTGATAAAGGGCTTCCCGCTCAAAAATGCTTTTGTCCAGAATTTTTGGGTATGACAGAAAGAGGAGTGGGCTAGTAACGTCGCGACCCGCAGTCATCTTGCCGCGGCCGTCCGCACTCAAACGCTAGCTGCGGCCCGAGGGACGAAACGAATTCAGTCGAGATGGGAGTGACACTTAGGACACTGTGTGCAAGGAGGCGGCGCTTTGCGTGCATGAAATGCCACCGGTTCAGAGACGATTAAACCTGGTAGAGATGCACCCACAGCCGGCAAAAAAGAGCTGTTTTTCATCGGTCTTTTTGATGCAATTTTGGCTGGCGGTGGTGATAAACATTTTATCAACAGCGAGAAAGATGAAGACGAAGAGGGAAGGCAGAGATGTTAACCAAAAGGGTGTTTCGGTTGGCTACCCTGTACTGCGGAAGAGAGATGAAGGATTTGAAAAGAAAAAGAGAGAAAGAGCTAGAAGCACTGTCATAATTTTTTACTCAAGGCAGTCGCTCTCATAAGAGCAGTGCGACCCCTCGAACATAAGGGGCCCTTAGTCCACGTCTTCTACGATCTTAGGTGTTTGTTGCATTCCGGAGTCTGCATGGTAGCTTTACTCTGACCCAAGTATGCCTTCCTACAGCAGAGCTCACGAAGAATGACTGACCCAAGCCAAAGCTAACCTGGGTAAATTTAATGTGCACACATGTTTTTATCAGCCTGCAGGCATTTGCAGATATGATTACGTAAGTAGTAGGATAGGTAGTACAAGTCATCCCAGTTAGCCGAGAAGGAGAGGATAGTAAAAAAAGAACGTATAGCTGAAGACGAAATTACCCTAGTTAAAATACGTGGGCTTGTCACGAGCTGCCTGATAGGATATATATACTGCATTTACGCTGTAAATTATTTCAATCTAGCGTTTTTCACAAAATGCATACAACTGAAAGAAAATAACCAGGTTCAACCAGTGATTTCGGGGAAAATTCGACTGATAATTTCATAAGAAAAATATCTGATAGGGCTAAAACTTATCAATTATAAGAACAGTCTATGTTTCTGCGCTCAGATACAAGGAGAAAAGGCGGGGTAACTTCGTGAGGGCAGATTTTTTCCCGAAGAGAATGCTGCATCGTTTCTGATGCAGCATTATGTCATTCAGGCTTATTAGTTCAGTAGAATCTGAAAAAGAAAGCATTTATTGGGTAATCTTTCTTGTCCGCCGCCTTGTATCTATCCTTACTGTTACTTCGTTCAATTTCTCAATCAATCAATCAACCAATCAATCAATCAATCAATCAATCAATCAATCAATCAATCAATCAATCAATCAATCAATCAATTAATGAGTCAATCAATCGCAATACTGTGCAAACAATGTACAGGTGATATATGTTCTACGTGAAGGTAGAAAGAGACGCATATCAGCAGCTTGACTACGCTCACCATAACCTATTTTGTCTTCGGCAAGAGCACACCCTCTTCATTCCGTGAAATGTCGAAAGCCCAGCCAAGAGCGCAAAGGTTATGAGACCTCTAGACTGCTATTGGAGTCAGTATTTGTATTTGTCGCATAAAACAGGCGAGCTAGTGAAGAAACCGACTGTTTCAATCCTGGATGAAACTGCAATTCTGCACGGTATCAAAGTACTTCTTAAAATGTCTTTTTTAAGAAACAACAGCCATTACTCTGGTTCCTCATTATCAACGGGAGACTTGCTACTAGAGCTGATACTGCGTGGGCGGGGTGCGAAATACATCTTAGCCGCATCCTGCAGTCCGCTATTTGCAGCACCTGAAATCGTGGACACCTAGAGGAATGTGGTAGCACCGATAGGGCTGGCATTACTACTTCATGTAAAATTAGTGCCTGTGAAATATTCCATAAACCTTTTTCCTCTTTTGCAATGTGGTTTGCACAAGTCATGTGAACGACAGCAGGGCGGCACGCATAGCTGTCGATAACATCCACCATTTCTAGAACCGAAGTTTCACCTAGTCGCGTCCCTTCAAGAATACGTGGCTGTTTATTTTCTCGGCAGATATCACTACTCTAACGTGCTTGGAGAGTAGGCGATTTTAGCTCCCATACGCTGTTCGAAGTCCCACAGGACGAAGCACGTGCTCTCAGCCGTCGTGTTTTGCCTTCGCCGGCGCACACAGATATCAGCCGTGGAAAACGCGCCCTGTATAAACACCGACTTCGCATTTGTTCGCAGCGGTCTAGCAAGTGAGAGTGCAGGCAAACCAAACTTTGTTAGCGTCGTGCTTGCGAGACTTCCGTCATTGCTGCCGCAACCATTTGGTTTTCTTCACAGCGCACGTAATCCCTCCTGCACAAAGCGAGCGAATTAGTACCGGCATAGGGAGTAGTGTACCCTTTTATTATCACTGCATTGCCTGCATAGATTGTATAAAGTTTATAGTGGCACCGCGTGAGCTTGGTTTTTTGCTGGTTTTCTTTGCGTGCATTGTAGTACAAAGTTTGGTCCTCTATCTGATGGCGCGGAATTCATGGATATAAAATCTAATTCAGTAAAGCTTCTTTTCATACGAGATATGGTGCACGACATTGCATTAGTTCTAGTGTTGCGGTAACTGTGAAAAAAAGAGGATCTCATGCTGCACTGGAGTACATAAGGCGGTTTGGTTCGGTTTATGGGGGTTTAACGTCCCAAAGCGTCTCAGGCGATGAGGAACGCCGTAGTGAAGGGCTCCGGAAATCTCGACCGCCTGGGGTTCTTTAACGTGCACTGACATCACACAGTACACGGGCCTTTAGAATTTCGTCTTCATAGAAATTCCGCCGCCGCGGCCGGGATCGAACCCGCGTCTTTCGGATCAGCAGCCGAGCGTCATAACTATTGAGCTATCGCGGCGATTAGACGGATGTTTTATAAGAAAAATAAACAAGGTATTCTTCTTTACACAAGATATAGTCAAACAGCCTCAACATCCTTTTTTTCAGTGATGCGAACAACGCTTTATCTCACTTAGGTTTCTTGCACATGAGCGAAATACAAAATAACGCCGGACGAACAAAGACATTTCACAGTACACCCAGTATTTAAGTGATAGCAGACAACGGCTTGCGTGCTTCTTGGAAATCAGAAGCATGCTTTCTCCCTAATACATGAAATCCTATAAATTCTAAAGTATCAGATGGAAAGCTCTAACCTCAGTTGTTCGGGAGAAATAAGACTTCTGAGGTCTCATAACGCACACTCAAAACTTGTTTTGTACTAATGAGTGGCGCTTGTAACGAGCAGTTCTATGACTTCCCTTTTTAAAAAGCGATCAATGACTAGCGTTGAACACTGTTCGTAAATGATGGCCAATTTAAATATCAGGAAAAAGTAGCATTCTCCACCCATTAAAGTGATTTAGCCAGAACTCAGAATTACCGCTATTTTTTTCTTCGGATGACATTGGAACAATGCGAAAGCCAAAAATCACACTTGCTAATATGGTTTTGAATAATGCAGTACTTAAGCATTAGCACCCACCTAACCGCAATCATTCAGCTACAAAGGAGTGCTATACCGCTTCCACAGAAACTTCACAGTTAAACAAAAATTGTTTCTGGTTCGGGGCTTCAACCTGGGACCGCCGCCTCACCGGGCAGACGATCTGCCAACTAAGGTAATAGGGAGGCTTGCAAATGGCAAGGAGAGAGCAAATTGGTCAATAACTCGAAGTTATGGAAGTTTTTCTTAAACTACGAAGTTTCTGCAGAACCTGCAAAGCTTAGTTTTGTGGCCGTAAGACTGGGCTTGGTTGGATGCTAGTGCGTAATTAGTCCCTTATTACAAATATACTCCACCTTGGCGGATTTCCCTAGAACACTGGACCAACACCGTTCCTACTTCGATGGCTTTCAATGATTATCGGTTACAAATATGAAGACTGCGTTACGAGTATGTGCAAGAGAATGCTCGTTAGTAAAATTTGAGTATTCATTTAATATACATTGGCATCTAAAATCAAATATACCAGCCTGCTGAGATTTTTACATAGCACTAAAAGGTCCCTAAAGAGCAAAACATTAAAATATTTGAGTCCTGTTTTGTGTTGTCATGCATCGGCCGCCTCCAGGCTGTTTGGTATTTCCTTATTGATTCTGTTGTATTCTATCCGGGTCGTCATAACGCCGACTAAGCATTCTGGGCACAGCCACAGCTGATTTATTGATGAAGAGCGATAAGATTTGTGTCGCTAAGTAGCTGGGACTGCATCATTTTTAAATCAGTTTTCTTGAAAGAACACTCTTTGTAAAGGGTGCTCTGCTGTATAAAGAGAGTTAGTGTGGTGAAGCTATCTTGAGTGAAACACCGGTATAACAAAGGCAGTGTCATCTTTTTCCACAGAAAAACTCCCAAAAATAAAATGAAAGTGGACAATAATGAGATAAAAAACAAAAAATGCGTGAGAAAGAGGTAAAACATGAAACGTTGGCGATTGTTACGTTTTCCGCGCAAATTCCGGGTGTCGTGAGGCTGGCCGGCCAGAGTGAGGTGTATCAGGGTGCAGTGACAGTCAGGGCAATCATACAGACCTTCCAGGCGAGTGTGTGCTTCTGACAGGGGAAAAGGTGCAAGAATGGCCGGAGGGGGCCGCTCTTCTTTCAGGGCGCAACTCAAACCGTTCCATGCAAGGCAAGCAAGAAGGAAATTGCGGAGAAAGAAAGAAATTAACTAAAAAGAAAAATAAGGAAACGAAAGAGAGAAAGAAATGATGACGGGGTGCGTTTTCCGAGTCACTTAAGAATGTGACCAGCGATATGTGAGAGCCCAAAAATAGGCAAAAAATGTAAGATACTTCAGGGTATCATCGCAAACGAGTTATGAGACGCCCTCTTAGAAAGCCTTTGGAGAGCTGGATGTGACCGCGGCACTTGGCGCCTAGGGCGTGGTGCTTGCTACGGTTTTTATTTGTTTAATGCGTCTAACGCCTACCTGACACTCTGACGACCCCTAGTACGCTTACCCTCTACGGTAGCTGTGTGGGTACTGTCGCAACCTAATAGGATTTTTTATGGCGAGAAATTGGTGGTGGTTGAGCGCTCGGGCTCGACGGACGTCGGAGTAAGCATTGCTCCTGCCAAGTGCTGTATAGCACTGATCATCAGAAATTGCTACGGAATTGTAATACTTTGGACCCCCCCAATTGATTTCCAAGGCCGTCAAAAAAATTGGGCACGAGCTCAGGAAGCATTTTGTAGGTCACATTCTCGTATACGCCCCGGACGAGTAAGCCATCAGTATCAAATTTTTCACATACCATTTTGCGGGATAGTTAACTTTCCTCTCGATTACAAATGAAAATGTCCCTGTTGAGATGCACAGCGTTCGCTTCAGGTGGCCGACAGATGGAGCCTGTTGGGGATGTCTTAGAAAGCGGGGCATAGGTCTCCTCTGTGTTTGATTTTCACTGAGTGCAGCGTAAGTGGAGTCACCTCTCAGCTTTATCAGGTATTTTTCTCAGCTTTCTTTTTTTACATGAGAAAGGGAAGCGTGAGCGTGGCACCAGGGTTGACTGGTACTGTGCGAACGGCATTCTTCGGCGTTCCGTCGGCCAGGGCCACTTTGCTGAGACCAGCGGGAAGGAGAGGAGTGCAGGCCTCAGGCGACCGCCGCTTGGATCCTGGCGTCGTCATGATAAGAGAGCGTTCGAGCGGTCTCCGAAGCACCGGGAAGACAGAGCATGCGAGGGACATTAGCCGGGCCGATTCATTAGCAGTCGGCTCGTAGAGGCGCCCGAGTTACGACAGGAACACATTCGCTACCCCTGTTCCTGCCCCACCTTCCTCCTTCCCGTTTCTTTTCCAGACAACGCTGTCTAGAATGCAAGCACATTTAGCGCTATCTGAGGCCGATACAAATCAGAGCTTTACTGGGAGCGGCGTTGTCAAAGCTTGCATGTGCTCTCTTAGAATCGACGTCGCAGGTGGTGACCACGGTGCTCCGTTGAGCCGAGCGATCCATCAAAGCTTACTTCGTTTAAGAAAATGACACAACGTATTAACGTGCGTGGATGGGAGAAAGTTCACTCCAACCTTACTTTGTTGCGCGAAAGATGGCGTGATAGGCCTGTTCAAGTGGTGTAGGCACGTGAAACATTTCATCCCCCCCCCCTCTCCCCTCCTGCTCTGTTCACTCATCTGTAAGTGGGCGTCGTGGATGCTCTGAAAGCCACCTCGAGAGGTTATTAAAAACAAAGGATAATTCTATAAGGCGACGTGTGAAGGAATTCCTGAGGTTGATCGAGGATTCCAGTATTGATTTACCCAAGTCATTGATCCGAAAATACTCTCCTGTACTAGACGATCTCTTTGTGTGATGAACATAGATATTTAAAGATGCAATCTCAAGGTGTGTTCACAAACGAATACTGCGAGATCGGCTCGAGCTACAGTTTTTGCTTTTTTTTATCTTAAAGGAATTCGAACATGGCGTTCTAAATTAGGAAATCCATGCTGTTCAATTTGCACCTCAATGGCTGATAACAAGCAGCACCATTTCGAAAGCGCTAGTCGTTGTTTTGCGACTATTTCTTTGTCGATCAACCGCAGCGGTGGCCTAGTGCTTTGAGCACCCGCCTCGCATGCGGAAGATGCGGTGCTCGATTCCCACTGTGCCTTCGGGCATCCACCAGTGATACAATAGGCATAAGCTTTCCCCTGGCCTGGTGCTCGGCTTATCTGGGGTGAAGTGTTTAGGAAATAGGTCTTCGATCTCAACTTTTGTAATAAAGACTACCTTGCGGCGTGGTGGATGGTAGACAGCAGAAGACAAGCTTGGCAACTAGCTTGTGCTTTAAAAAAAAACACGATCAAAAGAAAGCCAGCGCGGAAGCCGGATAACCGTTGCATCAAATTCTAAGAGACAAAATGAAAAAGAGCAACTAGCTTCTAGTTCCACTGAAATGTTTATACATTCCCGTCTCCACCGTCACAAACCGAACAGTTTCTGATGAATGCAAACGCACATCGCTCCGGTTCTGGTACCTGTCTCTTGCCTATACCCATTATACATAAGCTTTTAATTATGCATGTGTTATTGAGTACTATATTCATATTATGAATTAATTGACGTGTTAATAAACAGCGCTTCTCTCTGTATCCATTTTTGGCGCACTTAACGCGATTTTGTACGCCATTGTTTCAGCGATCTCTGAAAAATATTTTCCGGTTTAAAAGAAAGCGAACCCGCATGATATGGCATAAGTGGAGCTTTAAAAAAAGATACGTCAAGGATAGAAAAGGAAAACCAAGAACCTGCACCAGTTTTTATAGACGGTACACCACAGGATGATGCGTATTCTCGGGTATTTTTGAAAGGTTTGGAATTATAATGCAGTTGTTTACATACGAAAGTAAATAAAATAACTCAGAACGAGAAAAAGCTAATAAACGACGAAACACTGAGGCTGTTCGCGAGATGAAGTGCATACGCAGCAATAACTATATGTTCGTTTTATTTAATACGCTCTTTTCCTCATTATAGAAGCGGTTGGTCTAAGCGTGTCAAATAATGCTCGTTGTCCCTCCCCTCTTAAAATTTGCCTTCTTTAAAAGACACAAAAAATAACTTTAAAGTTCGAAAGCGTGAAAGATATATGATCTTCAATGACCGGAGTCCTTTTCGGAGACGCGAGGAGATTTTTTTCGTTCTTATACAAAACTGGCGCTCCCCACAACCTCTGCTCCGCGCGCGAACTGGGATTGAAGAGTACACCGACGCTCTCGTATAATGTAGTGCATTTAGTGCAGGCTCGTCGAAGTTTCTGTGACGACGTGCTCTATCATCTTAGAAAGTCCAATCAGTGTGCTGCACACGCTAGCTTCCCGCAAAACGTCGCACAGATCATGCCTTTCTTTCTCCTCGCCTCCTCCGCGCTTCCCTATCCTTTCCTGACTTCAACCTTCAATGCCGGGCCAAGCGGAAAACCCCGTCGGAGACGTTTGCGAGAATGAGACGCTTACAACAACCGTTATGAATTAAAAGGAGCAAGAGGGGGAAATTAACACAAAACTAAACTTTCTTGAAAGTGCTTTGCCGTTCGTACTACGAATGAACCGAACTGCCGTGGTCAGTGACGAGGTGGCGTGCTCAGTAAAGAACTGCGTCAGCATTGCTACTGCTCCTTCTACAGCACCTCGCAGTATCTGAGCGGAGCACGGCCATCCCCGCCTCCTCTTGTTTCGCAGCACGTTCCTCGATCGTCCTCAGTCACGCTCGGGATCTGCAGGCGGTGACTGCGAGCAGAGTTATCCGCTATTTACATTCCGCATCGTGCGCGGGGTGCTGCGATGCATGGCGAATGAGCTGGTGGATCGGTGCGGGCACCTGCGATGGCATAGCGCCTCCCTCTATCTGTCACTCTGCCTCTACAACTGCTGCCCAGGAGTGAGGCGGCCTCGTTACCGTATTCATGAGCAGCACCGCTCTTCCCCTCAAAGTCGTAATGCGGCAGGCGGAAATAAACCTTGTCTCTGAACACGCGCTGTTCATAACGGAACACGCGTAATGCACGAGCGGATGCGAAAATCAGTATCCAGCTGAACCTCTTGTCAATGTTGCAAAGTGGAGGTAGGAGGGATGTACACACTCGTTTCGCTAGAGCACGAGAGAGGGCGTTGCGCGGTGCAATCGCGCCGTCGAACCCAATAATGTGGGACTGAATGTGAGAAGACTGTTTTGCCATCACGTTCCGATTTATGCTTCTACGGAACGTGACGATCATGCTATCGAGGATGGGAAGAGTGAAACACATGTTGTGGTTGTGACGCTGGGGGTGCCTGAGGAGCTGAACTATTTGCTTTCCACGAAGAGTCAGTCGCCGTTAAGGGTTATGTGCTTTAGTTAAACAACGATTAAGGCGTTGCTTACTGCAGAGGCGCGCCCATTAACTCAGTGGAATTATATTGCTTTCAGCAGACTTACTCTAAATGCACAGCATATTTCTTCATTTGAGAGTGTGCCCACATCAGTGTGCTTGAATTTGTTAATTGATACAACTGCAAAGCGTTTTAGGTACCCTAAAATTACCTTGATATTTCAAGTTAATTTTGTTTTTAAGCCCAGGATTTAAAAAATATATCTCTTTATTTATTTTTAATTATTCTACGGCTGTGGTATTAGATTTACAAAATATTTCGTGTATTTAAGGCTGCAAATTAGTTTCCCCGCAGACAGCCTTTGATATTCCGCACCTCACCCAAATGTTATATAAAGGTATGCTCGATGCCAACTACGTCATTTTCGACGCGTCTAGCCAGAGTGTGGTTCAGCTAATCAGCTTGAATCGTGAAAGCAGCTTTTCTACCAATAGTGAAGAATCACACAACATACCGAACCACTGCTTGCTCATGCCGGTCGCAAGATTTTTACAAGCCCGTGATTAAAGTTGGGTGCCTAGATTCGCCCCTTCATTGGGCGAACTCAATGTTCAGTACACGTAGCCGGTCTTTTTAGAACCTTATTATCTTCAGTCTAGAGATGAGGAATTTACTAGTACGTGAATAAAAAAATAAATGCTCCGCTGCAGAGGTCCCGTTAAGTACCACACTATGTAGAAGGAGGTGGAGTCGACTGTGGGGTTTGTATTGTCTCAAGCTAAGTAGTCCACGCGTAACAGTCAAGTGGGTAGCGGTCCTGGGAAAGGAGCGCCCACAGTAGACACGATTACCTGTGCTACATCAACTGCGACCCGATAGCGAGCGCGTGGTCAGGGAAGGTGGGCATCATCGGCGGCTGGGGGTGTGACAAAAGTTGCCTACGTCGGAGGTGTAGGAACGAAGAACGAATGCTAGTGTCATATTAGAAAGGGATCACAAACGTGACCGGATACTGAAGGATGGAGAATGCAGGTAAGGTTGGAGAGAAACGGGTCACAGAGACTTACGCTTTTTTGTAAGTGGCTTCGCGAGATGTAACGCAGTTCAAATCTTACTGCGCCAACCGCCCCGCCGCGGTGGCTCAGTGGTTATGGCGCTCGACTACTGATCCGGAGTTCCCGGGTTCGAACCCGACCGCGGCGGCTGCGTTTTTATGGAGGAAAAACGCTCAGGCGCCCGTGTGCTGTGCGATGTCAGTGCACGTTAAAGATCCCCAGGTGGTCGAAACTATTCCGGAGCCCTCCACTACGGCGCACCTATTCTTCCTTTCTTCTTTCACTCCCTCCTTTATCCCTTCCCTTACGGCGCGGTTCAGGTGTCCAAAGATATATGAGACAGATACTGCGCCATTTCGTTTCCACAAAAAACCAATTATTATTATTATTACTGCGCCAACCTTCCCCCAGCCAGAAAAAATAAAGATACAGGGAGAGTTATCTCACTTCTCTTTTAGAGGTGTTCACGCATTCTTGTGAGCCCTCCCGGCTCTTGCAAGCGTAGCAGCAATGGTACGAGCTCATGTATGCCTGTGTGTGTTCTCAGAGAAGACTGAATGGAGTGAAGTGTCGAGGTTAAAGAGATTGAAAGACCGTCAGTGTTCCTCGTCATCTACAAATGGCGAAGCGACAGATGAGAGAGGACGGTGATCTCCGCGATGTTAACTATGTCGCAGTCAGGAAGAAGATAGTAGGCGAATAGGTAATCGAGACTTGTTTATCGTGGACTGCGAGTGCTTGTTGTATTGTGTGTCCGAAATACAGTGAACAATCGTTCAATGCTTTCTACCCTGTGGCAGCTCAGTGGGCGATTCGTGGCGCTATTTGAACGTAACCCTTTTTATTATATACTTCGATTTGAAAAGCCTGTCTTGCATTCAAATGAATTCGCTTCATTGAGAAAGGATCCCAGCCTGTGAAGTATGCCGCCGGGCGGTCACCTGTCACGCAGTTCTTACGCAAGATCACTGGATTTTGAGGAGGATGTAGAGGCTCGTTCTCTATGTCGATTACTTGATCTTCACCGTGATACTAGAAAACGGCAAATATTCGTGACAGGATCATGCGCTCAGGCGCATTCGTGCTGCAATGGCCGTTGGTATGGCTTTCTAGGGTTTGTTGTGTGTGTAGGCTAACACTGATATACTCATCTAAACCCATCCGTCCTAATTAAAACATTGACGTGAAGACAGTAAATAAACATCAAATTGAATATAATGGCAAGCGTTATACAGATATTATTTTGTGTCCAGCGAGCACGAATGCTATTCGCACGGGGAATACAGATTAACTCTGGAGAAGTCAAAGGGTCACAGCTAGATTGTTTTGTGTTTTATGGCACATAGGCAACTAAGGCCATCATGCGCCAAGTTCAAGGTACATAGAAAAAAAATGTTTGCTGAATTTTATAGAAATGGAAAAAATTATCGGTAGTGTAGAGGACCTATAACGTTAGTACTATCTATGATCACTAAGAAAATAAAGTTTAGAAATGGCTAATAGTGAAAGCCTTAAGGACGACATAAGAGAGTCAATCTCGTCTTTGCGCGAAGCTGCAACAAAGCTCATCATTGCGAAGACTTCGGCTCCATTAGGGGATAGCTAGTACGTGTGCAGAAAGAAGAGAAAAGAAAAAACCACAGACGGGACAAAAAAAGAGAAGACCAAATCGGGAGAGAGAACCGGCCTACGCAGCTGTATTTCATCGCCAAATGCGGTTCCGAGCGGAACTACTAGATGGAGTCGTAGATGGCACGCCGTTAGCCGCGTGTTCGGCGGGGATAACTTAATCGCAACGGTCGTGCGGTGATGTGTGCGTAGTCCGTGCTTGTGCACGGTCCTCTGAAGGAACATCGACTCGAGAAAATAAAGCTTCTCTCTTCTGGCGGTGTTCCCCACTCCCCGTCGTCTCGTCTCACGTCTTTTCCGGGGTGATGTAGTGTAGTGCGTTGATACTATAAGCAAAAGACGTTCCCTGTTGTCCACAGTATCCTTCCACTTCGTTTGTTTTGTGCGCAGACACAGAGGGAAGTAACAGCAATCAACTCACGATTCGCGAGGAAGGCGGACGTATACGTGAGCGTAGGAAGAAAAGAAGCAAGGCGATGAATCTTGTGTCGGAAGTGGGAAGATCACTGCGCCACTTTAGGAACCGCTCGTACATAGACATGTGATGTGGCGGGAGTGCAGGCGCCCGACCATGGGTTATTTTATTGTCCGGTTATAAATTCTCTATTATCTTTTAGATGCGTGTTATGAGGCCTGGCCTGGTGAACAGCACACTCACGAGTGTTTGTGAGGAGCGCCGCCGCAAAGACGCACAAAGCGTAGAAGGGAAGGATGGGCGAGGGAGAGCGATGGTCCTCTCTGAGCTTGCTAATCCAAGTGCGTCATAACTGGACTGAGAGCGGCAATAACAGAAGCGCTTTTCTGGCCAGATAGTGGACTATAATACGAACACCGGATCTAGAGTGGATATGAAAGCCAGCCTGAGTTTGTGTGGAACATATCTGCTCCGGAGGAAGACTAAGAGGGAATTGCGAAGAAAGAAAGTGAGCGATATGATGACAATAATAGAAATATTTTAATTGGAACTGAAATTAGTCCCACTGTTCAATTTTGTTCTTCCAGCCCGCCTTAACTTTTGGTCAGGTTCTGCTGAACATTCGTGTATGATCTGGACAGCATTTCCATCCAACGCTGAATCGTGCGTCCTTTTAACATCTCTATTTAAGTGTTGGCTTAGAAGGCCCATACCGCGTGGAATACGTCCGCCTTGTTGCCACTATGTGCGCATTGTGGCTCGTAGTCCTCTGGGTAGATTGCGTGAATTTTTGGGGGGGCTTGACTACGCGTTTTTATTCTTCTCAGTGTTACTTCTTATTCCTTGTCCAATTCTTCATCCCGTGCCGCGTGTTCTCTTCTGCCTAGTCTATAGTGTTGTAGGATTTCTGAGTATGTGGTCAGCTGGTTAGAGCAGTTGTGCTCGTCCGTATGTTGGGGTGCCCGGTGTAGGACTGCTCCGGCTGCGCCTTCGTATCCCTATGCGGACTGATACGCTGCTGTCCATATTAGCTTTACTTGACAGCGCGCAACACTCCAACTGTTATTGGAGGTCACCCCTACTTTTCCTCGCAGGAAGAGGTTACGGCAGGCGGAAAAGATACCGGGAGGTAGGAGTGCAGGTACAAACCGCGGCCGGCGTGATGGGTGGGTTGGGCGTCCAGTCCAGGTATACTCGCGACCGCGGTGTCGCAACGCAGTTGTCGCCTTAACACCTCCACGCTGAGAAGATGGTGGTTTATACAGAGAATTATCAGTAAATATTGGTCACAACAATAGCGCACCCAGGTATGAAACAGGACCAGAGGTGCAGGAAGACCTAAGCTTGAAGTAGCGAATCTCAAGTACTATATTCTACGGAAACTTTCATTTAAGCTAATTTTCCTGTTTCTGTGGGTCCGTGGGCATAGTAGAGTTATTTGTGAAAGCACGTGATGGCATTAGTGATGTCATGGTA
The DNA here is from genome assembly GCA_030143305.2 of Amblyomma americanum. Lineage (NCBI taxonomy): Eukaryota > Metazoa > Arthropoda > Arachnida > Ixodida > Ixodidae > Amblyomma > Amblyomma americanum. The sequence continues at coordinate 243,311 of JARKHS020004358.1, forward strand.
CAGCGCTATGTTAACTGCTCCGAATGTTAAACGTCCCTCGTGACTTTACCAAAAGTCCCACCGGACGCCGGCCTCATGCATCGATGGCTGAGGGATGATGCGTGCCCGTACTAACACACAGTCGTGCTCGTTGCGCGAGATCACGTTTGATGCACCTAAACCTTACACACTCTACCAACACACCTTATTCCTACCCCCCTACCCCCCGCAATTTTTGAAAGGTTACTAAATCCGCATAATGCAACACTCTGAGCAAAAGGCATTTAAAATAATCCGCGGCAACTTTTTCTAGCAATGGAGCAGAAGCTACAAAGCCCAGATATGTCCTTTTGTTCCTACGCAGAGAGATATAGTCCCCACTTGCAGTGACTAGATTTCTAGTCAAACATTGCACGCTGTCAGTATTTATTACAAAAGGCTTATTTCTAACCCAACTGCCAACTTTCGAAAGTCAAGGAATAAACAGTTTTCTTGATTACAAGGTACTTTCTCGCCACGTCTTGCTACAAGAAGCTGCAATAGATGGCGCCAGCTACACTAGCGGCGGAATGAAGTCAGCGCGGAAACAGAAACGCACCAGGCGCCCACTCGCATGTTCAGTTTTTATCAGCTTTCGTCGAAAACCGGCGAAACCAACGAGATCGATTTTTCTCGTATAAATAATAAAAACAAGTGATAAAAGAGGAAAAAGGCACGTAATTGCTTAACCGTAGCTCATAGACTATTTGATCCTATTATTACGTTTAGCCTGGAGGGCGGGGGGGGGGGGGGGGGGTTACGCGAAACACTGATCGGTACAGTAAACTGCGTGTCCTATCTGCAAGGCAATTCTTGGACCTTCAATGTTGCGATTCGCGCTGAAATGATTGGACCGTTACGCGTGAACAAACTGTTTTTTTCGCTGTTTTTTTTCTTCATTTCGGCCACAATGCGACATTCCGCACAGTCAAGGGAACTACAAGCCGCATTAAACTCCGGTGTGTACATGGGACTGCCACGGCTCTCCTTTTCAAGTCCTGGGGCAACGTAAAAATTTCAGGCCGGAACGAAGTCGACCTCGGGCAACTAACGACGTTCGGGATGGCTAGTCATCTTTCATTGAATAATACGCTATCCATCCCTTCTTTCTCTATTTCTCTTACTATCAACGTCAAGCGAGCTCTCTTGCATATGAATGGAGATTATGCTGGCGATGGACATTCAAAATAATCACGGACGAAACGCTCATGAAGGTTACTTTTTGGGATCTCTGTTTGCTCGTGGTATGCTGCTAAGATAAAAAAAAAGTAAGGCACATCTAGGTAACCCCTGGGATGGCTTGCCTTTTTTTTATTTCCCTACGTGACGAGCAGCTCCGTAAGTGCATGCGCCGACTAATTATGTGTTGTACCTGGCCCCATTTGCAGATCACCACCTATTTCTGTCTGTGCATCATGCATAGACGACCGCACGCAAACCGCAGTACGCATCCAGCCTAATGTTCCTTATCCTGTGCCTCCCCATTATAGGAGACTGGCGCCGAAACCATGATCGTCTGCTGCCGCTTCCTCGGGACGCACTCTGCCTGTGCAGGAAGCAAAGAGCGAATCCCCATCGCGCTAATCTTCTGCGGCAGCCCCGGCAGAAGAAACCTCGGAGCTGCCCTGCAGCAAAAGACTGGTGGGGACCGCGAAAAGCTCGACCTTCTCTCCCGCGTCGCTGCCATTTCTTGTCACTGCGTGCGGCGTCGGGCCCTTTTGTTGCGTCGGCCTGCTTTCCGCGTAGCAGCCGGGCCTCGCTGACGCCTGCGCTGGCAGCGTGGAGCGCATTATTCTTTCATGAATCGCCCATGGGGGCATCTTTCTCCGGAGCCGCTGTCAGGGGCATCCATAACGGCAATGAAAATGCAATATCCCTCCGCGCCGGCGCGTAGCCGTGACAGCGGCCGGGAAGAGCGAAGGAGAAGAGGAGATGTGCGAATGACCCGGAAGAAAAAAAAACGAAAAACAAGCAAACGTGAAGGCCGTTGTCTTCCTCCTCGACCAACTTGGTCACGACTTAGCACCCCCTCCGCAAACACCCCTGTCGGCTTTCATGGTCTCACGCCTTTTCTTATAGGCGTCGTAGCCCTAATCTTTTCTAAAGGCACCGCAAATCATGGTTGACTATCTATCTATGTCTCTGCTTCACGTTATGATATCACAAACACGCCATCTAAAAAGGCTGGTTAGGAATGATTCAGCGAGTGATGGGGGCACACTGTGATTTTTACTCTTCCTCGACGGCTGCTGACGTAGAAGAGGCGAGGAAAATCCTGTTCGTAACAATCTAATTGTTAATCTGGTTGCACTGCATGCTAGTAAAAAATAATGCGTTACAACTTACAGTAATTACTATTTTTGTTTCTGTTTCCGCCGTTTCCGACAGATGAATTATCTCAGTTTAGTGAATACAGGCATGAGCTCCACTTGGCGAACTATTTCGAATGCGATAAGGCAGTAAAGAATCATTAGGACGTGATGGGCATGAGGTAGGATGCTCAAAGAAATAGACGCGATCAACGCGCACTACAACCGATGAGCAGCTTCTTGTTCTTTGCCGTATGCACGATGCCGGACGTGCGCCATTCACGCGACCTTTCAAGCTTTTTCCTCGGTTCTTCAGGCCCATCAGCCGGAACTGTACCAGCTGAGAAAGTAAATACCAAACTACAGGCAGCCTGCATCGAAGCAAGAAGTGATACGCTCCAAGATGAAAAGAAGCAGCTGAAAACAGTCTCCGCGTCGTTTCCAGACAGACGAGTGGGCCCGGCCCTTCGTCGACGTGGAGGTTACATCTGGGCATAAACAAGAGAAGAGCTGCTGCTCTCCACCGCTACCTCCTATCGATGTAAGACATGAGGTTGGGTTAGTCGATTCATAGATACCACAATAACAAAACTGCGCGAAGGAGGCAGGGCGAGAAGAGACGCAAAATGTCTTTTTATCTTTCTCGCCCTTTCTTCTCCGTGCACTTTTATAACTCCTTTCGAGAAAGCTTCTGTTTCCCTGCTGACGAGATGCGCGCTCGTATTTTACCTTCCTTTTTTGCCGACACGTATCCTATTCACGATAAAGCGAGACGTCTCGGAGATGCGAGACGCTGAGCTTTACGTATTTCCAATCTGGTTCTACAGCGGGATAGTCTGCGTCGAACGGCAGGAAATAATCGCGTATTCGTCCTAGTCACAGCAGCACCAGCAGCAGGTAGGTCTGAGTTCTTGGAATGTGCCAGAAAAGGTGACATATATTAGTGTGGGCATAGAAAAATAAAGAAAAATAATGTTTCCCGGCCCGCGCCGCCAATGGCACAACGGGCTTAAACCAATGAGAAAATAGAATATTAGAAAGAGCAAAAAGAATTTAGCATAGCAGAAAAATAAATAAAAGTTTAAAAATTGGGGGTGGAGGTATCTACCATCATCAGCGACCACAACCAAGGGACGGCCCGGCTCAGCGGCTTTTATTTTGAACTTAAAATAAATTGCTAATTACATGTTTTTCTTAATTTATCTTCACTGGAAATTCGTCGATGTCGAGTTCTGTTCTGGTGACAGGCTTTCGCCGGTCTATGTCTTCTCTTCATTCTTCTCTGTTCGCCCTCATGTTGCTTGATATCTGGGCTTGGAGTCCTCTCAGGAGCTACAGTGGTTGCCACCCAGTTTGGATCCTGGACATTCAGTAATAGTTCCAGCCATGTTCTGCCATAGTGACTTTCTCTGCCCCACTCGGGGCCGTCTTGGGGATGAGGGAATTGCCGACTGGCATCTGCCTTTGCCCTTCCCTTGCCCGGCACCTGTTAAAACTGACAACAGCTGGAATTGTCCCGAACACCGCACAGCTTTGGCGTTGTCTGCGCGAGCGCCGTCTCCCACGGGAGCTCGATTACCACCTTCCGCCGTTAACGCCACCGTGAAGGATAGCAAATAAGGAACGACAGATAGCAGGGAGGGAGGAAGAAAGGGTTTTCCAGCCCCGAATTTCTCGTGTTGCCGTCCAACTAGCTGTCGTCTTCCCGAAGTTTGTAAATGGCGCCTGCTGCACCGAAGAAATGGCGAAGTCGGATCTAATCGCCTGTCTCCGCTGACGCCATCATCCGCTGACCAAGTGTTTACGTGCAATAGATATCGAAAGAAGGACGAAGGCCCCGTTATGTGTAGTACGCAGCACTGCATCATGAATTCATGAGGAAAAAAATCGAGATAAGAATGCGGAGCGCACCGAATCTAGAAGCACTTGTGTTTCAGCGTTGTCCGACTGTGGTAGCTGCCGTCGCTAAAGTAGTTTCGCGCTATACTCTTAAGCCCAAGCTTAAGTTCTCTTTTTGTATTCTCATTTATTCTTTCCCTGTTAACCGCAGACACTTCGATTTCACCGTTCGACACGACACCAAAGAAAGAAACCGTCTTATTTCGCAAGTTATAGCCATCCCGGCCGTAAAAGTGTGCATCTGTTAATAGAGGATTGCTTCCTGCGTTCCGCTAGGAGACTTATATCGCGTATGCCGTATAGTTACGCGCATTAAGGGTGTATTTCAATCCACCACGGCTTTAAATATTACCAAAAAATAGTCCTGCAGGCACCGTTCGTTACACTATAAACGATTATACGTCCTTTCGGAGAAGCTATTGCTTTTAGAGAAGCACTACGTCGCCACAACCATTTGTCCTTAAAGCGTTAACCATCAGTCTACTACGAATCATCATTTAAGGCGCAACTGCTCGTCCTAGCCAGCAATGCAGGGGCGCCACCGTTCATCCAAAGAGAACAAAAGCTCATAAATGAAAAACTAGTCCGTGACTGGAGTGGGAACCGAAAATGTGCCTCGAGGACTGGGAGCCGGCACAGTATCTGCTAGAATACCGCTCTACTATTCCTTTATTTCCGTACTGCTACAAACAGCTCTTATGAAACAAAGTTTTAAATCTCTTTATGGTCTGTCAAGATTTCCACCATAGATAGGAACTGCGCACACGCATTAGTCAGTTCTGCTCTTCAACAAAACGAAATGTACTCAATCGGAAATACAGTCTGCGTGGGCCTCGCACTCGGACCACAATGAAAGGCACCCACGCGAGGTTATCGCTACAACTGATTTCAGCCTTCCAAATAGGTTGGTTATATATGAAGCATGGAAGAGGTAAGCGTAGTTCAGCCGAGATTTATCGGACGTACTGCTATTATTCTTGCAATGTACAGCTGCTTATTGTCATAAGCTTCCGCATGAGGCTTTGCTAAGGCTTAAAACACAGACGGCACGCTTATTACGCCGTTGTTCGCTCAAAATCTAAGATCGATCCGTGTGTGTATTGACGCACAGTGGTTTGCAGCCGGCGCTGCCGTCATTGAAGTAATAGACGCTTTTAGTATACCAGAGACGCACTAGTGGATACGTATACCGGTTTACCACCGGGGGAGCGCAGTGGCTCTCCCCGACCCCAACAATGCCACGGCGCATGCGCAAGAGTACGTATCCAGTATGCTAAAAACTTCTCATGTTCACTCGTTTCCTCCCAGCGCCGTATCGGTGCTGTCTTCCTTCTTCTCCGCCGTTGCGGGTGTGTGGTCACTTCTTTCCGCCGAACAAGGCGATACTGCGCCGTGAGGCTGCTGGACACTATAAAAGAAAGTAATTAGACTTACGAGATGCAATTGCTTGTATTCATTACAGGCACCACGCATCTCATTCTCATAGACGTTTCGAAATGCGTCGTATTTACATCCGGGCATTATCAATCGCCGATCACTTCGATGCTACTATACATTTCTTGAATGATCAGTCTTGGTCTTCTCTCGGATAGCGATGGCAGCGATGGTATAGCGATGGTATCTAAACAAACTTTTATCCATGCTTTGAATTTTTGAAGTCACTGTCGCAGCATTGTAAATTGGCATGAAATATTCTATTGAAAGTTGTTTATGTCGACCTTCTGTATTCAGTTTTCTTATATATGTATACGTTGCGTTGAAAACCCACTGCTATTCTTGTGTGCTTAGGACACTGAGCGCTATATCAAGCTGCCTTTAGCAGCCTTTTGCCCAATGTACCCTTTTCCTTGTACTGTACTGTACTGTAGTGTACTATACTGTACTGTACTGTACTTTACTGTACTGTAATGTACTGTGCTGTACTTTACTGGGCGAAAAGAAACAGATTCCTATTACTCCTATTACTTCTGTTTATGAACAAGCCTAATAAAATACTTCTATTTCCTTTGTTGCGTACTCTCACGATTTCGAATATACATCGGAACGATTTCGTAAGCAGGAAACGTGCGATCACAATTGGTGACTTACAACACAGGAGAGCAAGAGAGCGGTGGCTAAGAATGAGGTCGTTCGTCCGGCCGCTCGTCTCTTTGACATCGAAGGCTGGACCTCGTCCCTCAGTTAGTCTTTTCGGAAAAATTGCAGCGCAGCAGTAACAAATACGAGACGAGAAGGACGCAAACACAAGCGCTGACTAACAACTGTGTTTTATTGCTCTGAGCCAGCCTATATAAGAACTAGGTACAAAACAACAAAACAGAAACCAACACATCACCTCACGCATTCGTGGCACGATTATCGGAATTGTCTCCCGTTCCTCCAATCTTTCGTCCTATCATTGGCGTTCAGAAATGACATTTCTTTTTCACTAAGGCACACAGAGGGGTTGCTGACACACTTATCTGCGCATTTTGATATCGCCAGAGCTTCTTCGTAAGTGTCGGGACACCACCACGAGGTTGATAGCAGAACCTCTGGCGATATCAAAATGCGCAGATAAGTGTGTCAGCAACCCCTCTGTGTGCCTTAGTGAAAAAGAAATGTCATTTCTAAACGCCAATGATAGGACGAAAGATTGGAGGAACGGGAGACAATTCCGATAATCGTGCCACGAATGCGTGAGGTGATGTGTTGGGTTCTGTTTTGTTGTTTTGTACCTAGTTCTTATATAGGCTGACTCAGAGCAATAAAACACAGTTGTTAGTCAGCGCTTGTGTTTGCGTCCTTCTCGTCTCGTATTTGTTACTGCTGCGCTGCAATTTTTCCAGTATGCAGAACCAACTAGCCAGTCACTATGTTTTAGTCTTTTCGCTCACCAAACTTTGCCTTTAGGGACCAACGTACGTGGAACCACGGTGCCATCGACTTTTTGCGGCTTCCGGCTTGAAAATTTTGGTGAAAATAGCCGAGACGTAGTAACTATCCCGCTAACTGATTTCGCTTATAGATGCAATAGAATTATCAGGCTCATCGAAGAAAGAAGCCAACGACATTTAGCGTCGTCTGTCCTAAATTTCATTGATTAGTCGCCGCAGCGGTTGCCCAGTTGTTATGAGGCGCGGCTGCTCACCCGAAAGACGCGGGTTCGATCCCAGCCGCTGCGGTTGAATTTTGATGGAGGCGAAAATCGAGTGGCTCGTGTACTGTGCGATGTGAGTGTGCGTAAAAAATTGGTGGTGGTTTAGCTCTGGTTAAACCTAGAGTGACGCGATAGCTATAGCTGGACGAGTGGAACTTGGTCACGTGACCAACCACGTGATCAGCCACGGCGCCGGCAGCTGCTCCGCATCACGTGACCAACCACGTGACAGCCACAGGGTGGCTGTCACTTGACAACGCCCAGCGCGTTGGCCGGCGCAGTGCCAGTTAGCAGGTGCGTTTGGTTGCGTACTCATGTGCGTAGACGGTTCATATATCAGGCTGCAATGGAGCCGATGTCAAGGCCGCTTGTTTCTACCCTAGGTTAAGAAACCCGGAAGTGGAGGGGGTTGACGACGGAAGTATACGTAGGTGAAGATGGTGTGTCAACGGCTGCACTGGCTCAGTGCATGCGGCGAGCAGCTATGACTTAGGAGAAGAAGCAGCCCAAGCGGACTTCAGTATTCGAGGCTATCGCACTCTCAGCGCGGAATGTAATTAAGTGCCCCCCAGATATTTCGTTTCCGCATTTCTCTTTGCTTCTTCCTTTAGGCTATAGCTCATTACCACGGCAACGCATGAAGCGCGCCGGCCCACTGCGTTCTCATATCCTTTAAGGGCATCGACACCCGATATGGATCTGGGCGGGGGGCATGACGAGAAAAGGCGGCTGTTTCTTCGAAGAAAATAATAAAACAAACGAAATAAAAGCCATCGGCACGAAGGTAGGCCCTAAATCTACTTCGTTTCTCATCCAATTAGAAAGGTAAGGCTTGGATTCGAGACACGTTCGCACAGCGCACAGATTCAGGTGTTCTTCGTTGCCAAGAAGCAAACTAGGCTTCAAAATGAAGGGAAAGCGCATTTGGGATCTCGGCTGGAAATGGACCTACCGCGTTCTTCTTTATCATGCGAGGAGTTACTGCTACAAGTAAAAGATTAAAAAAGGTAAATAGAGGAGAAGAGAGAATCGATGTGCGTGCGAAGAACGAAAGGAGTTGGCGGCGGTGTCCACTGAGATGAACTGCGCCTCCGTGATGAGCACTCTGCCTAATTCTGTCACTACAAGCGACCAGGCGCCTGCACTTCAGTGGCCTTCACTCCCGGGGGAAGAAGCCATTAGGCAGGACCTCTCCCCATCTCTTCTTTCGCTTGCTGCCGCCGCTTCGTTTTGGGAGAGCAGGGATGGGCGCGAGATTAGGGAGGACCGACGACCGGCTTCGATTGGTAAAGCACTGCTATATCGGGATCTACGCGATGAGAGGGAAGTGACATTCGAGCTTTTGGGCGGGCTTAAAAAAATATTGGTTTTGAGGAAACGAAAGACGGGGTACTGTCTCAGTTCTAGGTGGACACCTCAGTCTTGCCGGCAGGGATGGGAGAAAGGCGGGAGCGAAATAAGGGGGAAGAGAGAAAGAGGTGCCGTACAGGAGAGCTCCAAAATAATTTTGGTCGCCTGGGAATCTTTAACGTGAACTGACATCACACAGCACACAGACACCTTGTCGTTTGGGGCCGATTATTATCATACAGAAATGAAGAAAAAAAAGAAAGGTCTTTTGGAGACGGTGCTGCTCCGGTCATCTTCCCTCCGTCGGGCTAGAAAGGCGCGAGCTCCGTGCGCACTAAGATGTGAGAGAACAAATAAAATGGCGCTGTGCACGGGAGACACGAATAGGCGGCACCGGGAGAACTGTACGCGTGCGGTGGCTTAACGAGCGAAGCATAATGTTGTAATAAAAATTACTACTACTCCTCCATCGCTCATTATCCCATTTTCTGAAAAGGGAGATTGTGTGTGCGTGCTCGGCTGGTTTTGGTGAAGAAAAGCAATTTAAATTCAATGATCTTCGTGTCAATGACATGAGTTGTCAGCAGCTGTATATTAAATGTCTCATGAATGAGGCTTCGCGTGGCTGCGCCTGAAAGTTTGAATCTTGGGCTTAAATGTGGAGAAAGCTTTACATAGCACCTAGCTGTACAGAATACGAAGAGAATGTAGAAGATGAAGTCTGCATTTTTTTCCGTCAAATATCGTGTGAAATATTTTAATCTGGCTACAAGCTAACAGTGAAAGCATGTTAAGAGAACAAAGGCACAGATATCAGTGAGAGAGAAAGAGAGAATACACTTTATTACAGGGTTATCTATTTATCTATTTTAACGACGTTATATTTTTAATCTAATCCCAACGACACCGTGGGGCCACTTCTGTTAATACTGCGGTTTGCGCCGCTTCTGTGAGAGTAAGAAAAACAAAAAGAGTATTCTAGAAAATGCTCGAAGGCGCGCGCATCACTAGTTGTTCAAGTACACAACTATAGTCCTGCTCTCAAGGTGACCTTGGCGGGGCAAATAAAATAAAATTTATTATTGAGCAGACAAAATGTCGCAATAACTGTCCCACTTCTCGGTACACGTCTCAATCGGGCAATGTTGGAAGGGAGGATTATCTATATGATCAAAATGGACACGTCAATCTAACCCTTTAGCGCCAACTGTAAAGAATTAGCGGCATACTATTTGATTTCGTGGAACTAAGAACTTATACTCTGCTTTCCACATTCTGCTTTCTTTTGGCCCACTTTACCAGTAGGGCTAACTTCTCTGCTTCGTAACCACATTCATTCTTCCATTTCTGAGTGCGCCGGTCATTGAGCACGGGAAAAACATGGAGAAGGTGACATTTTACACCTAGGTTGCTTGCTTTCTTTTTTTCCAAGTAAAAAAAATGAGAAAAGCAAAGTTGTTCACATAGTCGTGGCGTTAAACGGGACGCCACAACAACTAGGTGTAGTCCTGTCCACGACTTCCTTGCTCCGTTCCTTTCGGTTCAGTTTTTTGCGACGATGTATGCATTTGCTCTTACAAAGTGTAACAGGTATGGAGTTTCGCTTTTTATTTTGATAGTGTCTGCCGCGTTGGGCTTCTTTTTCTTTTCTCTGCGCTGAGTCCAACGACCCACACGCTCGCTGCATAATATATATGGCCGCGCCGTTCAAGAAGGAAGAACGTCAGCAACGGGAACTCCGCGTCACGCGCAGGTGGCGGCAGTCCATCCTTTTGCACAGATAATCTTGGCGCTGAACTTATTTATCACATTATATTATTCAAAATCCCCGGGATTGGTCCTACGCCCGCTCGAAAAAAAATCAATATTGAAACTCCCCAGGTGAGCTCGCGTCATGAATGAACCTCCGCAGCTCTCGTTTTGGCTTTGGAATGTTCGCGTGTGATCGCGACAGTGAGTTTATTTATGATTACTGGTGTGCAAATGGCACTTATTTAAAACGAAATCAGTTATGAATAGTGCAGCTAAATACTCCGACTCGAATTCAAATAAAATAGTAATAAAACAGCCGAATACGAATAATATGCGTTTGCATATTTCTAGACCAGGGAAGGGAAAAGAGGTGCGCGTTACGACATCCATGGCTTCCGTCATGTATTTACATATTTTCAGTACTTATGAAGATAATTCGTACAAAACTAATAATTGTGCTACACTGCTAGTGCTAGAGGTGGCGCTGTGGTGCGCAGCTATAACTTACTGAATTTTAATTATAGCTGTCAAAAGGATCAACACTAACCTCCCCTTACGAGCACACAAGACGAAGTGATGAGCATATGAACTCTATAGCCGTCATGTCAAATGTATAAAAAAATTAGATACTGCAATCTGTTGCGAATAAATTAGCACCGCATCTCAGTAGATGAGAGGGGCGAGAGCTATATACGTGTCATGGATTCCGATATTAGGTTTCAAGGCAGGGTTTGCTAAACCTGCGTGAGCCCTGGCGAATCACCCAATTTCGGAAGCCATGTATTACAAATATTAAAGCTTTATTCGAACTTTAATTGAGGATGCATGATTTGTTTCGTTCAGCGATTTGAACAGGAGGATATTCGATACGGTATACGATGGTTTTGAATATCCGCACATGTTTATTCATGATCCATCGGTGTAGTGAGCGCGTTTCGTTGGTGAGTCTACTGTCATATTGCGGGCATGGTTCTCACATTTTCACCGTAGGTACATATGTGCGTTGTTTTGCGCGTATACTGCGAACCCGTCTTAAGCAACGTTATCGGTACTTGGCTCGTCATGACTGACATTCCTGTAATATTACTCTCCTGAAGGCATTTCTAGAATTAGCCTCACATCTCATCAAAACATTAAAGGTTGAAAGACGATGCGACACTTCCCCACGGTGACGCCTGAGCATTACCCACCCCAATGTGTCAGACGTGAAAGTTCTCGAACTTAACCGAGAGTATTATATTCATTCGCCGAGTTCAGGCATTCTTTTCCTATTTCATCTCCAAGAAAACGTCTGAGAGATTCTATGGTTGGCGCCGCCGACTTTCTTTTTTGTCCTGTGCAACGTGGCCACTCGGTGATATATTCTCGCTCCTAAAGTCTGAGCGATTCACTAATGCAACATTAATTCTAAAGAAGGCCTTTTGATTTATAAAAAGTTCCTAAACACTGATGATTGAAAAGAGCTACTCCCGTTCGCATTTACGCATATTTTTTATAAAGCTACATGGAGCTATTTTCCCGTCTTCTCTAATGTTTCTCGTTTGGGCTTCGAAAGTGCGGACGTTCGCCTTCCCCTTCAAGACCTTTTGTTGAAAAGGCGCGCTATATTGTAGTGGCTCTACACAACATGTGCCATCTAAGAAGGGAAAAAAATCATAAGATTTTAGATGCAATTTTGGGTGTACACATGCTAGATCGATTAAAGTCTTGTCTACGTGCTGCCAAAGGGTCCAGGTATATTCCCAAAAACTCCCTAGATTTCCCCCCTCTCCTCAGTCTAAAAACTGTCAGTTATAGTTACAGAGACAACTAAAGTTATTAACGTGTTTTAAATAGTTCCTAACGAGAATAGGATTACTATTTAGCTACCCATTTCACAATGGTGCTTCATCGAAGTTTTCAGGAAGCCGTTTGGGGGGCCAAGTGTCTGTCTTTCCTTATTTAAATCGGTGCGAAAAACAAAACTGTTTTCGCGCTGTAAGAGATTCCTTCCAGGATTTCAGCGTATTGCCTCCAAGATGTGGCGTCCTTTACAAACTTCGGATTACACGACGCTCTGATACAATGGTACTGTGTTGTTGCTTTACGGAAACAGCCTGGATAAAACTGGCCTGAGCCTTGCGTAATTTTTGGCTGTTACACGAAAAAAGAGTCATGGCCGGACGCAGTTTGTATTCTTCTCATCTTTCGGGACTGTGCGCTGACTCTACAATTTAGAAATATTTTTACAAGGCCTTAGACAATTGAACAAATCTATTTCATTCTCGAAGCTTCTTGCGTAAGTGTCGCATGTCCCAACACTCGTCAAGCGTGCCGTTTTCAATCAATTTTTAATGTTAAGCTTCTAGCACCTTGCTAAGCTTCTAAGCGCTATCGTCTAGGCAATGTAAAGCTATAATTCAAATAAGGAAAAAACATTGACCATAGTTTCCGCAGCAGACCCGTGTGCAACTTTTTTGAAAAACGCTACTCTATAACACGCCATTTATTTGCCGATGTTGTCAGAGTTAGCGTCTGGGTTGGACCATAACTGAAAAGGAAATCGATTCACAGCGACGCGCCAGTTGCGCCAACCTTATGTTTCTGTCTTTTTAAACACCGCTTCCGAATGCGCAACTTTTCCCTCTCTTCCCTGGGAAATGTGGCTTAGTGCCTGAGAGAGAGAAAAAAAGAAAAAGCATTACTCGTAAAAGCCCGAACTCCATCAACATCGAACTTTCGGTATTCCAGGAACTGAATTGTTAAAGCAGTAGTACTGTGATCTTATACACGCGCTGCGATGACGCCGGGAACATTTATAGCACCTCCCGTTCTGCCTCTTTTCCGCTTCGGACACAGACCACATTCCAGCTTTGGTTACTAGGTATATGTCTCGGGTTCGCTGCGATTCTATTCTTTTTTTTGCGGTTTGTTATTCATTCATGAAGAAATTCGAGACGCGAAGGTTCAATATTGGTACACTTTTCGATAATATATTGTCTCTTGCCAGTATGCAATAAAAAGTGCATTATCCGCAGCGCTTAAAAAGCACAAGAGCGCGCCGAGAAGGGCTTTTAGTTGTATCAGAGATTGGCTCCCATAACTGTTTTTCTTCTACCCCATGCCACATTGGAGTAAACTCCCCTACATACCTCCTGAAAAAGCTAATAAACTAGCGAAACTTCTGCGGGACACAAAAATACAAAGCTAAGAAAAAGAAAATTTTATGAACAAGAAAAGGTAGAGGAAGGCACCTAGATACTTTACAACCGAACCTGAGAACTAAATATCTTCTTTCTCTAAAACGTTCATCACTGCCAAAAAACAGGCCAGGACCAGTATCTCTACCCGCCGCGGTAGCTCAGTGTTTAGGCGTCTCGGCTACTGATCCGGAGTGCCAGGGTTCGAACCCGACCGCGGCGGCAGCGTTTCGATGGAGGCGAAACGCAAAGGTGCCCGTGTGCTGTGCGATTTCAGTGCACGTTAAAGATCCCCAGGTAGTCTAAATTATTCCGCAGCCCTCCGCTACGGTACCTCTTGCTTCCTTTCTTCTTTCCGTCCCACTTTATCCCTTCCCTCACGGCGCGGTTCAGGTGTCGGTCGAAATGTGGGACAGATACTGCGCCATTTCTTTTTCTCAAAAACCAATTTTCAACTTTCAATTTCCAGTATCTCTGAGAAAAGTCGGCGAAACGCGTCCGCTTGTTTTTACACGGGAATACGCTAGAGCTAACGCTAAGGGTCATTGCTCCTATCCGTACATGATGGATGCGAAGTGCACGCCCACCTTTTGTTCGACTCGTGTACCTCTAGCCGCACCATCGTGAAGTGAATCAAAATATTCAACAATGGCACGACGAGGCAGTAAAGAGAAAGATCGCAATGTAAGGAGGACTTTTAAAAAAAGTGTGTTACTGCCTGACTAGTGGTTGTATGTTAGCAAACGATAATTTCATTTCAGCTTTTTTTTTTCAGTGAGAGCCATTTCTGAAGCTTTTTACGGCCAGCGTGGTAGAAGCTCTTCTTTTTTAGAAAGTCGAGAATCGAGTTTTCAATGCTGTGCTCGTTAGGACCAGAAGCCAGCCAGAAGCAGCCATGTTCAGCTGGACGGCCGAAGCGCGGATCGCGGACCCCTTCCTTCGCGAGAATTATTGGAAAGTAAGCCCGGGCAGGTGTGCGTTTCTTCTCTGTGTTGACGTGTTTGTTCTGTGTATTTGTGTGCTTTATTATATGTGTATCGCTTTGTAAGTGCGAGTGATCGTCAACGGCGTTCACAAAGTCCAGGACAACATCAGTGCTGACAACTGAGTACGAGCGAGAAGCAGTGAGATGCACATGTGTGATGCACATGTGAGATGTGCGGTCGTGTGAGCGCGCTTATAGTGCTGTAAACAAGTTTGCTTCGTGACTTTAGCCTTCCGGCGTTTGGCTACACGTGCGTTCATTGTCCATTAATTTGCGACTTCATAACAAGTACTGCAACGTAAGTAACACCCAGGAGCTACCGAATTTCGAAAGGCTCGAAAACTGAAATACAAGTTGCGAAATGAAAAGCTTGTCACAAGTGAAAAAACGTACCATTTCGACCATGTTTCTAACCATGTCGTTGAGGACAGCTTGTAGCCACCATTAAAACCAAATTGTGAACCCCGTTCGCCGAATCGTCACCCTTTATCATTTCTGCTTGCTAACATTCGAAGTGTTGTTCCCAAGCGCGATTCATTGTGCAGTTTAATAGGTTCATCTTCATGCGATATCTTACTACTAACTGAAACATGGCTTAACGCATCAGTTCACGATTCTGAGATTCTTCCATTTCTCCCAGATTTTGAGATATTCCGGAAGGATAGACCTGATAATTCGTGTGGTGGGGGTGTATTGCTTGCCACTAAACGGGATCTGCATTGTTCATTTGTTAACCTCCCTTCACAACTGGAAATGATTTGGCTTCGATGCACTACTACACATCCGCCCATCCTCATTGGTATTTGTTACCGCCCTCCTAATGCTGACAGTTCTTTCACCCCCTTATTTCATGATGCCTTAAATGTGTTAACTAAAACATATCCACTTAGCCCTATCCTTCTCTTCGGTGATTTTAATTTTCTCACAATAGATTGATCTAATCCCGCCGCTACATTATCGAAAAGCAGCCGGGCTAGCGATTTCTTAAACACGTGTATGACTTTTGGCTTAACTCAACTCGTCACTGATCCCACACGCGTTACTGACCACTCGTCCAACGTTCTAGATCTCGTATTAACAACGCATCCTGATAATTTTACTCCTATCACCTTGTTGCGCGGTCTCAGCGATCATTTGACGATACATACTTCTTTTTATTGCAACGTACTAAGGAAACAAAAAAATAAAAAAAACACTTACGCTTTATGATAAAGGAGACTATGCCAGCATGAACCGTGAATTATCAGATTACTTCGACACCTTCGCTGCTAACTTTCCACTACATTCTCCCGAGTCAAACTGGTTACTTTTCAAAACAGAGATGCATCGGCTTATAAGTCTT
Organism: Amblyomma americanum; assembly: GCA_030143305.2. NCBI lineage: Eukaryota > Metazoa > Arthropoda > Arachnida > Ixodida > Ixodidae > Amblyomma > Amblyomma americanum. The sequence continues at coordinate 259,284 of JARKHS020004358.1, forward strand.
TACATTCCAACCATTACTATATCAGAAAGAATAACATCACCATGGTTTAATGTATCACTCAAACGACTCAATAATAAGAAAAAACGCCTGTTCCGGTCGGCCAAGCTGTCTAACTCTTCTTCCACATGGCAGAAGTATCATGCTGTCGCAAAAGAATACGACAAGTTAACCGCTCAGACTAAACGGAAGTTTTTTTCTACTACTTTACCATCTATGCTGCAGACTAACCCAAAACGATTTTGGAAAACCATTAGCCCTAATCAATGTAATGAGATTTCACTTAACAGTAGCTCTGGATCTCCTATTCCCGACACTGAGGTTGCAGATGTTCTTAACACAGTATTCAGTTCGGTCTTTACTGATGAACCCCTTGACAATCTTCCAGATCCACCATATTTTACGCACCCGCTCATGCAAAATATCACATTTCATCCCGTCGGCATAGTCAAGGTAATTGAGTCACTGAAGAACTCACCTACTGGAGTGGATGGTATCAACGCCAAAGTGCTAAAAAATACTAAACATACGTGTAGCCGGTTCTTATCGCTCATATTCCAGGAATCCCTGAACACCGGTTCGATTCCACGTGACTGGCAGGTGGACAAGGTCATCCCAGTCTTCAAGAAAGGAAGCCGATCATCGCCGAGTAACTACCGCCCGATTTCCATAACAAGCGTTTCTTGTAAAATAATGGAGCATGTTTTATACTCACATATTGCTACCTTCCTATCGTCCGTTCATTTTTTTCACTCAAGCCAGCATGGTTTTCGCAAGAATCATTCCTGTGACACCCAACTGGCACTCTTCCTGCACAACTTACATTTAAACCTTGATCGTAATATCCCGACTGATGCAGTGTTTTTAGACTTCGAAAAAGCGTTCGATAAGGTTCCCCATGGTCGTCTCTTACTAAAGTTATCGCGCCTTAATATTCATCCATGTGTTCTGAACTGGATTCGAGGGTTTTTATCTAACCGTCAGCAGTTCGTATATGCCAATTCACACTCTTCATCCTTAACACCTGTGCTCTCAGGGGTACCTCAAGGAACGGTACTCGGGCCCCTCCTTTTCTTGGTATATATTGTCACGGAGTTCTCACGGAGAGACGCTTCAACAGCTGGAGTCGGCAAGAGGAGACGGTAATGGCGGCCGATCCGCGATAGCACGATCGCAACCTCATCGTCTTCGCGGACAGCTTGCGCCACCTGGCAACACTAGGTGGCATTATTCCCCCCTCCGAAAAAGAAGGGCATCGCAGTGGTGCCGCCAGCAGCGTAGGCGCGCTAAGGTTCAGAAGGGAAACAGAGAAGAACGCGAGGAAAACGGAGCACACACAGAGTCACAACGGAGGGCCGCTAAGCCGTTATCGGGCATAGTACGGCTTAAGCCGCACAACGTGCACAATGTCAGAGCTGTTGGGCTGTCGACGTCTCGGTTGCGCGGCACCGTCGGGAACCACTTCATAGGTAACATCACTGATACGCCGTAGCACTTTATAGGGGCCAAAGTACCGGCAGAGTAGTTTCTCGGACAAGCCCTGGCGGCGGACAGGTGTCCACACCCAAACTTGTTCACCGGGATTGTAGTCGACCTGTCGGTGTCGAAGGTTGTAACGGCGCGCATCAGTGCCCTGCTGCTGGCCGATGTGTACGCGGGCAAGCTGACGGGCTTCTTCAGCGCGTTGGGCAATTTCATGAACATCGGGTGCGAGTTGGTCGTCATCGAGGCATGGTAGCATCGCGTCAAGCATGCTCTGGACTTCACGTCCATATACAAGACGAAAGGGAGTAAAGCGTGTAGTCTCCTGGAGGGCCGTGTTGTACGCAAATGTGACGTACGGTAGCACCTCATCCCAAGTTTTGTGCTGAACGTCTACGTACATTGACAGCATGTCCGCAATGGTCTTGTTTAAGCGTTCGGTTAGCCCATTGCTCTGCGGATGATAAGCTGTGGTCTTGCGATGGCTAGTGCAGCTCAACGTAAATATATGGTCGATTAGCTGCGCTGTAAACGCTGTGCCTCTGTCGGTAATAACGCACGAAGGGGCTCCGTGCCGCAAGACGATGTTTTGCATGAAAAAGTCGGCGACCTCTGAAGCTGTGGCACAGGGTATCGCCTTGGTCTCGGCGTAGCGAGTCAAATAGTCAGTAGCGACTATGATCCACTTGTTTCCTGAGAGTGACAACGGAAAAGGACCGAGAAGGTCCATTCCTATTTGATCGAACGGAGAGCGGGGTGTAGTAACGGGCTTGAGAAAACCCGCCGGCTTAAGCGGTGGCGTCTTCCGGCGCTGGCATTCACGGCAGCTTTTTACGTACCTTTGGACATCGTCCGAGAGTCCGGGCCAGTAGTACATGTTGCGTATCCTGGCGAGCGTCCGGGAAAAACCCAGATGGCCTGAAGTGGGCTCGTCGTGGCATGCCAATAAAATGTCGGCGCGAAGATCGGCCGGAAGTACCAGAAGGTAAGCTCTTTCTTGGCCTCTCGAGTTCTTCTTGTATAAGATACCTTCGCGCAAACAGAAAGAGCCGAGACGTCGAGCGAAGTGTCGTGGTAGAGGCATGGCGTGACCTTCAAGGTTGTCAATCAGCGGTCGGAGGTCCGTGTCAGCCCGCTGCCGGGCTATTATGTCCGATGCATTAAGTATACCGAGGAAACCGCTGTCGTCGTCGATTTCGGGACCGGAAGAGTCGAGTGGTGCACGCGACAGCGTGTCGGCGTCTTCGTGTTTACGGCCCGACTTATATACGATGGTAATGTCGAATTCTTGGAGCCGTAAACTCCAGCGGGCCAATCGTCCAGACGGGTCTCGCAAATTAGCCAGCCAGCATAGGCAGTGGTGGTCGGTTACGACTTTGAATGCGCGGCCGTAAAGGTAAGGGCGAAATTTCATGGTGGCCCATACGACAGCAAGGCATTCCTTCTCTGACGTAGAGTAATTGCGTTCGGCGCGGGAGAGAGTACGGCTAGCATAGGCTATAACTCTCTCAATGCCCTCTTGGTGTTGGACAAGGACAGCTCCAAGACCGATATTGCTGGCGTCGGTGTGGATCTCGGTGTCGGCCTCTTCGTCGAAGTGTGCAAGAACGGGAGATGTCTGAAGGCGTTGGCGGAGCGAAGAGAAAGCCGTCTCTTGGTCTATTGTCCAAACGAAGGAGGTGTTGCTCCTGGTGAGGCGCGTCAACGGCTCTGCAATCTTTGCGAAGTCCGCAATAAACCGTCGGTAATATGCACAGAGACCCAGAAAACGCTGGACAGCTTTCTTGTCAGTCGGAGTAGGAAAATTGGCGACGGCGGCTGTCTTGTCGGGGTCGGGTCGAACTCCGTCGGCGCTCACAACGTGACCGAGGAACCTGAGCTCTGTGTAACCGAAGTGGCACTTCTGGGGCTTCAGCGTAAGGTCAGCGGAATGGAGGGCTCTGAGGACAGTTCGCAGGCGCACGAGATGCTGTTCAAAAGTTTCTGAAAAAACGACAACGTCGTCCAGGTATACAAGACAACTTTGCCACTTGAGGCCGGTGAGGACAGTGTCCATCATCCCAGCACCTCCACCAAATTGTCACGGAGTTCTCACGGAGAGACGCTTCAACAGCTGGACTCGGCAAGAGGAGACGGTAATGGCGGCCGATCCGCGATAGCACGATCGCAACCTCATCGTCTTCGCGGACAGTTTGCGCCACCTGGCAACACTAGGTGGCAATATTAATGACCTACCGTGTAACATTTCTTCTCATATCCGACTCTTTGCCGATGACTGTGTCGTTTACCGAAGCATTACTAACTCCACCGCCCATCTCGCATTACTAACTGACCTTATTCGCATACAGGACTGGTGTAAAACATGGCTCATGTCATTAAATATTTCTAAAACCGTGTTAATGTCCATTCACCGTCGTCGTAATTACGTAGCGCCTAATTATAATATTAATAACCTGCAGATTGGAACATCCGAATCATTCAAATATCTTGGTGTGCATATCTCGCGTGACCTAACTTGGACCTGTCATATTAATCACATAATAAATTCTGCTAATTGTGCTCTAGGTTCTTTACGCCGTAACCTTTCACTCGCTCCTCCCCCTATTAAACAGCTTGCTTTTCAAACCTTTGTGCGTCCCAAGCTTGAGTATGCTAACGCTATTTTTGATCCGCACCACGTTAATCTTACTAACGCCCTCGAATTGGTTCAGAACCGCGCAACACGATTCATTCTATCAAATTATTCCTACCACTCAAGCATCTCAGCACTAAAAGCTCGAATCAACTTGCCCCCTCCCCCCCCCCCCCCCTAGCCTCGCGCCGTAAGATAGCACGTTTTAACCTTTTTCATAAATTTTTTCCATTCTTTGCCTCTTGATAACCCCTACATAAAAAGAGCCCACCGCATCGCCCGGTTCAGCCACAGTAACGCAGTGTATCCCCTACAAGCCCATACTGTGACATTTCAGCAGTCATTTTTTTCAGCGTACTGCACGAGACTAGAATGACCTGCCCACCGAAGTTGCCATTATCATCAACCCACTAGAATTCAAGCGGAGCGTCGCCAACCTTTCATCTTAACATTTTTTACCATTGTTTGCCAGATACCGTCCACTCCCTCATGTAATGTCTCAACCGAGACCTTTGAGGAAATAAATAATTAAATAAATAAAAATAAATAGATACTGTCGCCATCGCGATTACACTTATGCTGAACGTGCTTTTGGCAAAGAACTTGCCGGACATGCGGACTGATGCTAACGTGGGTGCATTCACCTGCACCCGAACAATCCCGAAGACGAACACGTGTACCCCGTAGCCCTATATGCGCAGAGCCACAGGCCATGGGCACCACAAAGTTAACCTAAACTTGCACCTAACGTGACCTAACCTAACCTAACGATAAGCAAGTCTGCAGTAAACGATGACCACCTGATGAATTTAATGGTTACGTATCAAGACCCCGATTAACACGTAGCCTTAGGCCTCACTTAACCCTCACCATATGCCGTATGCTCTGAAACTGACCTCGTAGATATAAGCCTTGGTAAGGTGAGCTCTTGCCCAGGAGCACGAAATAAAGCGGTTAGCCTTTGTCCGGCAGATTTTCATGACGCCAAGTTTCGTCCTGCACGCATAGATATGTGCAGATCAGGTTACCTTTATTCCTCGAGGTAGTTGTGCCGTCCTTTTAACAAGAAATCTATCTTTTTGAGGATGCATTAGTTCTTCGCTACCTGAACCCTGTAACTCATTCTGAGTGTCCCGATAAATGACATTAAAATGGAATATTTACGGGTGGTAAAAAATCTATTGAACCCAGTGTAAATGAGTGAATGCTTAGTATTTTCTCATCGCCAATACTTGCTTTCTGCTTTTTCTAGACCTTCCTTCGTGCTTCTCTTTTTTCTCAGGGATCCAAGATAGTGAATTGCTCCGGTGCATTTACCCCTTGCAAAAAGGATAGAAGGTCCGTCACCTTCGAGCGCGTGGACAAGCCGCAGAGGAACATATATGAGGAGCTTAGCCTGATAAAAAAATTGGAGGACGTCTGGTTACCATCAGCTCCCACGTGAGATAGCATAAGAAGCTCGTTGTGAGTAGCCATGCACGGCCTTTCATAACGTACAAGTAGAGAGGACCACTTTGCCAATTGCCAACCGTGGCAGGTCGCAGCCGGCTCGTCCAAGCTCTTGGCATGTGGCAAGAGCCACCTGTGTGTCAGCCAGTACACTGTCATGAGCCTTTTGTGAGTTTGGTTGGCGGGTAGCAGCTAAGGAATAGAGCAGACACTTTCCTTCGCATATCAAATAGCCATAGTACCGATTCGCTCAGTCGGGAATTGAACACATAGTTAGCGACCTACCGACGATTACTCTCCAGTTATCATTTGGGGCGTTATGGCGGGCTAACGTACGAGGCCAAACGCTCGAAGTAAGTTTCAAGAAGAACTACGTGCTTGCGACTTGCTGTTAGTAAAATTGTGCTTACGTTAATACTCAAAGTCAATATTTTATCCCCGCGATCTCGTCCTGTTTCCAAGCCAACATCTAGCTTTCCTGGGCACCACCAACTGGCGCGATCGTCGGGAACCAGTGACGAACACCGGGTAACTTTAAGAGATGTGCGTTCGACGTCCAGAGAAAACTAAATAGTGTGTTGAGATGATTGGTGGAGATATTGATACTGTTGACGTACTCTTCATACGCGCTGCAAGATCTGACATAAATTGCTGCCTGCAAACGAATCAGTTGGAAATCAATAGGGTATCAATAAAATGTAGCAATCATTTTTCATGTACATCGACATGCAGCACGCCGTAGGAGTCGCTCAAACTGGAAAGGTCTGTACAGATTTTTTTGAGCTTGTGTTCTGCTATGATTAGCAGCTTTTGTGCTGTTTTTAATGTAGCTATAGCTTTGCATACGTTCACTTTCTGTAGTTTGTTTGGCGTTGTCAAGAATCCCATCTTTCTGCACCCCTCTGTCATTGATCATGCATACGTTGCGTTTTTTACCATTCCTTCACCGCGTCTGGGACTCCTGCTGTCACGCAGTCGACTGTGCCCAGAACAGATGCTTTGCGGAAACGCCTTTTAACTTCTCCCCGGAAGAGTTCCAAAGAAATCCTCGACTCCGCTCAACCGTGACTCCCTCAAAGCGTCGGCGGCAAAAAATGGCGAGGCAGTCAATAGGCCCGAGTAGAATTCGTCAGCGGGATGAAGAATGGATGCAGAGCAGTGAAGTCAGACAACGTGTCGAGGCTGTTGTTTGCGGAGCTGCCGTTTCGTGGCGCACGCAAGAAAGCCACTCTGCGTACTGCTGCTGTTGGCTCTGCGCGAGGCAGATGCGGTACGTGCACCATCGGCTGGGAACGCTTTCGTGAGGTCGGTGAACTTGCCACTGGCTCGCTCACAGAGCGCTTCCCAAAGCCACCACGGATCGAGCCGCGCGGTGTCCCGCGGGTACAACTGCCAACCGCTTTCCCGTCTATTCAGGATGACCCGAATCACGAGTTGTCATTTAAGCCGCGCCAACAACGTAACCGACGTAACAACGAAACGCGCCATCAACGCGTTGAAGCCCTCTTGGTGGCGTGGGGGCGTGGCGCACAAAGCCAGGGGCAAGCCGATGCTTGGCTCTATACAGGGAAAGTTTAGCTCGACGTGTACCCCCCCCCCCCCCCCCCAGTGTTCGTATTTCCTTCTTTTCTTTCTTCTGTTGCGCGGTTGAAAGAGAAGGTTGACTTCATTTAATTGAAAAGGTTAAAATCTTCCAGGGAGTGCTCCCAGGGTCCAAGAGCCCTCTGAGCTTCCCTTTCAGGCTGGCCCGGTCGATCAGCCTGAGCTGTTGACCGACTCCTGTGGCCGCCTCCCATGAGGTTGCGGTGGGTGAGCGAATAAGTAGGACACGTATTGGAATTGGGCACTTGTAGATATATTGATAGAGTGACGAAGAACTACGGGCTCCGCAGGTGGTGCAGTGCGAAAGGAAGAGAGTGGGATGGAACACGTGGACAAACTGACTGGATGGAAAGGAGTTCGTGTGAAGTTGTCTTCAGCGTATGCTCTGTAAGTGGTCTGGAATGGAGGCGGAAGGAGGGTATGTGATGCGGCTTTGCCTGTAGTGCTGTTTGTCGGCGGGGTAGGGGAGGGGCTTGTTTTGGGTTTTGAGCGCATGGTTGTATTTTTTTTGGGGAGCGGGTTTATTTTATTTATGTTTTTGGCTACTTTAGTAGAACTGCGCACCACAGCCGTGAATTTTATGAAGTTCTGCAGTAGAAGAGTAGCATGAAGTAGCGTGGCAAGTTTTCACAAGTCCTCCCCAGCGAATTCCAGTACATGCAGTCAACATAGGGTCCCATGTCATCAAGAAGTCAGCACGAGACGCGAGACCATGCACCTGTTGTGATCATTCCAAAAACTGGTTGCCACAAAGTCTGTACTTCTCAGGCATTACCAAACACACAAAAAGCATCCCGGCAACAGCTTATTCTGAAATCGGCGCTTTACGCAGCACAGCGCAAACACTCCTTAGCTGTCGGTTCCTTTTATGGGTGCTGTGGTCTCTGCAATTGTTATGCCCTATGATTTTCCAGGGATGAGAGAGGCAAATATGCCAAGAAATTGAGGCACTTAGTGCCTTTTTCTGGCAGGCGGAGACTAATATTTGAACAGTAGTCGGAGGCCTATTAATGGTGTCCAACTCTCCGTAGTCACCATTTCAGGCAGAAAGAAGCCACGCTCATTATGCTTCAGAATAAATATATACTCGAAAAGCATGATATAATGTTGTACACGCGTTAGCTTCCGCTAAAAAAGTAAAGCACCAATTATTGTCAAAAAACAAGCAGTGAGCGAGATACGGTGTGTTGGGAACTAGCAATTGAAGATGAATTAGTTTCAGTAATGTTTATAAAATGGAAACAAATTATGAGAAGGTTAACCTCAATTGCACAATATTCCTTGACAGATAGTGTTTCCTATAAACGAAGTTTGTCTTTTAGAGCTTCAGTGTGGTGTAAACGGGGTGCTACAGTTCCTAAGAACTATTCCCAACACCTGGAGTGGGATGAATTTTGCACCTAAGCCTTCATATTCTTGGCCTGCGTTGGTGGCCCGGTACAGCTTCCCTAAATTTCTGCAAGGTAGTTTGCACTAAGGTTTTCGACAAAGAAGTGGCGATGAGTATTTTATGTGGTGATAGTGTCGGTGGAGAAATTTTAATCAATGGAAAGAAAATTATATTTCATTAGCCATACGCAAAACTCACGTTCTCACAAGCAAACATGATAATCGAAGGGTGCCTATCAAACCCCGTGTGCCTTATATAAGCTCATGGAGTTTAAATTGTCTCACGCGCAGACGAAGAACCATCCCTCCAGGGTCCACGGAGATGCTCCAGGCACAGGCCGCCGTCCTGGCGAAGTGTGTCGTTGAGTGGCCTTTTCAAAGTTCAACCTGCTCGTTCGGTTGACCGAAATTTAAGGTTGATTTAGTTCGATTAGCGATAACCTCAGTAAATACCGTCTAAAAAATGGACAGTAATCAAGTCGGTGTGTATTTTCTGATATTTCACACTGCCCTCCTTATGGATTATGGTGACGCTAGCGTCCTTACAAGATTTTTGTAATCTCGTGGTAGCGAGGCCCTGCGTATACAAGATGGCAAGTTCTTCGTCCACTATGTTCTCGGCACCGTCTGGAGAATCAGCGGTTACGTGATCCTCACCAGGCGCTTTCCAGCTTTCAATTGCGTGTAAGGCTTCCTTTGCCCTCTCATTCGTTGCCGGCGAGTCAAATTTTAACTCCATAGCGGTAAAGGCGCCGTTCACCAGAAAATCCGGCATCGGCGTTGTGAGAGAAAGATCACGGGCACGGCCAGGTTGGCCGCCTAGATCACGTGACCTCGCGGCGTCATCACACACTGCCCACTGGATAGTGTACAAACTGCCTGGTAGGTTGCAGGTAAATTAAATATCTAGAAATAGCAGGGGAGAGTTATTAGTCGAATTCGCAGATAGAAATAATTTACGGGTCATGAATACCTTCTTCCGCAAACGAGAAAACAGGAAGTGGACCTGGAAGAGCCCCAATGGTGAGACAAATAATGAAATCGAGTTCATACTATGCGCTCAACCTGGCATCGTTCAGGATGTGGCCGTCCTCGGAAAGGTCCGCTGTAGCGACCACAGAATGGTAAGGTCTCGAATTAGCTTACACTTGAAGAGGGAACGGAAGAAGATAGTGAAGAGGAAGTCCATTAATGAGTTAGCTGTAAGAGAGAAAGCACAGGAGTTTAGGTAAGCGCTGCAAAACAGATATTCGGCTTTAACTGAGGAAAACGATTTTGATGTTCATACAAAGAACGATAATCTGACAGCCATCATTACGGCGTGCGCAGTAGAAGTAGGCGGTAGGACAGTTCAACAGGATACCGAAAAGATATCTCAGGTGACGAAAGATCTGATTAAGAAGCGCCAAAGCATGAGGGCGTCTAACCGTACCGACAGAATAGAACTGACAGAGCTATCGAAGTTAATAAATAAGCGCAAGGTAGCCGACATAAGGAAGTTTAATATGGAGAGAAATAGCATGCTCTAAAGAACAGAGGTAGCCTAAAAGCGGTGAAGATAAAACTATGCGCGGATAAAAACCAGATGTATGCGTTAAGAGACAAGCAGGGCAATGTCACCAGCAATATGGATAAGATAGTTAACGTAGCCGAAGAGTTCTACACAGACCTGCACAGAAGCCAATGTCATCAGAGCGTTATTGAGAAAGACAGTAGTGCACAGCAATGCGTCATCCCGCCAGTAACGAAAGATGAAGTAAAGAAAGCCTTAGGAACAATGGAAAGGGGACAAGCAGCTAGAGAGGATCAGGTAATAGCAGATCTGCTGAAGGATGGAGGGGACATCGTGCTAGAAAAACTAGCCACCCTGTATACGCAATGCCTTTTGACCTCGACTTTACCAGAAGCTTGGAAAAATGCAAGCATTATCTTAATTCATAAGAAGGGAGACACCAAAGACTTAAAAAATTATAGACCGATCAGCTTAATATCCGTTGCCTGTAAAGTATATACTTAGGTAATGGCTAATAGAGTCCGGGCAACCTTAGACTTTAATCAACCAAATGATCAGGCAGGCATTCGTAAAAGATATTCTACAATAGATCATATGCCCACTATCAATCAGGTGATAGAGAAATGCCGAGAATATAACCAACCTCTATATATAGCATTCATTGATTACGAGAAAGCATTCGACTAAGTAGAAACCTCAGGAGTAATACAGGCATTGCGTAATCAGGGGTAGAAGAGCCTTATGTCAAAATACTGGATATATATATATATATATATATATATATATATATATATATATATATATATATATATATATATATATATATATATATATATATATATATAAATATATATATAGCAACTGCTCAGCTACTATAGTCCTCCATAAAGTCAGTAATAAAATTCCTGGCCGCCGCGGTGGCTGAGTGGTTATGGCGCTCGGCTGCTGGCCCGAAAGACGCGGGTTCGATCCCGGCCGCGGCGGTAGAATTTCGATGGAGGCGAAATTCTAGAGGCCCGTGTACTGTGCGATGTCAGTTCACGTTAAAGAACCCCAGGTGGTCGAAATTTCCGGAGCCCTTCACTACGGCGTCTCTCATAGCCCGAGTCGCTTTGGGTCGTTAAACCCTCATAAACGAAAAAATTCCAATAAGGAAGGGCGTCAGGCAAGGAGAAACAATCTCGCCAATGCTGTTCACCGTCTGTTTACAGGAGGTATTCCGAGACATGAATTGGGAACAGTTGGGAATAAAAGTAAATGAAGAATACCTAAATAATCTGCGATTCGCTGATGACATTGCCTCGCTGAGTCACTATGGAGGTGAACTGCAAATCATGATCAATGAGTTAGACAGGCAGAGCAGATCGATGGGTCTAAAAATTAACATGCAGAAAACCAAGGTAATGTTCAACCGCCTAGCAAGGGAACAACAGTTCACAATTGGCAGCGAGAGCCTAGACGTTGTGACGGAATACGTCTACTTAGGGCAGGTAGTGACAGCTGATCCGGATCATGAGAGGGAGATAACAAGAAGGATAAGAATGGGGTGGAGCGCATATAGCAAGTTCTCGCAGATTATGAGTGGCAGTTTACCAATTTCCCTCAAGAGAAAAGTGTACAGCAGCTGTATCTTACCGGTACTCACCTATGGGGCAGAAACGTGGAGGCTAACGAAAAGAGTTCAGCTTAAGTTAAGGACAATTCAGCGAGCCATGGAAAGAAAAATGATAGGTGTAACGTTAAGATACCGGAAGCGGGCAGAGTGGGTGAGGGAACAAATGCTGGTTAATGACACCCTAGTCAAAATCAAGAGGAAGAAATGTGCTTGGGCAGGGCATGCAATGCGAAGGCAAGATAACCGCTGGTCCTTAAGGGTAACGGAGTGGATTCCAAGAGAAGGCAAGCGCAGCAGGGGGCGGCAGAAGGTTAGGTTGGCGGATGAGATTAAGAAGTTTGCAGGCAAATGATGGATGCAGCTGGCAAAAGACAGGGTTAATTGGAGAGACATGGGAGAGGCCTTTGCCCTGCACTGGGTGTAGTAAGGCTGATGATGATAGTGATGATGATGATGATAATGATGATAATAATGATGATGATGATATTAAATATTGGTGGATCGGGAAGAGCAACCTGGGTCGCACAAGGCCCACCGGTTGGAGCACCTAACATTGCAGGGCAGTGGTGCATCACTTAACCGCTGTACCACTGCTGAAACCTCCCACTCCCCCCGAACGCGCGCGCGCGCGCGCGCGCGCACACACACACCACACACACACACACACACACACACACACACACACACACACACACACACACACACACACACACACACACACACACACACACACACACACACACACGCACACGCACACACACACACACACGCACACGCACGCACACACACGCACACGCACACATGCACACACGCGCACACACACACACACAGACACGCACGCACGCACACAACACACACGCATACACACACGCACGCACACACATACACACACACACACTTTGTTCCTTAGGTGTCCTGAGGGGCACTAAAGTGGGCTCGGGGAGTAATGGGCGCTGGAAAGATGGTGAGGGAGTAGCCAGCGAGCTCTCTGGCGGCGTCTCGAGGAGGAGCGAAGAACGGCGAACCATCTATCGATATTCGTTGTGCAAGGAAGCGTCGATCGATCGAATAGCCAGGAAGGTGTAGCAGAGGAAGCTTCTGCGGGCCCAGGTGCTGTCACCCTGCGGTGCTTGTTTACCTGTCTTGCTGGCCCGAGTGTGTACTCGCTCTTAGCAATCCATTAGGAACACAGCCACGTGCCTGCTTGCGCCAGCGCTGCGTAGCCATCGCTCATGTCAGCAACATGCCCCGCTAAAGACGACGATGTCGTATTTGTTTGTAGTTGCGCGCTGGCCCTCGACACGTGTCTTTTTATACTATGCTTGCCGTTCAAGACCCATTTGCTTAAGAGAGATGGTGACTAACACTGTCTCACGAAAAAATGAAACGGAGCTCTCATACTTTCTATTCTTTTTCGATGAAAAGAAGCGATAGCAACCGTTGTAGAACACATTGCGCACCACCCCTTTAAATGTTCGAATGGCGCACATGGACAGGATGATCACGTGTAGTTGGAATACACTCTGAAGACTCTGCACTTCTGGCCATAAATTTATTGTGGCACAGGACCATGAAAAAATTGTTGTCATTTTAGAGAGGGTGCTGCAAATGCATCGCGGATGCCCTTAAATGGATGAATTCCTGTAAAAAGTTTGATTCGATTGTGAAGACTTAGTATTCTTTTCGTAAACTGGAAGGCTCCAAAAGAGAAGATAAGAGGAAAAAACAGCATTGTGAGAACCGCACACAAAAGAGGCACACGCCAAAAAAAAAAAAAAGCACAGGAGAAACGCAGCATGGCGACAACTCAGCACTGGGAAAAAACAGCACAGCGGAAACAGTGCACGACAACTGAAGAGCACGGGGAAAAAGTGGTGCCCACTAAATAGCACAGCATAATACGGAGCAGCCTTGCTTGAACAGTGCGTGTAGCAGAACAAGCGACTATGTAGCCCTCGCGTGTTTCGATTTAATGATTACTTTCTTTTCTGAGCCGCCGCGGTGGCTTAGTGGTTGTCACTCGGCTACTGACACGAAAGACGCGGGTTCGATCCCGTCTGCGGCGGTCGAATTTCGATGGAGGCGAAATTCTAGAGGCCCGTGTGCTGTGCGATGTCAGTGCACGTTAAAGAACCCCAGGTGGTCGAAATTTCCGGAGCCCTTCACTGCGGCGTCGCTCATAGCCTGAGTCACTTTGGGACGTTTAACACCCTTAAACCAAACCAAAATTTTTTCTTCTGAGTTTGGCAAGCAGAATCTGGGAAAATGAAGAGCGCAGTTAGCTTGGGCATCCACCTGTTTTAATTTTTTCGCTTTTCCTTCCACTCTTTACCCCATCTCAGGGGGTAACTTTTGGTGAACAGGATTTCAATGAAACGACAACCCAATTGCTCATTTAATTAACTTCCAGTACACGGAATCGTAGTGCAGTTTGATACTGACGCTATAACTGTATGCCTCAAGCCACTAGAGGATACCTAAACGTGGGGTAGAGCTATCGTACTTTGCAAACCACTTGATAAAACTGTTGAAAAACAAAAGATCATATGAAGAAAAGCCTGCACATGGCATACTGCAAAGGCTTCTTCTAGGTACTGTGCCAAGCATCCTAACGTAGCGTAACCAAGCAGCACCACTTCCTTAAGGGTTGTGCTTTACGATTTGAGCTGATGACTACGGTAGTTAATCCGTCCCGCTGCGTGGCACTGTAATGCGCTACGCCTTTTTGCTATAGTGCTGTTTTTCTCCCTGTGGTCTTCTGTTGTCATGATCTTTTTTCCATTTGCTGTTCTTTTTTTAGCGAGCTGTTATGATGCATGCTGCTTTTCTCTGTGCCACTTTGTCACTCTGCCATTTAGTGTGAAAGTATTACTTCGTGGGGTAAAATCCAACAAAGAATTTTTTTGGCATCCCGGACATTGAAGGCGCAGAAATAAAATAAATATAGCTGCAACCGGGTTTCGAACCCGCTGCGGCGTGAACAGATCAGCTTCGCAGGCCACTGCACGAAAGCAGTACGCTATAGCCGCATTTTTTTATTGCATAGAAATAGTGCCGAAAAGAAAAGTCTAAGCACGCTTACGCCACAAAACACCAGGCCACCTTACCCCTGCATGCCGCGTCCTTCCAAAAGATCAAAAGTCTGGGAGGCACACACATGCATCCAGATAGGGGAGCCAGGTAGGCGGCTCTTGCAGGGCAGCATATACTCCCCGCGTCAAAGCGCATTGTTCACGAAACAAAGATTTCGACGCTATTTAAGCGTATGCTATCGCCGCATCTGATCACCCTTCGTGTTAAACTGCAACACACACTCGCGCTATGCATTCCACACCGTCGTCTTCATCAACTTCCATCTTCCAACTTGACCTGAGTCTAATATCGTCGCTAAACGTGCCGACGACCTAGCAAAGCAAAACTATGAGCCAACCAGGCTAAACATGTACTTTTTCATCTCTAATAGGTTTAAGTACGTTAGAACTCAACCACTAATATGGCTTTCTTGTTGTAACGCATGCTGTTTCGTTGTCTTTTTCTTTCTTCGTGACCGGATCTGAAATTATGAATTTCTCAAATAAAGCGCGAACACATTTTTACTTTGTAATCGAAGCTTATGAAGGCGAAAAAAATTATCAAAATTATTTGCCCCCCCCCCCCTCTCGCCCCTATAGATTGTCATTGAAGCCTACAGAACCAGGCCTGGGTATGATGCCAGGATGCCAGAAGACAAGAGCAGTCGCGTCGTCTATTTTTGCTTTCCCTTGAGAAGCTTTTATTACTAAAGGAAAATTTTCCAAAGTGTCAAACGATTCCTTGATTGTTTGCTGTCAGTTCTCTTGTTTACTTTTGATACACGAGTGAAATTTTTCACAGCAAATGTAGTTTATATTGGCGAATGTTTTCCGATTAAAGCAGCCGGAAGTTCTAGTCAGTTACGCTCCCTGCGACGCTTACCGACGCATTCGTTATTGAGATGTAAAAACATCTCCGTGCTCGTTCATTTTTTTCTCTTTTTTTTAGCGCTTGCGCGGTTTGATTTGTACACTTGGAGGTTAGGCGGCAGTCGTTTCTCGCTTCAGTTTCTCTTCAATGAAGATAGAATCACTTGTTTCATCGCGCATCAGTTCCTATTACTTCGGCGTTCTCGGCAGGTAAAGTGACAACGACAGGACAGGTCATAGACAAGACCGACACGCCTAGATGTGCTATTTCTCCAAGGAGCCACCTCCAGAGGCAATGTGTTCTCGAAAAGAAGTGCCTACTTGAGACAGCTTGGCGGGGCGTGAGACAACTGTCACGTACTAAATTTTTTTGGTTACTTGTCATGGTTGTTTGCGCCACCTCCGACCTCTGCCGAGAAACTAAAGCGGGTTGATGGAGAAGACAGCATGCGAAGAAAAGTGTCGTCGCCGGCGGCTGTCTCACAGGGGCCGTGCGGTAGAATTGACGGGCCTCCCTGACAGCATACCAGGCACGATCGAGGGCGAGGAGGATCTCGCAGAGAGAGAGAGAGAGAAATAATATTTATTTGCACCCGCCAAAAGGTTGATGGGCATCCAAGGCGCCGCTCGGTCCCAGCCATGTCCTCCCCCTCAGCCGGGGACCGAGACCTCTTGAATCTCAGCAGCGGCAAGGGCGAGACGGATGACTTCACGTTGTTTAGTTTCGTCCTCGTTGTGAAGCAGTGCCTCCCAGGACTCATCTGTTCGGTCAAGTTGTCCAAAGCTCGGACATGTCCATACCATATGGATCATGTCCGCTATGCCCTCGCAACGTTTGCACCTGCAGGGCAGAAAATTGCCGCGTGCCACTTGCTATAAATCTGAAGGTTAGACAATACTCCGGTTTGTAGCTTGCGCCACGCAACCTCTTCGTTTTTGGTTAGCGGCTTACTTGCTTTAGGATTTAGGATGGTTTAGGATTTCCGGATACGTATTAAGATGGTCATCGAAATGTAGGAGCTCCTCATCGCGCGAGGGGGACGAGGGTGTGCACAAGACGGCACTGGGATCCTGGAAGCTAGCTTATCCTCGGGCCAGTGCGTGCGCTTTCTCATTTCCCCTCAACCTTTGGTGCGCGGGTGTCCAAATGAGCGCTACCTGTTCTGCCCGTGGTGGACTGCCGGCAAACACTCCTGCTGCTGTCGCTGAAATGCAGCCCGACTCAAAGTTTCTAATAGCTGATTTAGAGTCACTTACAATAATTGTGACCTGTTGTTGAGTTAGAGGCAGCGCAGTGGCCGACTCTTCCGCCTCCGTTACTGTAAAGTGTCGGGTGCTGCCACAAGATTTTTTCTTCAGCAAAAGCATCTGCGTGCAGTGCGCTGGGGAGCTCCGGTATGAAAATCGAGTTCGCACTTGTTATCGGGACATCTCCATCAACTAAAGAATCAGTCATTTAATCGCAATAAATTAGTCAATCAATCAATTAGCCATTAATAATAGTTGATAATGTTCATTGTTTCTTTTTTTAATTCGGCCTTAAGTATAAGAACTCTTTATTTGGTTAAAATTTTGAGGTATTGGCAGGAACACGACCCAAAAGTCGAATCAAGTATTAAAAAAACCACTCAGATCGGGTATCTCGCGGCAGAGTGGGAAGAAATGGGTGCCAAAAACCAGGAAAATGAACAAACGGAGATGGAGGAACCATAGGGTGAAATAAAAGGAAGCACTAAATGATGCATAGATATCGAAGTAGCCATACTGTAAACGACAAAAAGAAGGAAACCAAAAATTGAATTATCAACCCTAACGACAAGAAATAAATCAACCGAGCCGTTTAGAGCAAGCGAGATTTCCTTCTCTGCAGTTCCCTTTGGGTAGTTTTTCAGAAGCTTTAATTATGTCCCTGGTGAGGCGGTTGGCGATTTTACTGATGATGGATAATTCGCAAAGGTCGGCTAACAGCCGCATTTTTTTCAGTGGGCTACCCCCGTTGATCACTAACTCTTACTGCGTTTCAGCACCAATGAGACCGAACCACTACCAGCGTTGATTCTCATTGCAAGCTATATTGTGATACAGCTTTTGTAGAATGAGTCAACATGCACCTATGTTCATTGTTAGGGCCAGAAAAATACACAGCGCAGTCACATTGCACATGACGTGCGTAGTTGCGCAGCCATGCCTGCACCTGTACATGCGCGTACAGCAAGTGTAGCCTACTGCTCGACCAAAACTGTGTGCGCCTTAACCGCGGAAAGAGGGCCACAGTGGAGGAAGGGAACAGTTGCTAGAAACGTTTAACGCTCAATTATGCACCCAACACTTGGGGATGGGTTAAGGGAACGAAAACGAGGAAAAGGCAGATAAGTAAGTGACATGGCGTCTTTAGCTCTGAGCTTGAGAAAGGAAGGGTAATGTATATGAATACATTCCTCCTGGCATCTGCGTTGATGTGTAAGGCGTTGCAGGGAAGCTAGGCTGGCACTCCAGGGGTCACAGAAGCGTACGCCATCCTTATGCGCGCTGACCCGCTCTGCTCGGGTGACAGACGGCTGCCAATTAGGTGCCCGGCTCTGGAGACTGCAATTATAGCGCCCCGTTCCTCCTTCCATGTGCCCGCGTCCACGAGAATTGACTGTGGCACGCCCTTCTAGATTGGTGCCCGCATTAGCCCCGGATGTCCCTGTGCTAGCAGGGCTAGAGTAGGTGGCTTGAATTAGATGGTTGAGTGAAGCTTGCCGGGCCGTTGAGGGTGTTTTGTGTGCTCTCGCACTGCTGTAAGGCGTAAGAAAAAAGTTTTGGGTTGGTGCAGGGTTGTCTGTAAAATCAAAAGAAGATTAAAGAGCTGCGGCACTGATATCTCATGGACGCCAAGTTACAAGTCACATATATAATCAGCATCCTCTTCTCTGATTAGTGTGTATAGTCAAAAATAAATATCAGTAAAAAAACGGTTTCCAGATTTTGAAAGAAATATATCAGGCTACATCCAGTTCTCTCGCACGAATTCTCCACGCATTATGCAGAAAACACAAACGTTCCACCCACGAGACACTAAGTCATCACAGGTACAGATGTGCAGATCATACGCAGTTCACAGGTTGCATAGCAATTGGAGCAAATTTGAGAAGCGGGAATATCGCTAACTAAAAGCCGAGCGCGCTCGCCAGAATTTTTTGCGAACAACGGAGAAAAGATACCCAAATATGGGCGGAGAACGCGTGCTGAGTGATGTCGACTCCACTACGCTTGGAACAGCCGGTGCCTGACCGGAGAAAAAACATCTCGAGCTTTCTGGAGAAGAACTCTCCATCAGGACATTAGACATGTGCGCACCCGCATAAGGTTAGAGAGGACTTCAATTGTCCACGCTTTGTGTGTGCACGTGTCTGCATTAAATAATGGGTGTTTAGCGCCGGCGACTAGCTCCTACTGCATTTGACTAAAGAAGCGCTCCCGCAAGTCTGCCGGGATTTAACGCCACTAACGCCAAGCCGCCGACATGGAGTAAGCACACGCCAATCATCGAGGTAACCTTGTTGGGATCCTCCGTTCGTTCGTCAGACTGTCACAGTGCGCGGTGAAAAAAATTGTTTTTTTTTATTTGCCTCTCTCGGTAATCAGTGCATTATTGCAAGATTTCTCTCTGTATTGTAACCTCTGTCAAGTACTACTTTGTATATGTTGCGCTGTTTTGAGGAACCATTTGCATGTGTTTCTTAGTGCTTTGTAATTCCTGTATATAGTTGTGATGACCCCCATAATGCGCAGGTCCACACGGGACGGAGAGGCAAAGAGACACCGTATGGCTCAGTTTAAACAAACAGGTATATTCAATAATTACACATGATTAAGATTATACATCAGAGGCTGGGGCGTCCGAGCTTACGTGCCGACGACTTCATGGGGGCGATGGAGTGGCTCCGGAGTTGGGCTCGAGCGGTTGCTGGCAGAAGCTGCACGCCGTCGGGCTTCGGCGCTGAAGGCCCTCTTCGCGAACGATGTCGTCCTGAACGTTCCTCTTCCGTACTGCTTCTCCATTTTTATATCCTCTTCTCCACACCCCCTAGGGTGAGGACGCCCACGCCGGAGGGGAAGGAGGGGGGGCTAGGGCTTTCACTTGGGCGCACAAACATACCACCGCATCGTGGTCTCGCCCCCCTCACGTGTTGAGTCCGAGGGAAAGAATGTTGTCTTCGCGGTAGCGCATAGCGTCGGCTGTGGTACGGCGCGCTCTGGCCCGCTGACAGCTCCCTTGTCCTGGAATGTGCCCGGGAGGGCCGCACCTGGAACGGCCACGCAAATTGGGGAGGATAAAGCCTGTTTCCCCGCGGCGGCGGCGGCGGGTCCGGTTGTTCTGGTCGTCACTCAAAGAGCATGGCTGGGTAATTGATGATGCCGCTGTCACGGCGGCGGGTCCCTTCGTTCTGGTCGTCACTCAAAGTGCATGGCTGGGTAATTGATGATGCCGCTGTCATCTGGGTCTCCGTCTACGCCGCGCCGTGGAACGCGGAACCTCGCAGCACACACAAGGAATGCACCTCGTAGCACACACAAGGAATGTACCTCGCAGCACACACAAGGAATGTACCTCGTTGCACACACAAGGAATGTACCTCGTAGCACACAAGGAATGTCACACTCGCTCACCCTCCAGAAGAATGTTCTCCGAACATTTGAGTCCCTGCAGCTCCCCTTGTCTTTCTGAATCGCCTCGCACAGTGCGTCCGACAAAACACTTTTCGCTGCACTCAACACCACTGCACAACACCAATGCCTCCGCTGTCATAACTGGCGTCTCCAGGGGCAGCACTGATCTTCTTTTACAGATAAACATGAAACTCAGCACCCAAGCCTCTCCTTTCTAGTCCAAACTGGACGAAATAAATTTACCACAGTTACAAAGGAGCTCCCACTTCTAGCACGATCACGGCACAGACAAAAATATAGATAACGAAAGGAAGTAGGGCAGGTTCTGCATGCGCTCCGCATGCTCTCCTGTGAAGGTGTTACTTAATGACATAAAGGTTTAACTATTAACTCCGATAACTTAACACATACGCATATAGCAATGTTATGAGCTGCGGCATTACACAATTCTGACCAGTTCACAACTCCGCTCTGTTTACACCATTAGTCCGACTTAGCTTTCCGATTTCGCAGCGGATATCGGCCTTCATGAGTCATACTAAGTAAGTCTGTGACCCTTTGTCTGCTTTGGGACTCGCGAGGGCTCGTGGCAGGAGCCTCTCCTGGCGTTATCTGCGCGGCAACCTCGCGCGCTTCTTCTTCTAGCAATGCATGAAGTAAATCCGGTGGCATTCTGGCCGTCACCTCTGGCGCCTGCCGAACAAATGCAGGAGAGGGCGTTTCTTGCGAACTATCTGCGCGCTCCGCTTCACTTCTGTCCCCATCAAAATCCGCGCTTTCCCTTTCCTCATTTCGTGAATACTGAACCGGTGCCGACTTGAGGCGATTTGCGTGTATCCTTATCAAGCGCCGGTTTACGTCTCGGACTCTGAAGTTTACCGGAGAAAGCTTCTCGACAACCTCGCACGGTCCTCTCCACTTCGTCTGGAACTTACGAGCTAGCCCAATCTGCCTTTGGCAGTTTTCAATGTACACGCTGTCCCCCACATTAAACGGCGCGTCTCTAGCACTGCGATCGTGCACCTCCTTCCTGCGCTTCGCCGCTTTCTTTAAGGCCTCCTTTGCGATGTCCCTCGCCACTTGCAAGCGCGATTCTAGCTCCACCTTATAGTCGTCCAGTGAAGCGTATGGGACACGACGGGGGCCCTCTGGCACTTCACTAGGCTGGTCCGGGTCTCGGCCGTAGAAAAGAAAGAATGGCGATTCGCCCGTGCTCTCGTGTGCTGCGGAATTGTAGGCAAACATTGCATACGGGAGCCACAAGTCCCAGTCCCGCTGGTCGCGCGAAACAAAATGCGACAGGAACCCGGCTACGGTTTGGTTCAGTCGCTCCACCGCGCCGTTGCAAGCCGGATGGTACGGTGTTGTCTGCTTCTTAGCGATCTTAAGCAGCTCGCAAACTCTCCTCATTAGCTGCGACACGAAGTTCGTTCCCCGATCTGTCAAGAGTTGCCTCGGGGGTCCATGTCGGAGCACGATCTGTTCGACAAATGCTCTTGCAACCGTGTCTGCCTTCTGATCTGGAGTGCTACCGCTTCCGCGTATTTTGAAAGGTGGTCGACAAATACTAAAATGTACTTGTTTCCGGAAGTGGTCGTGGGCAATGGGCCCATTATGTCCATACCTGTCCGCTCGAAGGGAGCCGAAACCTCAGGGAACGGCTGAATTGGAGCTGGTCTTCGTCCCTTGGGTGTTTTTCTTTCGAGACAGGAATGACACTTCGCACAGTAGTCTCTAACATCCCGTCGCATGCCACTCCAAAAGTACAAACGCTCCACACGCCTGCGTGTCTTCGCTACGCCAAAATGACCGGCGCATGGCGCATCGTGAAACGCGCGAAGAACCCTTTCTGTCCACGACCGAGGTATGACGACTCTCTCCCAAGCGGTTTTCTCTGGTCTCCCTTTCCTGGTTGGCCTCGTGCGCCGACACAGGGTGCCGTCTTTGCCAATGAAATAACCTAGCTGTTCGGGGTGAGACGGTGCGCCCTCTAAGCTTTCGATTATTCGCTTCAGGTCAGGATCTTTGCACTGCTCTGTGCGTAATTCGGCGGGGTCGACTACGGGGACAAACTCATCTATAGCTGCCACGGCAGCTGTGCGGCTGAGTGCATCAGCATTCAGATGTGTCTTTCCTGACTTGTGCTCAACTTCAAAGCAGTATTCCTGCAGGTGTAGATTCCATCAAGCGAGTCGCGAGCTAGGGTCCCTGACACTCATCACCCATTTCAGAGGATGGCAGTCTGTGACTAGCTTGAATTTGCGGCCGTAAAGGTAGCATCTGAAGTGCTTTACTGCCCAGACAACGGCGAGGCACTCCCTTTCCGTAGCTCCGTACTTTTGCTCTGTGGGGCTCAGCTGTCGGCTAGCAAAAGCAACGGGATGTTCTTTGCCCTCGATAACCTGAGATAGCACGGCACCAACTGCGAACTTTGACGCATCTGTGGCCATAACGAAGGGCAAACTAAAATCCGGGTGGCGCAACAGCGGTGCACTCATTAGTTTCCCTTTCAGGGCCCCAAAAGCATTCTCCGCGTTTTCGTCCCAGCGAAAGGCGACATTTTTGGCTGTTAAGGCGGTGAGCGGCTTAGCGAGCTTGGCGAACTCCTCTATGTGCCTTCGGTAGTAACCGATCAGGCCGAGAAACTGCCGGACCTGGCGGACGCTAGTCGGGGATGGAAAATCCGAGACACACCTTAGTTTCTCAGGGTCCGGTCGCACGCCGTCAGCTGAAACAACGTGCCCGAGGTATTTCACCTCGTTTTTGAGGAATTGGCACTTAGAGGGCTTCAGCTTGAGACCCGCTGCTCTTAGTCGCACCAAAACCTGCTCAATATCGCGCAAATAGTTATCAAAACTGTCACTGTATATGATAATGTCATCCATATACACGAAGCACAGCCTCCCCAGAAGACCTGCCAGGATAACATCAGCGGTTCTCTGCCAGACAGCAGGGCTGTTGGCCAGACCCATCGGAATTCTTTTCCATTCATAGTGCCCTGAGGGCGTGTTGAATGCCGTTTTCTCGGCATCTGCCGGATCCATTGCTATCTGCCAGAATCCCGCCGCCATGTTCACTACCGTGAAGTACCTGGCAGAGCCCAGCTGAGAAAGCGTCTCCTGTATATTGGGGATGGGGTATGGATCGATGCGAGTTACGGCATTTAGTTTGCGGTAGTCCACTACCAATTGATACGAGCCATCTGGCTTTTCCACCAATAGTGCTGGTGCTCCTTAGGGTGACTTTGAGTGTTCGACAATGCCGCGATCAATCAGGTCCTGCACCTGTCGCTCTATCTCCTCACGTTGGGAGTAAGGAATCCTGTACGCACGCTGGTAAACGGGCGATGAAGTGCCGGTTTCTATCCTGTGCTTTATAACGCCACAGCAGCCCAAATCCAGGTTGGACGCGGCGAATACTTCCGAGTAGTCGTTCAGCAAACCAGCCAGAGCCTCCCTCTCCCTGGATTTTACGTGAGAAAGATCGAACGACACCTTTGGAGCAGCCGAAGGACTAGCATGCTCTACAGTTGCGAGTACCGTATCGGTGGGCTCACGTTTCTCTATCTCAGAGGTGAAGAAAGCCAATGTTTTGTTCTTGGGAAGGCTCAGTGGCTGCTGGCTACAGTTAACCACCCGTAGGGGCACTCTGTGGGCGTCATTAACTGTCACGAGGCACGCGGCTGCCTTCAGGCCATTGCTGAGAGAGTCGACCGGCTCAAGCACTCCCACGGCGCCGCTCTCTACATCTGAAGGCACAAACGCGTACAAAATGTGCTCCGACCAAGGAAGGACGACCGCCTCCTCGACCAGCCGGACGGCAACCTGCGAATATACCTTCTCCAATGATCCCACTGTTTGACGGGTGTCAATATCGGTAATGCGAATCTCAGCCCCTCTCCTGTTCAAAAACGGAACTTTTGAGCCGCCCGCATTAACCTCTTCCTCAGAGAATGAGACTACTACCTTCCCTTTTCTCAAAAAATCCTGCCCTAATATACCTGACACTCCGTTTGGCAGAGACACCGTGTCCGGGCATACGTAGCAGGGGTACTCCAATGCAATTCCGCCGAGAGAGAAGTGTAACCGGTAGAGTCCACTTATGCCAAGAGGATCCCCCGTTATGCCTACAAATTTGGTTGCCATACCACCAGACGCTTCCAACACCTCGCGGTCCCCCTTCCTTCGAAGCGTGTTAAAACTGCTCTCCTTAAGCAATGTCACCTTTGACCCCGTATCTATCAACAATTCCATACAACAACCATTTAACTTGCAACGCACAACAGGGCATGCCTCGTCGGCCACACAAACTACCACCACCTCATCATCTACTGCTCCCTCCCCACGCTCCTCAGGCTGGGGAGGACTAACTAGTTTTTTGTCTCGGTATCTGGAGCCCCGCTGTAGGCTTGCTTAGGGCGTGTCTCGCCTGCTTCTCTTTGTGGCTCCCCACGGCGCACGTTTTGGCAGAACCTGGCGATGTGTCCGCGACCCTGGCAAGCGAAGCATACGATTTCTTCAAAATCTCGCATACCGCGCCTGTAGCTTTGTGGCGGTCTCCGGTTTCCAGCGAATGGGCGCTGTTGAGCGCGCGCTTCAACCTGGCATTCTACCTGCTGAGATAGCAGCTGTTCTAAGCGATCTAACCGCTCTGTCAAGAGAGCAACCTCAGGGTTGAGCACCGCTCTCTCTATGACGCGTACTCTCGCTGCGGCTGTCGTTAACGCCTCATTTTGTTCCTCATCCAATGCGGCCTCCACGGCTTGGTCGAAATTGCTCGGCTTGCGCGAGAGCACGAACCGGCGCACGGGGTCTTGCAGACCAGCCACGAACCAAGCGGTCATTTCCTCTTTAAGTATATCCTCCGCGTATTGCTTCTTAAGCTGGTCTCCTTCCTCCTCCCTGCTTAACGTATCGCGCGCTAAGCGCTGAAGCCGCGACGCAAACGTTCGCACGTCCTCCCCTACCATCTGTCCGGCGTCAAGGAACCTCTGTACTCGCACGTGACGTGGTTCAGTGTCAAAATGCTCAAACGCGAGCTTCTTAAATTCCGCAAATGATTTTGTGGATTTTACTTTTTCGTCTCCCCATGCAAAATCATGAGCAGCTCCTGCCATCTTACACCTCGCCATTCCCAGCATTTGAGCATCGGACCATCCCCCCATTTTCCCAATCTCTTCTAGCATGGAAAAGAAATCGCAGATTGGAACCCCTGTCTTATCTCCCGTAAACGTCGGAATGACGCTTCCTAATGCCAGCATGCTTGCTCCGAGCGACGGCTGTGGAGTGGGAGCTCCCTCAGATAAAGACATTTTTGTTTGTTTTTTCAAGCCCTCCGGTGCCTCAAGCCTCTCCAATGGGGGTAAAAGTCCCACAATCAGTCCCGTGATTCCCTTTTGATTACAATTTTGAAGTCATGAATGTCGCAGCATTCAGAGGACATTTGCTTTTGAGACCCCACTTCTGGCACCAGTGTGATGACCCCCATAATGCGCAGGTCCACACGGGACGGAGAGGCAAAGAGACACCGTATGGCTCAGTTTAAACAAACAGGTATATTCAATAATTACACATGATTAAGATTATACATCAGAGGCTGGGGCGTCCGAGCTTACATGCCGACGACTTCATGGGGGCGATGGAGTGGCTCCGGAGTTGGGCTCGAGCGGTTGCTGGCAGAAGCTGCACGCCGTCGGGCTTCGGCGCTGAAGGCCCTCTTCGCGAACGATGTCGTCCTGAGCGTTCCTCTTCCGTACTGCTTCTCCATTTTTATATCCTCTTCTCCACACCCCCTAGGGTGAGGACGCCCACGCCGGAGGGGAAGGAGGGGGGGCTAGGGCTTTCACTTGGGCGCACAAACATACCACCGCATCGTGGTCTCGCCCCCCTCACGTGTTGAGTCCGAGGGAAAGAATGTTGTCTTCGCGGTAGCGCATAGCGTCGGCTGTGGTACGGCGCGCTCTGGCCCGCTGACAGCTCCCTTGTCCTGGAATGTGCCCGGGAGGGCCGCACCTGGAACGGCCACGCAAATTGGGGAGGATAAAGCCTGTTTCCCCGCGGCGGCGGCGGCGGGTCCGGTTGTTCTGGTCGTCACTCAAAGAGCATGGCTGGGTAATTGATGATGCCGCTGTCACGGCGGCGGGTCCCTTCGTTCTGGTCGTCACTCAAAGTGCATGGCTGGGTAATTGATGATGCCGCTGTCATCTGGGTCTCCGTCTACGCCGCGCCGTGGAACGCGGAACCTCGCAGCACACACAAGGAATGCACCTCGCAGCACACACAAGGAATGTACCTCGCAGCACACACAAGGAATGTACCTCGTTGCACACACAAGGAATGTACGTCGTAGCACACAAGGAATGTCACATAGTTTCTTAGTTGAACAAAGTTTGCTGTTCAGTGAATATTTCAATCAGACTAAATATCTAGCTTGTGACCAAACGATCACTCCATTTGCTCCCCTTGGAGGTGGACTTTGGCGGAATTTGTCAAGCTAAGTCGAGCGAAACTTTTGAAAAAACAAAAGCTACCCCCGCCCACTCCCTAATGTTGACTGGGAACACGCACCATCCGTGTGGGTGTAAAAATATCTTAATAAAGACACTAAACCGAATGCATGGCAATGCGTACCTTTTGTGTACCCATGCATACAAAAGCGAGAAAAGTTGTCTGCATATAGTCGTCGCGAGTAGGTGTAAGCATAAAATGCAATGCTGATAACGGGCGGATAAGATTCTAGGACGGCTCATATGGTAGATGATAACCATAACCGCACCTGGGTATCGGACTTATTTACTAGCTGCTGAATAGCTACGTCTCCGCCCACTTCTAATCTCCTACTACACGCAGCGCGGAAGGAGCTCCTGGTTCTTTTGCTACTTCAGGACCCTCCCCGATGAGACGCTTTTCTCAGTTTGACTGCTTGCTTGGCTTCATTTTCCGCTTTTATTGCATCACGTGACACCGCGTTCAGTCGCTTCTGATTTCATACTCGGTCATACTCGGCAGAGCGCTCAGCGTTCCTCACTGCCACCCCGGTTTGTTGTTGTTTTTGTTGTTGTTGTTGTTGTTGTTACCCTCACACATAACACGCCACAGCGCCATGGCGCGTGCGGCCGCCTTGTCATCTTCGTCTACAGTTACCTAGATCCGCATTCGGCGATACACACTTCCCTTTCAACCTCTTGGCAGAACCGGCTCAATTGCACTGCCATTGCTTCAGCCCGTAAACGGGCATTTGGAAGCGCAGATACAACGAATTAAAGATGAAGAAGGGGCTGACTTTCAAAGCACCCGAGGATGCCAGTTTGAACTAGTTGCGCCAAAGTCTGCGGCTGTGGCCGATGCTTTGTTTCTTTGATGCGCATTTACAATCTGATTCACGCAATAATCTATGCAGGGAACCCATATCGATGCTAATTTTTCCTCCATTGTGTCGCTCAGTTTCGACTACATAATATTCCAACTTCTCCGAAAAAAAAAGTTTTTCTTCAAACTAAATATTGAAGTTCTTCCTCTTAAAAATGTGTCTGCACAGGAAAAATATATTTACCTCTTCTATCAGATGCCATCTGCAGGATGTAGCACCTCATCATTGTTTTCAGCGTATAAATAATGAAATGTGCATCACGCCGATTTCTGTCTTAAGTGACATCTACAAACTCTCGCTTTCTCCTTTGGTCATAGAAGAGTGCGATAGTCTGCTGGGCGAGTTGATAGACAATACCTGCCTTGATCTCTTCTTAAAGAACATGGAGTCATTTTTGGAGAAGTTAATAAAACTTGTAGGGACATTTAAGTCCTGCTTTAAGGGTACGAGGCGATGGCGTCAATGGGTCCCTTCAGCGGCCTGGAGCTCTTTTTCCGTATCACCTCGCTGACACGAATAGTGTTCCTTCTTTCACAATCACATAACGCTTAGCCTACCAATAAGGTAGAGTGAGCATTTGAGATCCCTCCCGCGCAAGTACTCCTTCATTGTCGCCTGGGTTCTGCCTACGTACCTATATACGACGAAATGGTCATTCTCTACTTTCCATCCACAGATCTTGAGGAGTCCTCATAGCACCCCTTGCGCTGTGCTGTAGCGATTAAGCGACGCACCACTAACACGCAGGTAGCTGTTTCAAACGCAGCCAACGGTGGGGCTTGTGAAACCCAGGTTCCTCTTCTCGAGAAACCTCTCGCTACCAGTGATCAACTTAGCATCCACTTGCCACGGTTGGCAGCTTTGTCATAATCCAGTGGGCATGTAGCAATGACGTTAGGAGGCCATGCGACCAAGGTGGCAGGTAAGGCACCTGATTTTTTTGCTCTCAGCGTCACCGCCGCCGACGTCGCCGGAATTTCGGTGAAGTGGAGCCTTAGCGGTATCTCGTTAAAATGTTGCTCTGGTAATTCCAGTGACTCACCGAGAATTTTCAGTTTTGCGACGCCCTTCAAATGACGTGTTCAATTTCTCGGTAAGATTTTAGGGTTATACTTCATAGTACTTTTGCACCGAATTGAATATACGTCATATCTCTAACATTAACTCCGCTGCGAAATTTATTATCTACGCTGATAACACAAGCATTTTTTTTTTACTGGAAATGATTTTGATCTCCTTCTTCAGGAATGCAATAAAACCATGACTGAATTACAAAAATGGTCTGAATCCATATGTATGCATATAAATGATAAGAAAACACAAACTGTTATTTTTCGTCGTAAAAATAAAGTACTTCCTTCCTCCATCGAGCTTAAACTAAGCTCGCGGGGTATATATTTAGTTAAACAATCTAAATGTCTAGGAGTAGTTTTTACTTCCAACATGACTTGGGATCACCATGTGGGCCATATAGCAACGAATCTGCCTCATCTAACCGGGCTCATAAGTCGGCTTAGATATAGTATTCCAAGAAAAATAAAGCTACTCCTCTATAATTCCCTTTTCTACTCCTATTTAAACTACTGCCACTTAGTCTGGGGTACAGCCACGGATAGCTGTCTTCAACGTATCTATAATCTACAGAAAAAGTTCCTTCGGCTTATTTACAATGTCCCCTGGAACTCTCCAAGCGCGAATCTCTTTTTACAAAGTGGTATGGTAAAAATTCATAACATTTATAAATATCGTATAAGTATCCGGTTTAAACTTGAAACACGTGGGAATCTAAACTAAATACGTAACCTTGCTGAATTAAATGCCCGAGAAGCCAGCTACACGACAAGGTATGCGGAGACTTGGGTAGTGCCGACTCCTCGAATAAATTGAGGTAGAGAATGCTTGCAATTCATTCTTCCTTCCCTGTTAAATACATACGCCTATAAAAATGCTGACCTCTTTAGTTCGTCAAAAAAAATTTGCGTGCTATGTACGTTGACATGTAGAATATGTTTATCCTTTTTCTTTGCTATCGATCTGTGTATATCGAGTGTGGATGTCAGTTCAATATTGTATAATGCTCTTTCACTTCATTTCGTAGTTTGATAATACGTTGACCAATTGCCTTTGTTTTATAAGCCTTGCTGTCAAGTCGCTGCCAAGCGAAAGGGGGCTGCGGCTTTGTCAAGCTGTATCTTACAGATTTTTATGCGCCTCCGCTGTCTGTACCTTTTCAAGGCAGAAATAAATTTGATTTGATTTGAGTGCACATATCTGCTGATTACCGAGTTGCTTTCTAGTTATTCTTACAAAATGTTAATGTTCTATTTTGATCCTGCTCGTCGGGATCCATTACAGCGTAGTGCGCATGTTCTTTATGGTTGTATATTTTTTCTGATGTATTATTTTTTGCCTAATTGTCAATATAGTATGCCCTCTCCTTTTAGAGTGCAGTTATGACTTGCTATATCTTAAAATAAGTAAAAGAAAAACTGTTCATCTCTGGTTTATTAACCCCAAAGATGCAATTAGGTTTTGGGATGTGCTGAAAATGGCACTGAAAAAAGACTTCATCTAAAATGCCCAGAGAGTGTGATACCTGATCTCAAGTCAACGTGATCACAAACTGTATGGCATGATTTTTCTGCTTGTTCTGCACAATCTGGGAGAAATGCGCATATAAGATCGGAATGCTAAACTTAAAACTCATTTCACTGAAATGATGCTCCTGCTGAAGGGCATCTGTGACAAAAGTGACTTTTCAATGGATTGGTTTCGGTTGCAGAAAAATTATCTCCCCTTAGCAAGATTTTGGTTTCTTTAGTTGGGTTTAGTTGTGTTTTTTTGAAGTTAGATCAGCGCAGACACAACTGGCGGCTTTCTAAATAGTGTCTGTGTATAGCAGGTTCCTGTAAATAAATGCGTGCAGTAAGTGCCAAGTAAGGAAAATAGAGCATAGCAGTCTAAGTCATCGGAAAAGGAAGATGTCCTGATTGCCCCGCCGATGACTGGAGTCCAGCTCAGGGTTATTAGTACATTTCTATCGATAGCATAAGAACATCGCTGGAGCGAAAACTCATGCGATCGCCATTATCGTTGCACAAAGCAGCTGCCACTTGACAGCCATCCTCCTCTCCTTTTTGCCGCGTCTCTCCCCTCCACCTTCTTTCTTTCTAGTTCTAGGAGAGTGGAAGGAGGCGCTTGAATAACGAGGAGTCAGCTAATATGAAGATAATTAAGACTGACTCAGCAAAAATTATTAATCGAATTTTGCGATTCCGAATAGAATAGAATCAAAATAGAATCAGACTTAGAATAGAGTTAAACGTTGAATAGAATCAAGATTTACGCCACAAGATACATAGAACAGTGGAAGGTGGTCACTCTGCGAACCAATTACTCTACATAAAAAATATCATACACACTACCAACCCTTTTAGAAACTTTTCAAAAATCATGTCTTGGTTTTCATACATCTCCTGTACGAGCATTACGTGAACTTTTTGTCACTCATTCTTTCTCAAGTAATTGAAGAGCATTTTTATGTACTTTGCGTTCTTTGTCCTTATTTTTGTGCATATTTTAAACGAAATCAATTGCCATGTATGTCTATTTCCTGTCCACGTTGCTTGCCTTGTAAAGGAGGCTGCCGGCTCTAGTGAAGTCGCTTGCTTCTCAGGCGACTTTTACCCGCAGTCTCCTCCATCTTCTGATGGAAATAAAGAAATTATTATTATTTGAATGAAGATTGTCGAGTGAAAGGAAATGCTATCGCATTTGCTATGCATCAGTACAATTGATTGTCAATATCTTTTTTTTACCTTCGCCCATTCGGAACGAAAAAATTCGATGTTTCTTATAAGTTCGGCTTGTTTTTTTTTCAGGCTTGGACGATGTTGGCCAGAGTTTTTCGAGAAGAGGAGCTAAAAGCATTTCGTGCTTGCTGTACATCAACCAGTTCATGGTCTCAGGGTTCGCAAACAGATTGATGTATGCATGAGACTTGGTTGATTGTGGGCTAAAGCTGCACACTAGCACTATTTTTGTATAAATGGTGCTGCACAGTGGCTCACATTGATAGTAAATTGAAATCCAATACCCTGGGTGATAAGAAGGTAATGCATAGTTATCCCAACATTGTGCCAGATAAATATGAAGCACGTCGCATCTGCCTGCTCAGCCCCGCCTGCTAGCAATCCAGCAGCCGCGTTTCAAAAGACGTTGCAATCATTCGGAACACACTTAGACAAAATTCAATTCCTGAGCTATTTACATTCCTATAAACATGCATAAGCCTGCAATAGCAAGTCACCAATTCGCCTTACAAAAAGTGACGTTGTTTAAAATTAATTCAAACGTTCCCGAACGAACTTCGCTTTCAAATTTTTCGATGTTGAAAGCTGATCTTAGCTAACGAGTTTTCTGAAAGCGCGTATAATAAATTCATATGACGAATCGGAGGTAGAGAAGCTGCAAAGCAGGGTAAAAAAAAACAGTCATTTTTTCTCGGTCTGTGCTAGCGGCCAGCATATGACCTTAGAGCACCCGTAGCTTTTGCTGTCGTTAGCATAATTTAGCCAACAAACAAACCACGAATCAAAAAGTACCTGGGGCAGCAAAGAGCAGGGATTAATGCAACTGCTAAGGACTTCAATAAGGAGCTAAGTTGGCGCACATTCCTCGAGCACAATTTGCGCCGAAAACAAACTAAAAAAATTGGGCGTGGTTTAGCTCTGGTTAACTCTAGTTGAATTGCGAAAGCTTCGTTTCCTCGGCACGTCTTCTACGCAGCGTCTCATTCGGACGCACTCCAGAATTCAAACCGGTCTCTTCCGCAGTTGAAGAGTCACTCCGACACGTGGCACAACTTCTAGCCGCATCTTCGTTACGACGCTTCTCGAGTCGTGCGACGCGTTCTTCTGGCGTCTCTTGAGCGCGTTCTCTCTTCCTCGCTTCGTTCTGTCGTTGTTTCTTCTCTCTCGCGCTCTGCATAACGACTAAAATACACTGACTGCTGCTGCTGCTGTTGTTGATAGGAAGAATGAAAAGGGAAAGTGCACGGGCCTGCATACTGGCTCAAGCCAAGCCACGCTCGCTGCCGCGTGCTGAAAGTAGGAGATTTAAAGGATAGGAGAATTCATATAGAGAGAAAAGGCGCACGCTAATATGCCCCGGGCCGATCCCGGAGGTAGAGCAATACCGGGTCGACCTGTGCCACAGTGCTTCCTAGAATACACTGAGGTGAAGCGCACATATATATACCCCCGCGAAGCGGCACCTCCTCTCCCTCTACCCCAGCGGAGCACATCTGGTGGAGCGAGCGGCGACGGTAGCGGCGTCGACGGCGGCGCCATCTGTTGGAGCGCGGATGTGGCGTTGCCTAGCAACGCCGCAGCCGCCATACGGCATACGACATACGGCATACGGCATGCGGCTTACGACTGAAGGGAGCGACAAGCCGAAATGGCTCGCCGGCTGGCGTGGTAAAGCTTTCGATTTAAAAGTAATACCCATAAAAGACGTGATCCCCAAGGAAAAAAAACGAAGAGGCGTTCTTTGTGCGCATGCGCAAGAAGGAGAAGACTTACGTAAATGCAAGTAAGAGCACCACAGGGATGAAGAGTGACACGGAGCAGTGCACAGGAACTGGCTCTTCCTCTTACGTGTTTTGTTTTCCCTTAGCTAATGAAATGAATCCTGGGTATTGCTCTGCCATGTTCCGGGCACAATCTACTCTTGTGCCCATTTCCCCCGAAATGCAGTTAATTATTGATGCCGACCTAAGTATGACGCGAACGATGACGATGGCCTTTTCTACGCTCAGAAGCAAGCCGCGCAGCAAAAATGCAACCATGCTGTAGCATGTCCGATATCTCTTTTGTCTCGCCTTTACTTACAGTGCGATGTTTTCGTCTCGATTGTAAGTCGACCCCCCCACTTCGGGTTTTCAAACTTTGAAGAATAGGTCGACTTACAATCATGTAAATGCGGTACAAGATGGAAGCCAACAGTCACCGAAACCAATGAGCGTGATCCCCAAGCAAAGACACAACGAAGAGGTGTTCTTTGTGCGCATGCGCAAGAAGGAGAAGACGTACGTAAATGCAAGTAAGACCACCACAGGGATGAAGAGGACATGGAGCAGTGTTCAGGAACTGGCTCTTCCTCTTACGTGTTTTGTTTTACCTTAGCTAATGAAATGAATCCTGGGTATTTCTCTGCCACGTTCCGGGCACAATCTACTCTCGTGCTCATTTCCCCCGGAATGCAGTTAATTACTGATGCCGACCTAAGAATACGCGAACAATGACGATGACCTTTTCTACGCTCAGATGAGGCAAGCCGACGATCCTCGCTGGCGCCATTGCCTAGCGTTGCCTTTTGCCATAGACACAGGGTTGCGAGCTCGCTGTTGGCTTCGCGTACTCACAACGACGTCTTCGATCCCTGATTACGCACGCACCCAAACTTGCTCTCACGCAAAGCGGAGCGGAATTACAGTAAAATCGCTTTCCGTTCTCTCGCTCTCACACCTCCTCTCTTCTCCCCGACATACGAAAGGCGCTGGCGAAATTAAGAGACAACCAGAGCGTGGCGCCCGAATGATATGCTCTAGCAGCCCGTGCAAGCCTAAATGCGCAGATTTAAAAAAGAGAGAAATTGTAATCCAATGGGATATAGGTGGGGCAAAGAGAGGGAGAGATAAAGAAAACCGATGACTTTTAAAGCGATACGCACGATATCACGGCCATTTGTCAATTAGCCCGTAGCCCTGTGCTGCGCGACGGATGAGCATTTCCGCGATTCTCTTCCACGGTACCAGTTTTCTAAGAAAAGGGCCTACTAAACCCAGGTACGCTGACGCTCGGGTGAAGAGCCCGTCCGTATCGAGTCGTGCTCGCGTTGATTCACCTCCGCGCGAATGACTGCACCTTTCCGGCCTGCTTTATCGCAGCTGGCGCCGAGAGATTGACTTGTTACCGCCATTTATGTTTCTGTCATTGAAATATCTCCTTTTACTCTCCTTGTGATTCAATGTCTCGGAAAAAAATTTCTCGCTAAAGAGATTAAAATACATGAGTGAGGAATGCCAGTAGCTGTAGCTGAGCCTCTGTAAGTAACTTCGGGACTTGAAAAAGTTTCTGCTGCCAGTTAAATGACTTAATTTTAGTTCCGGCATTGCCTAATTTCTGACGATTTAGCTCACATGAAGCACTCCTCCTTAAACTACAAATCAGGTGTTCTCGCATGAAAAAGCTCTCAGAGATTGGAGGTAATTAAAATTGAAGCGAGTTTCTTATTTGCATAACAGGTAAGTATGTACGGTACGTATAGTTTCTTT
The DNA here is from genome assembly GCA_030143305.2 of Amblyomma americanum. Taxonomy (NCBI): domain Eukaryota; kingdom Metazoa; phylum Arthropoda; class Arachnida; order Ixodida; family Ixodidae; genus Amblyomma; species Amblyomma americanum. The sequence goes on from JARKHS020004358.1 coordinate 294,267, forward strand.
TGATTTCAATCCTGTGGATATCTCCAAGGTGCCTTTGTTCATGTGAATATCTTCAGACCCCGCGCAAATCATAACACATTATTTTCTTTGATGAAATTCTTTCAAACGCGTTCCTCCTGCAGTCTAAGTGCCATTGGAAGTCAGAGGGAATTCACCGCGCTCCAACATAGCAAGTTTCTTTAAAAGTGTGAAGCGATAGGGGCGCTCTGAGCAGCCTCCCAAGTTGGTATATTTCTCTAAACCGGATATCTGCCCCCTGTGGTAAACAGCTCCCAACTCGCTCGCTCTATTCCATGAGATTTTTTCAATGTTTATTTAAATACTGGTTTTGTTATCTATGTATTGAACTCAACATACTCCAGAAAACCTTGTTGGGTGTTTATGTAACCAGAGAGGCCGGTATCAGTGTGCGTAAGGAACACTCATAGGGGAAGAACCGTTTGAGCGTTGGAGCCACCTTTAGTGTGGACATTGAAGGAACCGCCGAGATTTTAGATATGTATTTGGACCAACACTGACAAGCAGAGCCTTTGCTCGGTTCTGACGAGCATATAACTACAATGTGAAGCGCTTTTTGTATCGATAGCTACATTACGGTAGCATTTCGAGCCTTCAGCGTGGCGGCGCCATGGCGGTGGCGGCGCTGCCACCCTGTAGCTGCGCGCCACCCTGTGGCGGCGCCGTTACACCGTGGCTGCGCCGCCACGCTGACACGTGGTTGGTTACGTGGTGTGCAGCAGCTGCCGGCGGCGCGGCGCCGTGGCTGAACACGTGGTTCGTCAATTGGTTGGTCACGTGACCAGCCACGTGGTGCGGAGCAGCTACTTTTGCCGGCGGCGCGGCGCACCGGCGAAACCGAGCTGCCACAGCTATGCGCATGCGCCGTGTCAAGTCGGACGAAGGTGAAGAAGGAACGCCCAGCGAAACGGAGCGGCGAAAGACTGAATTTGCAATTCAACTAAGCAAGTTCCACTCGGCCAGCTGTAGCTATCGCGTCACTCCGGGTTTAATCAGAGCTAAACCATGGCCAATTTTTTTCACTCGACTGACGTATAAAAGGTGTGTTGACTCAGCTAAAATTCAAAAAGAAATGGACGTAATTATGTACGAAGAGGCTTAAAATTACAGAATTGAGCTATTTTTATCTGCTAAATCCATAAAAAATACTGAAATGTTTAACTCCCATCTAATTGAAAAATAAGTACCTGCACCTAAATATACAGAGAGTAAGTCTATGTTTACGTATATGGTATGAGTGATTTGTCTTCCTAGTCGTTGACTGCCTGACAGAAGACACAACTAGGGCTCAGAAATCGGTTGCAGCCGACGCCTCCAGCTTTCCTGAAGCAAGAGGCCTGATAATATCTAATTTGTGGCCATTGCAACACGAATATGCAGCGAAAGTAGCGGTTTAACTTGTGCTTGGATGCAAAGACGACACTAAGTGACATGCTACATCACGGACATCGGGTACTTGGGAAGCTTTGGGAAAAGTTCATTCATTCATTCATTCATTCATTCATTCATTCATTCATTAAGAATTTATTTCAGACAACGAAGAGGTTGTCCAGGGTGACGTGGCAAAAGGCATACATTGCCTGACGAGGCCACGCCACCAGGATGACAGGCGGCACCACTGGCTACAAAAAATCAAGAAGAGCATTACATAATAGAACACACTTTCAGTATTTTTACACAATATATTAAGACATCTTTACAAAACACTGGCTTTACAAAACACACACAGCATACATTAACCAGAATATGACCATAGCAATATTTACAAAACATACACTAGTGATAGGTATACGCTAAGTTTTTATCTTTATGGTTCATTTATGAGCATTGCTTTAATTAACATTTTGTATTTACGTATAGAGGGGGTAGTGCGTGCAGTATCCAGAATAATAGGGTATTGGTTAATTAAGTCAGGAATTTGCCATCCTAACCTCTGAAAACCATAATTTGTGCGTACACGAGGTGTTTCCATACATTGTTTTCGAAGTTCGTATGTGCTAAGTTTAGTGTGATAGGTGGTTTCGAAGGTTATTTTGTCTAGTTTGTACTGGCGTAATATTTCGAGACATAGTTTGTATGTGTGCAGTTTACTTATTTCTAATATTCCATAAGACCTAAACAAAGGCCGGCAGCTGCGCAATAACTGTATTTTCCCAACAGCTCGTAATACTCTGCAAAACTGATTACTAGTCTATGCACCGAAAACTAGCGTGCTAGCCTGGTAGCCCAAAATTAAGAAATTGCGCAGGCGTTACCCTTAAGGCATTTCAGTCCGGAGAATGCTTTGTGTTAAGAAGATTTGGGATTTTAATCACGAAATTTTTGAACACCCACTATGCAAGTCCTCCCGCACTCGTTCTTTAAAGGCGGCTCTCTCTCTGTATATGCATTTAGGATCCACTAAGACATTTAATCGCACTGTCACTCTACGCATAATTTTCCACTTACTCTTAAACGTCTAACATTAAGGCTCTCAATCGTGTCCCATCCCTATCACCACCACCACTTCTCTTTAAAAACGCTGCTCTGTCTCATTCTTTGGTAAGACTGTGATATGCATTAGGGAATTTTACCCGCCAGGACACTAGTACGAATAACGAATGAATAAACAGGTGAATAGATTAGACATAAACAACGTTAATAAAGGAATAAACAGGCCCCGAAATAAATGTCCTACTACGCTTGAGTTCACTTATTTCCTCTTTCACCTCTTTATCTCGGCCTTCACTGCATTATTTCTTCTCGCCTGCTGTGGCTGCCACCTCCCTCTGGCCGCATATGTGGTGTAGACGCTCCAGGTCTGCTTCACGCCCCCTTCCCATTCCCCCTTACTCTTAATTTAACGGCATGCGACAGAAAAGGGCGAGCGCATTCTCAGTCTGTCCCCATCCCACCTGCGAATTGCGTCGTTTCAAATGGCGAGAACTGAAGGACCTCTCTGGCTAGGCATGAGCCCCTAGACGGCTGGCTCTGAGCGCATCCGGCGTCGGAAAACGGTATACATTTTCATTTAGTAGAAGGCGCGGATCTCCGGGCTGCCTCACATTTTGCGCGTGAAGAGGAGAGATGGCCCGCAACCCATTAGAGCGTTTCCTTGCCATGCGATATTACCGCCGGCTGGTTGCTTTGTTTCTCTGTGAGAAGATGCCTCCGGGCTCTGAATTTCCGTCTTTACCCATTTAACCTCACTATTCTAAACGCCATAAAAAAAGGTGATTTTACGGAAGAAATCATTCAGCAGTTAGGTTTCCCTTTTCTACGCTACTTCTTTAAATTCTTTTTGTTTACTCTGTTCGACTCGTTCAGCCGTCGTAAAGACCTGCCGCTCGCCTTTCTGGCAGAACACGCGTCTATCGCCGGCGTTTCTTATAAATCTTCTCTAAAATGAAGCTCATCAATAGCCGCAGCTTTTACCTTGGTCGAGGTTTGTAGGAGAGCATTTAGCACGCACGCTCACGATTTCGCGTTATAAACGGGGTAAACATTCTTTAAATCTTTTAATAGTAAAACACAACAATGTCTCTTTAGGTTCAGTATCTGTTCATGACGCCAATGACGATTGTGGAGTCTTGTGGCACTCATGTTGATATCTAATTTCTGTTGTTTGTTAGTCCGTGTGTATACATTAGTGAAACATTCTGGAAGTCGTTGTTCCAAAGAAAGCAAGTCTGCGCTTCTGACGGTCTGAGTGATAACTCCATAGCTTTTTTTTCTTTTTCTATGCAAATACAAATATTCGAGGGCATAAAAAGAATGAGAAACGTGAAGGCGTCGCCGCTATCAGTTCCCTGCTGCGGTTAATCCGTGGAACAGCAGCCATTTAAGAGCTTTGGCGCTTGTTGTTGCGGCGAGCAGTTGAATGGGAGACTTAGTACATAGCGCCGATGACCGGATCGCTGTACGAAAGCTTGGTAGCGCTAGGTAACCCACTTTTCAATCGAGAACTTACGGCTCGTTTAATGCCAAAATCATGTACGCAAAGGTGTAAGAGAAGAGCACCACCAATGCCATTCACAGACAATGCGGCCAGTTGATGAGAGCTTGCATGCTAGCTAGGTTCACGAATTTATTTTGCCCTTGGTGAATTTGCCGATTATTAAAAGCATTTTTATTGATGCCTTCACATTGGTCTTCCAATAGCAATGAGGAAAGGCCGAGGTTAGAACCAACTTACGTACAAGTTAAGGTGATGCCATAAAGTTTTTTTAGAATAAAGAAGTAACCGCCATTACAGGGTAGAAAATCAGCCAATCTGCCTGAAAAATGTAGAGCCTGAGTTTTAAACCGATTGCTAAAAAGCAGTAAATAGAACCATAAATGGGAAAGGTTAACAGCTAAGGTTAGAAGCGTTGAGGTGGAAGTAAATATAAATGGACTGATCCAGTTCTCATTGCCATTGATTCCTTGCTGTACTATGACCTTTAGTAGCTGTGAATTTTCAATGTTCACGAGGATATTTAAAACGCCTCTGCGTAAACCTGTACATATATTGTAAAGAAAAAATTTTCTCGTCCTCTTGTGTTGCTACCAATACGAAGGGGTTCCAGCGCTTTGTCAAGCTGTCAATAGGCAACTTTTATTCCGGGCCGCTGTCATCACGTACGACATGCTGATCGAATAAAATATTATTAATATTATAGTGATGACTGCTTCAATTAAACACCCGCTGAAGCCTGGCACAATACTCTAGTCTGTCCGTCGAAAGCCGGTAAGAATATTTTCAAGCTCCGACTCGGTATTAACCATGGGACATCTGCTGATAGCATAGCTTGGTGTCTCTGTTGAACTCTAGAGCTTTTCCGGATTTCGATGCCCAGCTTTGGTAACTTTCATGCCGAGAGGGAGAAAATCTCCAGAACTCTCGTCGTCGCATCGTAGTCTGTGTTATATCATGTACATTGTTCTGGAATTATGCTTTCCTTTCAAACAAATTTAAGATGCGATCGCGCAAAGGGGTAATGCAGAAATCCCGCGCTTGCTAACATGTCATGATTCCGCTCTGAAGAATGCTACAGCAGTGAAATGAAATTGCGTTGAAATAATTCTGTCTACATAGATGCCGATACGTTCAAATGACTCTGCCGAGGTTTCAAACTTTGGTGGACGCCTTCGACCCGCTCTTATCGAACTTCTGTATCTTGAATTCTCTTCGCGCGGCTCCTGCCTCTACCTGTCACACTTCAGGGTCTTGATGTTTACATGCTCACCATACAGGTGTGTGCACGACGGCTCTTCCTTAGAAGCGAAGCGGTCAGCGTGCAAGGCGGCTCTGCACAAAGAAAGCCCGCTTCTCGACGATCTTTTCATTTCCAACTACCACACGCTGTCATTGGCTGCTGTCCGGAGAGCTTATCTTCCATGCGGAGATTGCAGGTGTCGGAACCGGCGATTCCGTTGCCCGCCTCATGCGCGTCCGCGTCAGGGCAGAGAATATCCGTCCGGCGAGCGCAAGAAGCCAAACATAAAAGAATTCTGCCCTATCTATTTCAACGCTCTGCCTCTTAGTATAGTTTGCCCGTTATTTCTGAGCTTAAGACCCGTTGCTTCAACTCAATTCTTGAAGAAACTGCTCTCTTTGTTGAGACAGCGTCCCCATGTGAACCACGTTCAGGCGGTTGACGCACGTCAATATGGCACTGCCGTGAGTTACTTAGTGAAGCTATCTTGTTGGCCTGTCAAAAAGACTGCACGTCTAATCTTGTTGAATACACGCTGCTGCATGTTTCGAAATAGTGTCTTTGTGTCGCTTTGAAGTAGCGCTCTACATGTGTTCAATGAAAGTCGGACGTGCAATGGTAGGCATAGAAAAAAGAACAGGGTTGCCGTCACACGTTTTTTTTTTTTTTTTACCGTGCGAGTTGAAGGGTCTGGTTTAGAGATAGTTGCTCCATGGTTTGACGTTGGGAGCGAGCAGCCCTGTATTACAGCACGCTCCAACTGGTGCTACATTTTTACAACCAAAATATTTAATAAGCTCCCACCCTGAAACCCCGCATCGTAATGAAGGAACTGTCCGCGCAAAACCTCATTTTGCTTACCTAATATCGCCGCAGATGCAGTCCGGACGTGCGCGTGGGCAGAAAGGAAAACCAGACACAGGACAAGATGTACAAAAACAAGAGGCACAAACGAAAGACTGAACTTGACACCAAAGGTTGATTGTCCACGATATGCATGCAGACACTGCCGCAAGCCAATGAAAATTGAAGCAAGACGATGCATAAAAGACCTTGTCGCAACTAAGAATCGCGCATGCGCAAGGTATGTCAGCTCTGGCAAGTGGAGTGCAATCGACTTGACGCTGAAACATTGATGCCCGTTTCTGTTGAGAATGGAGAATAGAAAATTTTTCGCAGCTCTTTTACTTGACCTCCACTCAGGATTTTATATGAATCGAACTTGTGAGTGTGCCCTCACTTAAGTTAAAACACCCACTGTGAAAACACAACGAGCTTTGTCACCCTTTCTGACTGATATTTTTCCTCTTCTACGATTTAATTTTAACTAAGAAAGGCGCATTGTTGTACAGTAATGAAACGAAAGCGCCATCCATCAATAGAGTACAAGTGTTTTGAATTTTACACCCAGTACCATGAAGCGACTACCGTCCTTAAAATTGCTTCTTACGGGCATGCAGCTTTCCAAAAAAAGTAGTGTAGGTTAGCTATTCCCCGTCGTTTGTTTTTCAACTCTTATTTTTGAGCTGAAAATCTTTCATTATGAGCATCGTGCACGTTTTTATGCTTGAATAATTTCTGACTTTTGAAGAAACCTTCAGAACTAATTATTTCGAGCACTCAGTGTTATATCTGGCATACCTTTTGTACATACTGAAACTGGGGAGCGCTATAATCAAGACAAGGGGACAACACCACATAAGAACAACACAAGACACGAGTGCTCGTGTCTTGTGGTGTTCTTATGTGGTGTTGTCCACTTGTCTTCATTATAGCGCTCCCCAGTTTCAGTATGTACAACCAACTAGCGCCCTACAAAGCTTAACTGACTTTTGTACATGATTTTCTTTTTCTTTCACTCATCATTACCAAAAAGCAAAATTGCTTGGCAGTTTACCATTACTAAGCTCAGCTGTTTCCTGCTGGACATCACCGCCACGTACCTGAAAGCTCGATTAAGGTATTCATTGACCCAGGGAGCCAGATATGCGTGTCTTCAATTTTTCATTTTCATCGTCGATGCCAATTTACCCAACGTACACCGGTGGCCTCTGCTCCAGTGCCACATTTCTGCAGTAACGTTGTTAATGGCAAAGGGTACTGTTCTAGTGCCGTGCTTTTGCCACAACGCTGTCCATGTCAGTGCACGCAGCGCACATCGTATCTCTCAATATCGCCACATAGTTGAAAAAGCGGATATTAGCTTGATAATAGCATTGTTGACAAAGACTATATGCAATGCACAGCGCGAGGGTGTGTTGCAATTTAACACGAGGGGTGATCGGCTGCTGCGATAGCATAGTACTCTCATGCAGGGGCTAGCGATGCAGATCCTTTCGCGCCGCCGCAAGTTTAAATCCCGGTCGTGGCATTATTTGTTCAATTTGCTGAGTTATTGCTGGTTTGCTCAAGGTCTCCCTCAAGGTCATGCTTCACGCAAACCGGTGAGCCGGTTTTATCTCGTGAAGCAGGTTTCGCACTGAAATTTACTTGCCGCTTAGAACCCATAGAGTCACCTTCGCTGGTTCCTCCAATTATGCCCTTGCCCTCCGGCTGCAGACTAAGGTGTGCTCGCACTAAGCGTTTGTTTCAGAAGACAATATCGACGACATGTACGTTGTGAATGACCGCCGCAGATTCGGTTGTTCGATGTAACTTGAAATTATTTTGTTCTTAAAACCAGGATCCGCAACACATCAGATTTAAGTTATCGTAACAGTGGTGTACTTTTCTACGCAACAAATTAAGCAAACATTACAAATGCTTAACAAAACCAGTCACAAGCGCGCACAGAAATGCACAGAAAAACGGAACTGAACAAGCGAACCCTACACTTAACTAAATTATACTAAACGCTTTTAAAGAAAGCAAACATAAAGATACACCACGCATGCGCACCATATCAATCTTTCAGTTTTGGTCATTTTCTTTGCCGCTTTTTGTGCCGTGTTTGGGTGTCAAGGACGGCAACAAAGAAATTTTCTTTTGATTTAAACGCTCTTAGAGCGGACGCGTTCTTGTGCTGAAAGATTTCGCGCGTGACCGAAACAGAACGAGAGAGAAGATAAATGATCGGGCGGAACAAGCTGCTGCACCCACTATGGAGTAAATCTATGAGGAAGTCAGCATCATCGATCGCTCCACGGGTAGCGAAGACCCGGAGTGGCCAAGCGTCGTCAAGGACACAATTCTTGGATATTCCTTGCTTCCCTCTCCCGCCACACGTAGTTGGAAGGAGAGAGAAAGGTAAATAAATACTGACAACTGCGCATGCTTGATCAGCTCCTCTGCCAGAGCGCGGAGCTCGGTTGTCTTCTCTACGCATGAGGTCACGCCTCTCCTCTGAGTGCAATAAAACTTATTTTGTCCCTGCCTCCACCCTTCGCGCGTAGGGAGGACGCGGCAACCTTGCCGCAGGGTGAATCTCTCCCCACGTCCCACACCCAGCTAATAGACAATGGGAGCACGCGGCAGACTCGCCTTTCATCTGGTCTCCCCGACGCCGGGAGTATCAGTTAGCTCGGACCTTCTCATCTGTCGTTGAGATTTGATAGCCCCTCGTTTGCAGTCTTTTGCTCTTGTGGTACACTGAGGTGGTAATCTTGAGGGCCGGTTTCACTCGCGTATCGAACTTTTTGTCTCGTTTCGGGCAGGGTGAAAGCGACACGTGTTGACGAGCAACTCATATAGTTTAATTTTCTAGGCTGTTTAAAATCCGGATGGCATTCATTATCCGTTGATAATTTTAGTTGGTGAAAGAAATAAAAAATGGATTGATTGATGAAATAAATGATTGATTGATTGATTTGTTCGTTCGTTCTTTCATTCATTCATTCATTCATTCATTCATTCATTCATTCATTCATTCTTGATTTTGGTGCTTTCGTGTGTTCTCGATACCAAATAATTTCGGCCTCATAAAGATGTTACAGGACAAGACCGCCTAAGCAGTCAGTTATAGTCTGTGCGAAAGACGCTTCGAAAACACTTTTTCTGCTACTACATGGGAAGCAAAGGCTGCGATGCATCTGAGACCTCATCCGCCGCATCCATTCCCCTCGTGTGCGGTCGTGTATAAGGTTGTGCACGTCTGCATGCGTCCAGATGGGCGTGGTGTGTATGGTTGTGTGTCTTGAGGAGCAATGCGGTGTAGGCGACCATTATGATCAATCTTTTATTCCCTTTGTTGAAGCTCAGTGATTATTCTCTGGCACACCAATATAGAGTAGAATTCAGTCCTATCCACTCATTTCACTTCTGTCGAGAGCAAGCTCAGGTGCCCCACCGCCGACATGGACGTCATTTTAACGTTTATTTTTATTATTTGTCAGCATAGGTGTTACACCGTCTCTGCTAGATGCAAATGTGGCGTGGTATATATGGGTAACTCCTTTTCTGCCTGCACGTATTCTTCGCTGCTTCCTTATCGGTGACTGGCCTCCGCTGTGGCTCAGTGGTTACGGTGCTCGGCTGCTGACCCGAAAGACGCGGGTTCGATTCAGGCCGCGGCGGTCGAATTTCGATGGAGGCGAAATTCTAAAGGCCCGTGTGCTGTGCGATGCCAGCGCACGTTAAAGAACCCCAGGTGGTCGAAATTTCCGGAGCCCTCCACTACGGCGTCCCTCATAGCCTGAGTTGCTTTGGGACGTAAAAACCCCATAAACCATAAAATCTTATTGGTGACATCCAATATACTTGCGAATTATATTCCGCATGGAGTGAAAGCGACAGACACTCCCGCACACATACGCGCGGGTGAGTAGAGCCCTCCATATTTTTGCAGTCAAGAACAGCACACGCTTCGTTCTCTTTTTCGTTGCCCACGACAGGTGACTGATGGCGCTGCTTTTCTACGTATTTTAGCGCATATAGAAAAAAGGCAACTGCGCAAGCACAACATATCGAGAGCCAAATTAACGCTGCGCACGGTAGCGACAGCTTCCGACGCTTGGTCCAAAAAAACATTTCACGAAGGCGCTTTCTGCAGGCACTGCAACACGCTTTTAGAATGTGTTTGGGGTCGAGGCAGCTTTCTTATAGTAAACATAACGTACAGCAAAACTATGCCTGTCGAGAATCCCAGGCTCCGAAGAACACACTTGGGAATCGCTTAGACGGCTGCTTTTCAGTGTATACGCTTGTGCTATGATCATGCCTCTGCCTTTCTTTGGTTGCGTTTCGCTCTGTTTGCAGCAGTGGGTTCTTATTTTATTTCACTTCTTCACTCAGCGAGCGTATACAGAGCGTGATACAAGAAAAAACTGTACACAGCGTCTTGGCAGGCAGACCTCGCACAGGATTTCACAGTTGAATCGCGTTATATACCGTACCGCCCCGAATTTGCGCCAAATCTCTGGGGTCGCGGCACTTGAGAGAGGCACAGGCTCTGCTTGCTGATTCCGTACGCTCGCCTTTCAATCGCATCTGCAACCCCGCGGGGTAGGGTCGATAACGGGTTTCTTTCTTAGGAAGACGACAGAGACGGGCGCCAGAAAAACCTGCTGTGCTCGGCTTCCCGAGACAGGAATAAAGAAGAAGGATTCAGATCGCGTCCTTCAAAGTTGAGGAAGAGAAAAAGGAAATGGAACAGAGAGGCGTGATATCTGTGTGCTTTACTAGACGTGCGACGTTACTCTGTGCGAAACGTTGCTTATGACATCTTTCTCGTTTGTCGAGACGTTTTGCACTTGTTGAAAACGGGGAACTCGGGTGACGAGCACAAAGACCGGGCCTCTCTGTCCATGCAAGAGAAGCATCGGACAAGCGTAAGCAAGTGCGTCGTTCCATGGAGATGCTTTCTGTGGTCTCCATTCGGAGGCCGGTGAGGAAGCGCCCTTCTAAGGAGGAACGCGGCAAGTTTTGGCCACAAATATGCTAACATACGCTTTGGTACAAAACATACAGGGAATCTGTAGGGCGCGCGTTCGACGCTCCTGCTAAATGTTGTTGTCGTCGTCGGTAGAATTTGTTTTCCTGTCGGCTGTACAAAAATAACCCCTTGTTGCTCGAAATAGCCGCATAAATCTACTCGTGCTGCAGATTGCTTCAAGCACTTCCCGTCTTCAATTCCCAGGAAACTCTGTTGAAAACTCGCTCAAGTTTTCGATTTCGAATCATGTGGAATGCTAACTTCTTTCACAATGTCTGTCATTCTCTCTATACGTTGCCTCAAAATCTCGAGGTAGACTGAAATAAAAAACAACTAAGTGCTATTTGTTTATCGCTAGAGCGGATGCGTGGCTAGGAAGGCGGGAATTGAGACATCGAGCTCATGAGGCCAAAATAGCGTGCGCCGAGATAGCAATGGCAGCTGTAAGAATGGAGTCATAGTAACTCCGCTGCTTCCTTTATGTGGCAGAAACGCGAGTATGGGATCATCAGCCTTCGCGTTGCGGTGGCCTGGAGGCGCATGCTAATACCAGTGCTGTGGCATGTTGCAAGTTGCGCGTCCGCGCCATAAGTGTCGCCACGGTCGGAACGATTGCAGCGATCCTGGTATCTGGCAGCAAACGCGGCTGGAGTCAATGACACAACGCGTCTGCGCCGCCAGTGCCGCCGCGGGCAACGCTGCAGCGCAGTGGCAGCAGACGACAGCGACCGGCGCAAGCATAGCGAGCAAAGTTTTGAGCAATTTATGTTTTTACCGCCAACTCCCAGGCACCGCCACCGTCGCATTTCAAAATCGTCCCCATTGGCTCTACGGGAATGTCACACCCTTGCTAATACTCATTTAAGAGAAGTATATGATAGTGGCACATTACCAGTGCTCACATATGGGGTGAAAGACTTTGAACCTAACGAAAAGGATTTGAAATCGAATTGTGGACAGCATAGGGACGCAGGAACAAGAAAATGGTAGAGGTAACTTTAAGTGAGTGCAAGAGAGCAGAGTGGGTTAGGGAAAGAACGTGATTTATTGATGTGCTACGTGACATCATTAAGAGAAAGCAGAAGCTGCAGGAAATTTAATGCGAGGGACAAAAAAAAAGAAGGTGACACGAAGTAACTCAGCGGATTCCAAAGAAAGCGAACGTAGCAAGGGGCGACGGAGAGTGAGTTTAGTGGACGAGATCAGGAAGTCTGTGGAAATAGGGAGACCTCAGCTCGTTGAGGACCTGGTTAATTGGAGGTCAATCATTTTCGACAATTCGGGAGAGCACCCATCCAGAGAAGCTAAACATAGCGGTCTATCACGTTCAATTATGCAGTCACTCGGTCATTTTGTTATTTTTGAATGTTTGAAGCCATGCTTCTCATGGTGGCACACAATGGCACCAGAAGCGCTTCTAACGAATTCTGGGTAAAGGGGAGAGGCCTTCTTTGCCCTGCGGTGGACGTAATTGGGCTTAGCGCGATGACAGGTGCATGCGGCATTTCAAAGCAGGACATAGCTTCTATTCCTAGTTGTTACAGCCGCAAGACAGATGAAGCCAGCGAATAGCAGTGTAGAGAGGAGCTGGTGTACCATGTTAAAGCTGAAATTTGGGGTAGTTGGATATCATTCACAACCATATTGGCTAGCGCTTGTATCGGCACGAGGACGGAGTAACACATACGCACACGACAGACGCTGGAACGCTATCGTCTGTCCTGTGCGCATGTGTTTCTCTGTCCACGTGTCGAAACAAGGGCTAGGAAATATGATTGCGGTGTACCATGCCCATGTCCATATGGCGCGCACCGTCAATCAGGTTGTAGCTGACCATGATGGTGCTGATGAATTCCACCGCCGGCATGCGTTTGTTTTTCTTCTGGTTTTATTAATCTCCCAATGATTAAAAACTACAAATTAAAAAAATAGCAACGACATCTACAATGATCCTCGGTTGATGAAATAACTTTATTTGCACCCGTCAAGGAATCAGAGGGCGAAAAAGACGAGTCTTGACCGCCGTCATCTTCCTCCCCTTTCAGCAGGCTGGGATCCCTTGGGATTCAGCGGTGTCCAGGGCCAGACGGATGACTTCTTTTTGTTCTTCTTCTTTCTGGCTGGCCATTAAAGCCTCCCAGGACTCTATATTCCTGTCTGGTTCGTTGTGGCTAGGGCATGTCCACACCATGTATGTCATAACGAGTACCTCTTTCCATTACCTTGTGCCGTTGAGCTCTTTGGCCACACTTGTTCTTGCGGCATAAAATTACATCTTCATAAACTTAAGTTTCGATCTTATTGCCGTGCTGTGTTCTCGCGCAGCAGGCGAGCAAGAACAGATACACAACATGCATCGCTTTTCCTGTTTCACAAGCTTCCTTCTTTTTACGTTTCTGCCATTAGGCGAACGCGCTAACTCCGCTTCGCTTCCGTTGACAGGGGTCTGTATGTGTCGCGAGAGCTGCAGCCATTTGCATTCAAAGTGCGCCTCCTCAATTTCGTGAAGTTTTCCCAGCTCCCCAGCTTAAATATCGACTAAAACGGTTCCCCTCGAGCAGCCGCGAAAAGGCCCATTTCCGACCCCTATAGAACGCGTTGCCATGAGAGGAAAACGCGGAGAAACCAAATGAAGCCAGCGCGTGGCACAAAAACGCAGAAGGTTAGAAATCAAGTATTGATCCATTAAGCCAAGTTCGGCTCCTTTGACCTTTGCGCTAGACCAATGTGCACGCTCGGCTTCTAAAACGAATGTGTCAGTGCTTCGTTCTCCACGATCCATCACTTCGAATACAATGAGGCTGAGTGCGCAGCAATACAAATACCAAAAGTACACCAGATGCGTACACCGACCTATCATTTTCTCTACGTTTTTTGGGCCTGCCGTTTCATCGCCGCCACCACTGCACTTCACGGCTTTGCCCCAAGGTAATAGCGCCGCCTTGTTTGGGCACACGACACATGGCGATGGTGAAGATCTCCTAGCCTATCTAATTAGCGTATCGTCAATTGCTCCAATGTGCATCGTCGAAGTGTTTATGGTCCACGATCATGGTGCCGGTAACGCCCCGTGCAGGCTATCATTAGACAGCTTATAAAAATGTATTGCACTCCCTAGATGAGCATCGACTTGTTTATTTCACTGATAATTTTTCAGGAGTCTAACAGTCGTTCAGGTGCTCAACCCGAACACGCTAGGGATCGTTCCAGCACCGTGATGTTCATAAAACAGGTAGCAAACACGCACCCCTAGACGGCTGGGAGACAGGAGGCTATAGACAGCACGTGCACGCCACTGTCGACAGAAAGTCACAAGCTTATTCTTCCTGCCTTAATCACGTTAAATCACTTGTCCTCTTGGTACTTAGATTATAATAAAGCGCATCATGCTAGGTGCATGTCATACTTCAAGGTTCGGCATAAACGTTTTATTTGAGCCACTTAAGCAACGGCCTCCTTTAGAGGCACTATAAGAAATCTTTGGCACGTTTCACAGTAAATTTGTTACAATGTGACACATGCACACTGGCGGTGTGCGTTCCAGGAAATCCTTAGAGTTTGTGGTGGTAGTTGTCCTGGAATTTCATGAGGTGTCCTCGATTTCACGTGACAAGCTAAGCCAGAACCCTGCTACCAAGTGACAAATGAGGTGGTAGATAGTGATCAGCTGTCGCCTGTCGCAAGCCAGAGAATGATTCCGAGTCACAGGTACACAAAATAAAAGCTTTATGCAGCGAATAGCGGATATAAAGAAATTTCTGATCCCTTATAAGAACATAGGCAAAGTGTTGTGTTAAAGAATGCAACACGTGGAAAGCAATGCTTGACAATTATCTACAATGTAGAGATAGATTTTGCAATAACAGCGTATTGCTAGAAAAGAGCGGCAAACAAAAGAAACACAGTTTCTTTACGGCGCAGTGTAGCCGTCCCGAAGACTGGCGCGGGAATCAGCGCTGGTCCGTGGCATGGCATCAGTGGCGTTCACCTGGGAGTCATGCGGGGCCGCTTCTTTGAAGTTAAAACTACGGTGCTGGCTTGCCATCGGTGCTAAAGAGCTCATATTTATAGGGTGCGCCGCATCTGTTAACCACTTCACGCCTAGGCAGCCGCGCGCACACACGTAGCATCAACTGCGCACTCTCCTACGCTCCGGCCGGGTCGCGCGTTGTGATTGATGTCGTGGCGATGCAGGTTTCAGTAGGTTCGAGTCGCTTCTCCTCCAACCGTGGGCCTCCGAGTGAAGTGGAGAGGCACCACTCGACACGCACAAGGTTTCGCAATCACCGTGAGTGGACGTGAGTGGTTTATGGCCATCGTTCTCAATCGTTCCACGCCGTAGGCGAACGTGTTTCTTTTTCTCTGCGTCGGCTTCTCAAATCAGTGCTGAACTTTGTGACGCAAAAGTGCTTAATTATTAGAGACGAGAGGTGGCAGCGATTGAATTTTTTTATGAGGCTGCTGAGACGAGACAGGTAATGACGGAAGAAGTGGAACTGCGGGGCATTATAAAGACAAATCCTTTATGATAACTAATCCTTGTATTTGGCTAGATCCGTCGTTTGGTGCCTTGTCTGTTCTGTTGCATGGAAACCTGAAGTAACCACTGGCGCAAATAAAGAGACGTTTCCCACTGGAAATATCACAGACAAGCGCTAGATTTCAGTTAACGCTTCATGAGAAGGAACGTAATACGTTTCTGGTAAGCTCGGAAGAACCCGAAAAGGAAAGACCGTGAAGTAGTCAAGAACATGAATGCCTTCAGCTTAGGGTGTCGCCGACGGAAATCATTCGATTGATATCGATGCCGGGATTCCTCCGTCCTTCTGTCCGAGCATCCATCTTTTCTAACTTTGATGCATTGTTTACTTCTTACTTTCTTTCCTTCTCTTTCTTTCTTACAATCTTCCTTTTCCTTTTTGCTTTTGGTTTGTTTATTTATTTATCCCCTGATTTTTTCCTTCGTTCTTTCTTTCCTTCCATTGTTCTCTCTGTTTCTAATCCCTATACCATAAATAAGGCTCTTTCTCACTCGCTATAACAAGCAGAAAAGAAAATTAACGCTTTTGGAAATATTAAAACAACCAGGAGCGAAGGGAGAAAGGAAAGAAAGACCCGGAAACTGTGAAACAACCTTCCGATTTCTGGAAGAGACTGCCTAAGTTAATCAAATGACAAGAATAAGGAAACCTGGGAGCATAAAGACAAGAGAAGAAGTCAACGGATGGCGTGAGCAGAGTCACTCAATACGGGCCAGCGTGGCTTCTACAATCGCAAGAGAAACCACGCCCTTTCTGCACGGTCCCGGTAAAAATTGCTCCCTTTAGCTTCCTCCCGCATTCCTCTTCCCCCAATCCGGAAATGCGGTTTAAGTAATGGGTATAGAAAACAAATATGCCCCAGCTTAGAGTTAATACTCAAAAGCGACCAATCACGTAGTTCTTTTTCCTGCAACTTCCATCCTTTTGGCCGTTCTGTAAACGTTGCAGAGATGAGTGATATTTTAAGAGCAAGTGAAATAAAAAAAAAACTCCCAAGACAGACTGCTTATTATAGAAGTTCTGCTGACATGAAAGCATGTTACAAAATACCCTTGATTACAACCGGCAATCATTGCAGACACAATCAATAGAAAGGGTGCACCGCGATGTGCGGAGAAAGATTTTCCAAACACATATACCACAGGTGCCGACGGCCTCTGTAAGTCAGACTAGGAACTAGGCAGCACAGGACAAGAAAGACAGAGCCAGAAGACGGACGGCCCAAAGATCCATAGGCTTTGCGGTAAACTCCCGTCCGCGAAAGTTCTTGCCGCACGAAGTAGGCCCCTTACAAAGGAAAGACGAATAGTGAGTGCACAGCGCAGATCCGGGTTCGCGTGAGAGAAATGCAATGGCTAAAACCGACACGAACTCGGTGCTTGTTCAGCGCTGTCTGTGTATCGCGACCAAACGGCGTGAGCGAGTGCCGCTCATCCACTCCAATTTATTGTCGTTCTGTGCAAAAGCAATGACGGAAGTCGACATCCCTACTTTGCGAGCAGAGAACAGTTGGGGCTAGTGCAGCGTTGCGGTGGGCTTTGTTCCGAATGCGGCGCAGGGCCTCTATCAGTGGTCGCAGCGGCGGGCACTTTGACCTGGTGCTTATCATGTTCCACCTTTATCATACTCCGTTCGTTAAAAACTATGCTTTCTTGAGCAACCTCAGCCTGGCGTCATTATCTCTGGTACCTAGTTTAAATGGTTGCTCAAAGTGCGAGAATTATTGGTGACTAGACGACGCCACGGTCACTGGACCATAATCATAGCCACGGACGCAATGATCGATGTAATGACCTGTTACGAGGCGTTCGTGCCCTGGTTTACACATCAGTTTACGTCGTGTGAAGCTCTAGAAAGGCTCCCCGGCTTTAACGGCACAGAGTGCGCATTTTGTACTGCTTCGACGCACTCTACTTTGACTTCAAAACAGGACTCCACCGCGATATTTGTGGTTTGTTTGGGCGCACAGCGTAGCGCTGCATAGTCCTAATGCTACGTGGCACACTTTTGCGTTGCATCTTATTTCCAGTCTCCTACGCCCTTCTGAAGGAGAGATTGATAAACACAGTATAGTTTCGTTGACTCACAGCCTGGGAAGTCATATAGCCGCCGCGGTGGACGCACAGTCTGCGGCTTTTATTCTCCTATTTTTGGAGGCTTTCACCTTTTTCGCCCACGCCCTCTCTCTCACCTCGATCGGGCGAAGCCGCAGTTCTCCCCAAAGTGGCGTAGTTCACTTCAACTTTTCGCACTGCGGCTGTGGAATGAGCTCACGCGAGCTCCGCTGGTGAAGCCCTCGTGGGCTTTGTAGGCTATAGAGAGCTGGGGAGGCACGCAAGCAAAGGCGCTTTGAGTTAGCCGCCAGTCTCGTTCTCTTTTTCTTTCTTTCGTATTTTACTACTATTTTCTGTCATTGCGAGGCGGATCACTCTTCCAACGTCATCCCAGAGACACGCAACGACGGTGTTGGACGAGCTGTGATACGCCGAAGATGGGGAAAAGAGAGGACACAAAAGAACAGTAGGAAGTGGAAAAGAAAGAAAAGAGTTCATGGGGAGAATAAAAAGAAGACGCACTCTTCGTTTAATGTAGGCGGGCTGGCTTTACCGACAGACGCGTGCGCATTCGTGCATGTGTACGTGCGTGTGCGTGTGCGTGCGTGCGTGTTGTGTTTGTGTGTGGGCGCACCCATGTGTGTGTGTTATGCAGCGTTTTTTCTTTATCGTGTGTTCATTGTCTTCCATTCTTCCGTTTCCTTTAGTTAGCGAACATGGTCCAGTTTAACCTCGCCACGCCGTCCTGGCTGTCATTTCACATCGAGAGAGATGACCACGACTTTCTAGGAATGAGCTCCTGTGTTAGCGCCAAACATTCCGTGGCGCTTTCGTCTGCTGTTAGTTTCATAGAGGCAAGAGCTGAGAACAATGCTTCTACGTGTCTAAAAAAAACATCCGCACAGGCGTACACTCACAGGAAGTGTGCTAGCTTCCAGTGCGAACTGAATAACTGATGAGGGGCGTTGTAATTGGCTCGAGTGGAGGTACTGCGGACTGCTGGCTTCCGTGAAACTAGTCTGGTGGCCAAACTCATATTTTTAGATGTTCTTTTGCAGACAGTAAGATGAAGAATAGGGAGAGAGAAAGACGGAATGAAGAAAAGATGAAATATGTGATCATCTATTTTACGCAGTTCGGCAACCAACTATTGTAAACTACTCGTGACGCGCTGGATTTGACAAAGAAAAAAAATCACGGTAGGTTTTGAAATGTACGTTGATTATAGGAGAGAAAAAAGGTATGCATTTTGACGTGCGCTCTGATGTTGTTTGTGTTGTTGAGACGTGTATTGTAAAACGCATTCCGTGCTTTGCTGTCAAGTTGTAATGAAGAAGCATGTGCTTGTGACCTCTCGAATGGAAGTGTGATGTGCTGTTTCGGACGCCGCTATGAACGCACTCCCTCCGAGCCACGTACAGCTTGGTGATTAAGCGCCATCACAGCAGTCCGCTGTAACTACTGCAGTGTGATATATGATTCTGTGTTGTTTAGAAAGGCGTCAGCATGGACAAATGTTGAATCGGGGCACGATTGGAGAAGCGCGTTATGGATAGCGTGGAAACGCAGGCTCGTTAGTAAAAAACACCCGACTGACTCTAGTGACAATGGCTTTCGCGAAAAAAAGTCAAGAATTAGAAGTTGACAATGTGCAGTGCATTTAGTATATCTGCTTTACTTCATCTTAAAACCAACCACAAAGATGTCCGGCATGCAAAGCGCATGGTGTGAGCAAGCACAGATTGTAAGACAAAGTTGGCCACTGAGCCAGAAATGCATCGTGCGTTTTGCGTTCATTCAGGGAGCTCGTTTAAGCACTTGGCAGTGTTTGGAAATTTCTTAAGCAATGTGACACTTGATACCAGGAGTGAACTGCTTCTTTGCGTTGCCGCGAGCGGTATTCGCAGGGGCACTTCACGACTATGGGTCACGTGTTCGGGATGTGCCGGGAAGTCTAAGGCTGGGGCCCAATTGCCCTCAAGGAAGCACAGAAGGCGCCCGTGCTAACACTCGGGAATCGTGGTGCACAATGCATTCCTGCAGAAGTATTCAAGAAATCGCGGAAATAGCAACTAAGTTTTTACAGCTTTCGCGCCAGCAAGTCGTCTACCATGCACATTAGGACATACATCTTTGCACCTCGCACCGCGCCTCCACGCAAGCTCTAGATGTCTTGTATTCCTGGACATCAACTTGTGAGGTAGTTGTGGAATATTGTATACTGATATGGAAATACTGAAACTAATATTCCAATCTTTAGATGCACAGCACAATCTTTCTTTCAAAGCTCACAATATTCATCTTGCTCACAACGAGTTGAGAAAGAAAGCTATGGCAAAATCTCTACACAGAATGTACAGCCAACATGAACAAGAGGTATATGTAGATGCCGCAGAATACCCACAGAAACAAGCGTTCACACTGTCGACGGTGGATAAGCGAGGCAGAGTGATAGTCTCCAGCACTACTAAAACGAGATCCTCGGAAACGGCAGAAGAGGCGGCTATCGCCTTTGCCATCATTAACATCAACGCTGATACTATACTAAGCGACTCTAAATTCGCCATACGCAATTATGCGAGGGCCAGAATTTCTCAGGTAGCAATTAACATAGTGAGTCAAACAAAAAACTTAGACTTAATTATTGAATTGATACGGGTACCGGCTCACTCGGGGAATCCTGGTAACGAATCGGCACACATCAAAGCTCGAGTATTCGCCAGCCGAGCAGGGGACGCGGTAGTTACTGAGAGTTTCTCAAACGACGGCCTAGCATCATATCACCACATTAGAAATCATTTTAAACTACAAAACAAGGATCTTCCCTCCTCCAGACAAAACCTTAGATAAGGAGTAGGAGACTACCTCGAGCCGACTCCAGACGCCATCCTTAATGACTTCTTACATACTATCGGAATTCTACCCAGGTGATTGCGACCCGGAATGTACTATATGTGGCGAAATAGCCACCTACTCTCACATATTGTGCAACTGTAAAGAAGAGCCGCCACCGGAATCGCTAATACAAGTTCGTACTCTCGAGCAATGGGAGGCTGTGTTGGTCAGCTCAGACCTGGGCGTTGAAACTCGGGCCGTTGAATGGGCTGCTAAGGTCTCTGTCAGCCGTGGAATGATAGCCACCTTGCACGGGTAATCTGCTTTTTGTCTTCTGACGAAATAAACGTTTTGCAATCCAGCCCTTTACTCGCGTCTAGCAGTGAAGTATATAGGCCCTAAAGCCCAATGGGCAATTTTTCTGACTATAGCAAAAACATTACCAGCAATAACCTACAAGCCTGCCGAGTGAAGATCTGTAGATATATCGTTTGTCACAGTGTAATCTTCGATATAAAAAAATGCGCGCATAAACAACTATCGGTTGAAAAATGTGCTTTTCCGGTATTTCTGGGTATCAAGGGACACTGAGAACAACGTGAAGTTGTCATGTGTCGAGATATTAGCGTATCATAACGACAACGAAGCAACATTGACTCAGACACATCTCTTACAAACTAGAAGTGACCAATAAATTAAGCGCATGTAGTGCATCTTCCGGCCGTCTTCACAAGGAGCCTGTAATTACGTCAAACAGTTTTTATGCAGATCCTTGACAGCAAGCTACAGTGTCATCAACTTCCAAACGATAACCGTGAATCCTTTCTGGTAAATGACTATTTTACTGCCAATGAAGCATCATCAAACCCAGAAAGTTCAAAGTAATTGATTTTCGGCGGAAAATGCAAAACTGCATGGAGTTTTTCTCAATTTCTCAACAAAACGCTACCGGGCGGTGGCTGATTAAAGTGTATAATTCAGGGTGCATGGCAACGCCTCTGAGTGAAAGAAGCTGCGGGCAAATTTTTAAATGGCGCCTACCACACCTCCCTTTCCCTTAGCGAGGTCGTGATTGACTTCAAGACGTTTCTAAAGGCAGCGATGGGGAACAGTTGCCATCCTTCGCGACGCAGTCTGGTTAGCTCTTTCTACAAAACTTTAATTAGAAGACACATATCTTATTTCTACTACACGAACTGCGTGGAGAAAGTGTAGCTCCGGATGTCCACACAGACATTTTTTTTCATTTTTCGCGGGCTTCGAGTAAAGAATTCAGCGAGTCACGGCGGTCGAGGCCGACGGGTGCATTTGCCAAAACTGCGTTATGAATTCGTTGCCAAAAATCACAAGTCAAATCTGGCTAGCACTTTTGATATAACTTAAGAATGAAGTGCTACCGCTATTAAACAACCATCAGTTCTATGTGTTTTTTTCTTACCACGCGAGAAGACGCCAAACAAGGCAGTCATGCTCTCATTGAAATGGCAAGCTAGTGGCTAAATTAGAATGCCGCAAAGCCGCCGTGTTTTCAATAAAACCACAGCAGTATATACACGCCACGTCGGGACACAGTAGCATTCCCTGGTGACGCATGGCTCCCACCCTGCTCCGCTGAAAGCGTTAGAGGGGCGAACACAGCTTCAGCTAATGACGGGGAATACGGAAACGACGGCGGGAGGATAGCGCAGCGTGGTGTGCTTATCGCAATACTGTTAGGCCAGCAGGAGGCAACGTCAGCACCGCGTCGCAGTCCTCTTCTCGTGGCCTTCAATCATTGCTTCAGCGCGTCACTCCGCGCCCCCTGGCAATTATTTATTTCCCTCCGGGAGATTTCCCTCCTCTCGTCGAAATTAAGTCTACTCGCTTCGTTAGGAGCTACTCCGTGCACAGGCCCGATTAGGTAGACTCGGATTCGGCCTGCACCAGAACCTCGCGGGACAGCGGGCACTCTGCTGCGAATGAATGCCTTTTTTACTACTTCCGGATGCCTTCGTTTAGTGGCCTACTTTTAATCGCCGTTGCTTTCCCTATTCTATCTTTATACCTCCTCTCTAAACATGTTCCCTTCCTTCCCGGTGCAAACTTCGCAGCTCCTCCTTTTTTTCAGACTCTCTGCCCCCGTTAAGCTATTCAGCGCACGCCTCTGGAAATGCATCACTGACTGCTTGTTAACGATGGCTGAATGAGCTGTTTGCAGACCGCTGCATGGGACACTCAAAGGTCACTACTTCAGTGCTCGCCCGCATTTCGCTTTGTAGAAATTGCTGTACAGGAAAACTATTGCGTGGTAATTCTTTCAGAAAAGCAGGAGTGACAATGCTTATGTGCTCTTTTATCGTTTAGTTTGTTTTCGCTGCCTGCATTTATATTTGTTTTCTATGCGCGCTCTTACCTTTTCCCGGCTATAAAATACTCCTCCCTTGAAATGCTTTCTGTTAGCCTTAGTGAAAGAAGTAAGTAAATAAATAAACAAACAACCCAGCTATTTTGTTAAGACTCTTCTGCTTTCTCGTGGTGTTAGTGTGGTTTTCAGTGGCTCCCTCGATACCCGGCCCGCAATGTAGAGTGAGCTTATATTTGAAGCATTGTGTTTTTCCGTTCCGGATAATTTGCTTCTGGTTCGATGAGGCCACTGCTAACTCGTTACGCGGAAATTACGCTATGTGGCAGCGAACCTTGTACATCAGGGCGGTAGTGCTTGCGACTGGTCACGGCTTGCTTCAGTTCTGTTTGAAGCAAGCTGCGGGTACTGAAACTCTCGATAAATACCAGGACAGGTTTGTACTCTACTTATCTTTACTTTCACGAACTCGTAGGCCCACGAAATAAATGTAAAATCACGTTAAGTAAAGTAGCTGACAAACTCGTTATATTTACAGACTTTTATCTTATTTACTCTGATTCTACACAGGTTGACTGTATTCAAGTGGTCACCACGCATTAGTCTTTGTTTTTGTCGACAACGAGTGTGTTTTATGCTCAGCTATTAGCAACAATTAAAACATCCAGCCTGCGGTTTGCTTCATTTGTAAGCAAGTTCTTGGTTGTATATAGCTGAAACAGCAAGCTGTGATCACCTCAGCCAATCCGCACTTTATCTGCTTCGCCTCTCTACTATAAATCACTTGAGTATCGATGTCTATCAAACAGGAACACAAAGCTGAAAGAAGACGGGGCAAAGGAGTGCAAACGATGTTGCGCTGCATTCTTTAACATTAACGGCTTCTTTTTTCTTTTTCTTTTTTTCTTCTTTTTTCTTTAACGCCTTCTTGCAACATTTCTGCAGGACACTGATCTTGTCTCTAAATGGTGACACCAAGAACGGACTATGGTCTACTGTGATTGAAGATGTGCGTTGATGGTGTCTTTTGGAGTGGACCATGTTACACTTTGAGTGAATGTGTGCATGCATGGTGGCACTGTAATGGACTATGTTCTACTGTGACTGAATATGTGCATAGATGGTGACTTCTGGAGTGGACTTTATTCTGCTGTGAGTGAATGTGTGCATAGATAGTGACTGCGAGAGGGGATATGTACAATTATAAGTGACTGTGCGCATAGCGGGGCAGGTCCGACAGGTTTTAGGACATTATTAACATAGAAGTGACGCTACGGTGGAGCAATTGCCGGCAGAATAAGCAAGGCTAATCCCACCTGTGTCATACAACAACTCAACTTCTTTGTTTTTTCTTCTACGCGTTTTGTGTTCCTGTTCGAATATCTACGAACGACCCAATGTGGCTACAATTTGGAAGCCCGTGAAACATTCAGCGTCGAGCTTTGCTTGTTCTACAAGTTTGCTATGTAATTTTGCATACCGAACTTGCGAGGAGCCAAAACGCCAAAGCTTTCATGTCACGTTCCGCAATAGAATGTTATGTCGTGACACGTATTGCCCCGCCATGTTTTGCATGTCATGTTTTCACACGGAATGCTAGGTCATAGTTTAGGAATAGTTACGCATATAAGTTCTAAGATCCCCGTTCCGAACATATTACTTGTTCTCAGGCTAAATCCACTCAAAGTGTAGCCGTTTTTTCCCGAAAAGCAAATTAACAGCCTCCTCGGCTACTATGACTATATTGCCACCTAGTGTTGCCAGGTGGCGCAAGCTGTCCGCGAAGACGATGAGGTTGCGATCGTGCTATCGCGGATCGGCCGCCATTACCGTCTCCTTTTGCCGACTCCAGCTGTTGAAGCGTCTCTCCGTGAGAACTCCGTGACAATTTGGTGGAGCCTGCTGGGTACGAGTATCCCATGCAAGAAACCCCTCCAGGGAGCCGTGCCGCCAGCCCTGCGCCGATTGACACCCCGGTACGCCGCTTCAGCCGGAGGCTGCAGGGACTTTCACCGGAGCTTGGACCACTCGCGACAGTCATGATACCAGCCACCGGTATTCTCACGCAAGCTGCCGGTGCTACACCTGCCAACTATACCTTGCAGACCCCGCGGGTTCCCAAGGCCTTCCACGGGGACCTTTTCGAAGACTTGGAGGACTGGTTCCTTCACTTCGAGCGTGTGGCTGCTTATAACCAGTGGGACGACGCCGCGAAACTAAGAAACGTCTACTTTAGCCTAGAGGATGGCGCCCGCACGTGGTTTGAGAACCGTGAGGAAGTTCTAACTTCCTGGCGAGAGTTTCGCCGTCGCCTGCTGGAGGCCTACACCAGCGCGGATCGCCGCGAACGAGCGGAGCGGGCAATCCAGTCCCGCGTCCAGCTACCGAACGAAAGCGTACAAATGTACGTCGAGGACATGACGCGGCTCTTCAGGAGAGCTGATCCTGCCATGCCTGAAGAGAAGAAACTTCGGCACTTAATGAGAGGCGTCAAAGAGCAGCTGTTCGCAGGCCTCGTGCGCAGCCCACCATCTACAGTTGCTGCATTTCTTTCGGAAGCCACAACGATGGAGAAGGTCCTGCAACAGCGTTGCGCCAGTTACGACCGGCCCGTGCATGCTGCTGCAGTCACATCATCGTTTGCCACCATCGGACAGCATCCTGATGATTTGCGGGAACTTATTCGCACAATCGTGCGTGAGGAGCTTCACAAATTTTGTAGCCCGTCGCAGCCTGCGCTCGGTTCCATCTCCGCTCTTGTACGAGCGGAGGTGCAACAGGCGTTCCGGGGCCCTGTTCCTGTGGTCGACGTACCACCTCTGCCTGGGGACTACCACCGTCCGACGTACGCCGAAGTTGCAAGGCGCCCGGCTCCCGCTTCGCCGCCACCAATTCACGCCACGCCTCAAGCCCCGCGGCCCTCTGTGCAACCGGTGCAGTACTTCGAGGATCGTCGAGCACCCCTCCGAAAGGCCGACGTTTGGCGTACACCTAACCGACGACCGCTCTGTTTTCACTGCGGAGAGCCAGGTCATCTTTATCGAAATTGTTATTACCGACGCATCGGCATCCAAGGCTTCCGCACCGACTCACCGAGACCCCGTCAAGGTGAACGACCCCCTGAAATTGAAGAATTCCTTGCGGACCAGCGCAATCCATCCCGAGCGCAGCGGCAGTCGCGCTCACCCTCACCGAGGCGCTCTTCCCCGACACCTCCCGGCTTCTCGCGAGCGGCACCGGGCCGATCGCCAAGTCCTCGTCGGGAAAACTGAAACCCGCGACCTTCGGGGGCGAGGTCGCTGGGGGGCGCTGTGCTGAAGACCTCCCGTCGTCGCCGCTACAATCCGACAAAAACCCGCCGACGCCATCACCAGAGTTAAAAAACCGCGTTTCTTTAGAAATACCCGTTCTTATCGATGGTCGCAGAGTAAGCGCATTAGTTGATACCCGGGCCGATTATTCGATCTTAAGTGGACAACTGGCGACCATTCTGAAAAAAGTGATTACCCCTTGGCCTGGCGCGCACCTTCGAACTGCCGCATCTGGTTACGCCCAAGGGTATGTGCACTGCTCGCGTTCAGATCAGCAAGTCCACGTTCGTCGTCAGCTGCATCGTCCTGGGCGAGTGTTCTCGGGACCTAATCCTCGGCATCGACTTTCTGCGGGAGTATGGAGCAATTATCGATCTGCGCAACCGAATCGTCATGTTTTCCACAGAGCAAGCCGCCGAACTCGACAACTCCTGCCAACGCAGTGCCGCACTTCGCGTTTTCGCCGACAGCGTCACACTTCCGCCCCGTAGCAGTGTTTTGATTGAAGTCGCCTGTGCTGAGTTGCACGACGCTGAAGCAGTCGCCGAGGCTAATCATTCGCTCCTCCTGACTCAAGGCATCTGCGCCGCTCGAAGCTTACTAACAATTCGCGCTGGCCGATCCGCGTATGTAAACACAATTCACTGATGTTGCAGATTTATTTTGCTGCAGCTCTTACTCATTACGTTTCAAGATTTCGTGGGGTCTGCTACCATCCTAAGATCACAGCGCTATCTGTGGCAAGAACTAGCTAGAAAACAGCATATCTCGCATGGAGACTTGTAGCGCCATCTACAATCCCATTCTAGAAGCAACCACCTGCCGCGTGCCAATGATGCCGTGTCGATGCAATATGGTGGATAGGAGTGTAGCTATATGAGAATAACGTCAGGGTGGAAATGGCGGCATAGTTTCGGTTCCTGAAAACCAAGATGGCGGCCATTAAATTTGGTTGTGCCCTCCTATCCTGTTCCCTCCTGAAAACTCCTCCAACGGGACGCAAACTGTTCAGTTGCGGGACCACTATATGTGTATACATTCGTCTGTCTGTCTGTTGCTGCCAGGAAAAAAGAAAGGAAAGTGCACAGGCCTGCTCACTGGCTCAAGCCGAGCCACAATCGCTACCACGTGCAGATAGAAGTCGACAGGATAGCAAAGACGCGCTAAAGACAAGGCCGATCCCGGAGGTTGTGCAATACCGGGCCAACCGGTGGTGGTAGTGAAGCATCCTTCACACTCTCCGCCACATTTCTAAAAATAAATCCAACTTGGACCCGTAACAGATACTCCACGGGGTCCGGACTTTGGCTTTTATACATTCGATCCGTTATATATACTCCGACCACAAGGGGCACCCACCCGGGGACAGTTGTGTACCGAATTTGGTAGGCAAATAAAACTCTATGGGTTGTGGTATAGAAATAAAACCACAATGAAATAATAGGTAAACATTGTATACATGCAATTACTGATTGAAGCGTTACCATATCGCACCTCAAGCCGAATTCTAGGCCCAACTTGACCTCCCAAACGAAGCAAGTTCTGTTTGGGATATATAGGAGTTTTAACTGGACAACGGGCGCGTTCTTCTTAGCTTTCTTCGTCTAGTTAGCCTACCCGCCGCGGTGGCTCAGTGGTTAAGGAGCTCGGCTACTGATCCGGACTTCCCGGGCTCGACCCCGACTGCGGCGACTGCGTTTTTATGGAGGCAGAACGCTAAGGCGCCCGTGTGCTGTGCGATTTCAGTGCACGTTCAAGATCCCCAGGTGGTCGAAATTATTCCGGAGGCCTTCACTACGGCCTCTCTTCTTTTCCTCCCTCCTTTATACTTTCCCTTACGGCGGTTCAGGTGTCCACGATATATGAGACACACATTGAGGCATTTCCTTTCCCAAAAAGCAATTATTATTATCAGTATAGTAAACCAAACAGCTAACGCTCGTTACTTCAACGACTTTCAGACAGTAGCGGCCTTTTTTTACAACATACTGGTAGCCTCTGTTCGAGGCTGTGGCAGGTTTGGGACATAGTATAGCACAAAAGGAAAAAAAATAGTGAAAACAGCTACAGGAAAATCTCAAGAACCCAACTGTTAATCAGAACATCGAACAGGCCTGGGGTTTGCAAGTTGTAAGCGAAAAACAAAAAACAAAATGAAATCAGACACTATCTCGCAATATCGAGTCGAAGCAATTTAAGCACAAGTCATGTACGAGAGATTATTATAAAAAGTCACTCAGAGTCATAAACAATACTACTCAACTTGAAAAGAAATGTAGACAGCGAAGTGGTGCTAACAACAGCTTCATGCAGGGCATTCAAGTCTGTAACAGCTTGGCGGAAAAACAAAGACCTAAGTGAGTCAATATTAAACCTATATTCAATTAAATCTTTATTATGTTTGTTCCTTGTATTGCGTGTAGTTGTTAAAAAAAAATATTGACTTGCGCCCATTTTGAATCCAGCACTTAAAAGTAGGAAAAGAAATTTGAGGCGCATGAACTTGACGCGAGCGTTTATTGGTGGAAGGCGAGCTCGAAGGAAAAGTTCGATTGGAGAATCATTACGTATGTATCGGTTGTAGACAAATCTCATTGCCTTGCGTTGGACGCTCTGTAACTTATTTGTACAATGTTTTGTACATGGGAACCAGGCTATGATGCTATGTTCTAGTGCAGAGCGAATCATTGAAATATAAGCTAGTCTTTTTGTACCTGGTGAAGCCGATCGGATTCCCTGCTTTAGCGAATAGCGAACAGAGAGAGCCTTGCCTCTGAGCCAGCAATTGTCGACAACTGCTAAAAAAACGCGGGTAAGGGGACTACCTAACACAGTGGAGTGTCACATAAATAGCGAGAACCAGTTGCTTTAGAATCCGGCGTCATCTTGCTATTGCCATCCAAAGTAAGAGCAAAAGGTTCATGGACTGTGTGGATTCATTGTTCATCTCGTGTTAATTGTGATTAGCTCTGGAACTTAATTCTCCCGTATATTATAAAAACATTTTTACGGTCAAGCGAGATTAACACCTGGGAGTAATTTATGGCCTTCATAAGTGGAAAGCGCTCTCCACAAGAATAATAGCAGCCGCCAACGGCAGCTTCCTGCGTTTTCGAGAAACGTATGAAAGAAACACGCGCCAGAAAACCAAGATAAACTAAGAGGGTAACAACCACGCGGGCTGATTAGTCTAGAAAGTTACGCAATGCCGTGCTCGAAGTAGAATGCGCTCGCTAATTAAATAAGCAGGAACTAACAAAGTTTGCGATTAGTGTTTCCGTTCCTTCCGGTTTCCGTTGTTGCTATTATTCGTAGCTTAGCGGATCCCTTGTTCACTGAGCAGACAATCTTAAGAGTTTATCGCGGAGATCTTGGGCAGGAAGAGCCTATTCATATTCATGAGCACTAGCATAATTTGATTCTCCAAGATCTAGACAAGGGGACCAGAACAGCGGGCAAGCGGGAGGGCGAGAAAGGGCGGGGTGCTTGGCGGTTCGCTATCGTCGAGAAATGATTACTGCAAATGAAACGACATATGCGGAACAAGAATTCGTGGGGATTTCATTTGGGGCGGCTGGTCGGTTTCCTTCAAACCCCGAAAGAGCTTTCTTTATCAGTCTTTCCAGCGTCTCTTCTCTTTTACTACGAAATGAGAAAGCAACCAAATAAGACCGGGCAGAAAACGTAAATTTCGGCTTTTTACTTCCTGTCCCCGTCGGTGGTTGCAAATTTAGCAAATTGCAAAGTTGCAGACTTAGTTGGAAATTTGTCTTAATGACTAGCTTCGTGAATAAAACATTGTCGAAGACCAGTAAGCGTACTTCTTCGTTCTTCGTTTTATGCTTGCAGTTGGATTTAAAAAGTCTGCTTCGTCGCATGCAGAAGGTTTAAAAGCAGAACAATTGTTACCCAGACACACTACTTTTAGGCAGACAGGGGAAAGCAAACCATTCAACAGAAAAAGCTACTGTTATCCGTTTGGTCAGGTTAGAGGGAAGTAGTGGCACCACTTAGCCCACCTACAAAACTCGAGACTGAAAGACAAAGATACACAGATACAGTGTTTGACACTCCTACTACAATAGACACGTACCAATGCGAACTTTCACGAAACACTACTGTGCTTGATTTGTGTAAAACTGGCTACGTTAAGCTCGCTTTCTTTCTCTAAAGAGCAGCTTTGTAAGGAAGAGGACCAAGAGGTACTGCTGAATTAGTCCTGTGTTCCACTATTATCTCATTCCGCACCTACATACCTACCTGCTAAAGTACCGACTAAAAACCTAGGCACTTCATGAGTGCGTAAGTGTTCTTTATTAAATGCTGCCTTGCGTTTTGCTCAGACGACTTTGTCTGCAGTGAAACAAACAGTTCCTTCTATATTTCTAACAAATAGTGTACTCAGCGTTCGCCCAACTTAGAGTCAAAAGTAGTTCCCGGCACTTGTAATCTCGAGACCAAACAAACCACATTGAAATTTAAATATTTTGGGTTATACCTTTCGTCTTTTTAAAGAAAGTTTAAGGTAAGTTCTTTTGCTTAGGAAAGCAAATCCAAGAAGTTTAACTTCAGCAGTTCTCCGCTGACCTTTAGTGAAGGCCAGACTCTATTTTATAATATTCCTACTTAAAAATATAATTGCACAGATAAAAACACCGCTTGCTCGATGCCCTTTTGATATCTAAGCAATGATGCTGACGTTAATAAAAGAGTCCTCTATGAAAAATTTGTCGAAAAAGTTTTAAGAATATCGAAGTCCCCAGCCTGCTTCTTTCAGATCAGCTTCGCTGACCACAGCGCGAGACCACCACCCTATCACCGCAGCCGAGCACTCCTCGCGTTAAACTGCGACACCCAAACTCCGTCTTCATAGACTTCCATCTGCGGCGCGGAGACACACACACACAGAACTCTCTGTAATCATCGTCGTCGTCATCGTTCATGCAAATCTGCTTTCCTACGTTTGTAGACTTTAGGCAAAAATTCTCTCTCATTTTTTTGTTTCCGCCTGATTTGTTGCACACAGAAAATGTCCATGAAACACTCTAGAATTGATGAAGAATTTTCACGCATCTGTTTTTTTCTTCAATACGCAGCATATGACCAGGCAAATTAAACCAACCAACGCATCCTTCCACGCGCATGTGGGGGAAACTAATCCGGAGCCTCCATTAAGGCACCTGTTTCTCACCACTTTTTTTTCCTTTACTCTTTCTTTCACCCATCTATCTTTCTCACGGCGCGGTTCGGTGTCCACCGTGAACACCCAAGGATATAGTTACTCTGCGCTAGATCTCCTTTCTTCAAAATCAGTTTTAAAGCGAAAACTCTTAGAGCTTTGGTTTTGCCATACAGCCATGCATTCTGCCGTCCAATGCAGAGTGTCAGCCGTAAAGACCCTAATGGCTTATCGAAATATTTAAATTGAGTTTATTTCAATTTAAATTCATTTCAATGGCCGCCATCTTCGAACCGTAGCAGGTGGTGGTCCCCTTCCCACGGTACGAAGGTGGCAGAATTCAGAGAAGAAAGTCCCCTTCACCACGTTTAGAGGAGACGGTGGAAAGGGAAAGTGCTAGAAAGAAGAGACAGAGAATATGGAGAGGTCTTAAGGGCAGGATTAATTTAAATGGCTAAACCAGAGGCATAGATGGCTTAACCAAAGAAAGGTAATTTTTGCGGCAAGAGAAAGAATTAGCTTTCTGAAATTCTTCAAATGAAGCAGTGTTCTCGGCTAGGCCGTCCAAGAGTCGCAGGAAAAGCTTTTAAAAATTTACGAGTAACTCTAGGTCGTCCAGTCCAGACAGACATCGCTTACCCGGGAGAGTCTAAACCGAAAAGTAAAAGAGCGCTCGTGTGCAATTGCTATCTTTTTATTTCATTTTCCCCTTATCACTTACGATAGCACTACTCAGGGCAGCAAACCATACGTCTACAACGAATTGTTTCACAACAGATGCTTCCACGGTCGCCCCCGAAAATCGCTCGCGACCGGCGAGCCTAGAGCTGCAAGTGACTTCGTTGCTATAGCAACGCGGAGCATGTGCAGAAAGAAGTGCGTGTGAAATCAAGCCCAGGAAACCTCTCCGTTCTTCGCCATATCAAAAAAAGTTGACCACGTCCTACGTACACTCTACGTCACTGGTGAAGACAGTTGCCAGACGCGAAAGCGTTTCGAGCCGTTTTTCCCCGCTGCATCGTTTACCTACCAATAAAAAAATTCTACAGAGCCTATGTAACCCGGTGCCACGCAGCTAGCAATTCTACCTCTGCATGGCTCTAAGTAACCGCCGCGCCCCTTACAATCTGCGCGCTAACTTCGTGAAGGCTGTCGCCACCGTACCGCGGCCTGCGCTCTACCTTACTGCTGTGACGCGACATCTAATGGGTTAATGCCCATATATGGAGATTCGCTCTTTATTTCACAATCACAGATCCCTCGGCGCCGTCATGCCACTTCTGGCGCAGTGATTCAGCGGTTAAGCGATGCGTCAGTGACCTGATATGGGACGGCAAGTGCTGACTCCGGTGGGACTTGTGCGATCCCGGATGTCCTTCCGGAGTAACCTCGCGTCACCGATTCTTAACTTAACCGCCACCTGCCAGGTTGTATGAGGACAAACACACACAAACACTCACGCACACAACGCAACACACACAAACAACCACTCACACACAACACACACAAAACCACTCAAACACAACACACACAAACACACAGACACACTCACACAAATACACTCGCTCACTCACAGATACACACACACACACTTAAAAAATACACGCGAACACACGCACGCACAGTTACACACACACACAACAAACACACGCACGCGCACACACACACAACACAAGACGCACACACAAAACAACACATACACACACGCGCACACACACGCACACGGTTTTCTCGCACAATGGGGCAAGTAAAGCTTACACATTGAAACACATTTTCTATGTACGAGTATCTATGTTGCTTGAGAAGGTTGTTCAGTAGGCTCGACGGGACGAAATGTGCGTGCAACATGCAGCGGCATAGAATTATGAGGCTCTATGTGCCGCATACAGGATTCACGCCCCATACGCATGCCTCATACGGTATTCACGCTTCCTCGAGAAAGACGCAGTGGAGAGACAGTATTTGAGGAGAAGAAGCCTCGTTGGAAGCAACGCCGTTCACGAATCCCAACCTGTGGCCCTGGAGTCGAAGAACGGATGTTTACTCCACTTGATAAGAAGGGAAGATGAGGAAAGCGGCCCGCTAATTGGGGCTCATTTCTCACTTTGCTCAGGTTTTTAAATGGGCAGGCAGAATGACTGCCACTAGGCAGAAATGCTTGCTCCCTGCATGGCCGCCTAGTTCAGCCTCCGCCGCCTGCAAGTGAGCTGAAGGCAAGAGTCACCCCTAACGAGAGACGAGAGGGAATAGTATCTGCACCGGCGGATGAGGAGAGGCAGGCTGAGCAACAGCGCCCCCCCCCCCCCCCCCCCCCCGCCAGAGATTGTGAACAGAAGGAAAGCAGCGCCGAAAGCGCGCGCGCGTAAGCGGATCACGTCAGCCAGTCCTTGCATCGGCTGATCCAAAGCGGTGTGCCAATTAGGGCGAAATGTGCATAATGCACCAAATTTAAAAGCATAAAAAGATAATTGGAGAGCGTTACAAGGCAGCCAGAGTAAAGCGAAATTGACTGGCAGAACTTTCAGGCAATAGGATGCATCAAAAGAAAAAGCTTTAAAGAGAAATCATCACGCTGAATCCCTGGTAGCTCATTCTGCTCAAGCAGTTCATCACTACAGATCAACTGGGCATCCGTAAGCTTTTATTTTTTTTATTGAGGTAGCAGTAGCAGTGGTGTTACCTCTGTGAAGCTTGGTTTATGGTTTATGTGGGGTTAACGTCCCAAAGCGACTTAGGCTATGAGAGACGCCGTAGTGAAGGGCTCCGGAAATTTCGACCACCTGGGTTTCTTTAACGTGCATTGACATCGTTCTGTGAAGCCTTGGTAAGGGAGTGTTTCACCTTCGTGATGAAGCACTACACACTAGCCAATCTCCCCGGCGAACCGCCCAGCGTAGCAATGCCCACCCGCCCATCAAAACCTTCCAGCCACCTCTCCCCTCAGGGGGGCGTCTGCAGCTTGCAGGCGTTGGTGAGCGGCGACACCACGGGTTCCAGAGCATCCGCAGGGACATCCCCGCAAAGGGATGATGGTTAACAGTGCATCCCCACTGACCCGAGCACCCGCGCCTCGCCGTCCGTAGCATCGCCATGTCCGGGGAAAAGGGGATCCTGGTGGTTGCAGGGATGCAGAGATGCAGCGATGGCGTAGAGGTAGAACATCCGCCTCGCGTGCAAGAGGACCGGGGTTCAAATCCTGGTGTCGCGCAATTCTCCACCGGGTTTTAAAAAAAATCCGCGTGTCGATGGAATTGCATAACCAGGCCTGGAGTGCGGCCTGGTCTCGGTGACCAGAACCGACAACGCACTCTCTCACCAGAGCAGGATTTGCCCACCCTGGTGTAGTACTTGGCCACAACCTTCTATGATCAAACCAGTTAACCCTCGGCCCTCAGTCCCCAGCGGGTGCAGAGCAACTGACCACGGCGGCGGTCAGACCTGTGACGCAGCGGAGGGTGCTAAGAATCTCTGGCTCCGGACAGGCAGCCATTGGAATCTGAACCTGGCAACGTTTAACGCTAGAACTTTAGCTAGTGAGGCTAGCCTAGCAGTGCTGTTTGAGGAACTAGCGGGAATTAAATGGGATGTGATAGGGCTTAGCGAAGTTAGGAGGACAGGTGAGGCGTATACAGCACTAAAGGACGGACACATACTGTGCTATCGCGGGTTAGAGGATAGACGAGAACTAGGTGTGGGATTCCTCATCAATAAGGATATAGCTGGCAACGTAGAGGAGCTCTACAGTATTAACGAGAGGGTAGCAGCTATAGTAATTAGGCTGAATAGGAGGTACAAGCTGAAAGTGGTGCAGGCCTACGCACCCACATCCAGGCATGATGACCAGACCGTTGAAAGTTTCTATGAGGACGTAGAATCGGCAATGAATAAAGTAAAATCGCAGTACACTGTACTGATGGGCGACTTCAATGCGAAGGTGGGCAAGAAGCAGGCTGACGACCACGCGGTAGGTGACTATGGGATAGGCTCTAGAAATAGCAGGGGAGAGTTATTAGTCGAATTCGCGGATAGAAATAACTTACGGATCATGAATACCTTCTTTCGCAAACGAGAAAACAGGAAGTGGACCTGGAAGAACTTTAATGGTGAGATTAAAAATGAAATCGACTTCATACTATGCGCTAAACCTGGCATCATTCAGGATGTGGCCGTCCTCGGAAAGGTGCGTTGTAGCGACCACAGAATGGTAAGGTCTAGAATTAGATTAGACTTGAAGAGGGAACGGAAGAAGGTAGTGAAGAAGAAGACCATTAACGAGTTAGCCGTAAGAGGGAAAGCACAGGAGTTTAGGATAGCGCTGCAAAACAGATATTCGGCTTTAACTGAGGAAGATGATCTTGATGTTCTTTCAATGCACGATAATCTGACATCGATAATTACGGAGTGCGCAGTAGAAGTAGGCGGTAGGACAGTTCGAAAAGATACCGGGAAGCTATCTCAGGTGACGAAAGATCTGATTAAGAAGCGCCAAAACATGAGGGCATCTAACCCTTCCGATAGAATAGAACTAACGGAGCTATCAAAGTTAATAAATAAGCGCAAGGTAGCCGACATAAGGAAGTTTAATATGGAGAGAATCTAGCACGCTATAAAGAACGATGGTAGCCTAAAAACAGAGAAGAGGAAACTAGGCATAGGTAAAAACCAGATGTATGCATTAAGAGACAAGCAGAGCAATGTCATTAGCAATATGGATAAGATAGTTAACGTAGCCGAAGAGTTCTACACAGACCTGTACAGTAGCCAATGTAATCAGAGCGTTAATGAGAAAGACAGCAGTGCACAGCAATGCGTCATCCCGCCAGTAACGAAAGTTGAAGTAAAGAAAGCCTTAGAAGCAATGAAAAGGGGAAAAGCAGCTGGGGAGGATCAGGTAACAGCAGATCTGTTGAAGGATGGAGGGCACATCGTGCTAGAAAAACTACCCACCCTGTATACGCAATGCCTTATGCCCTCGACTGTACCAGAAGCTTGGCAGAATGCAAACATTATCTTAATTCATAAGAAGGGAGACGCCAAGGACTTGAAAAATTACAGGCCAATCAGCTTACTATCCGTTGCCTACAAAGTATTTACTAAGGTAATCGCTAATAGAGTCAGGGCAACGTTAGACTTCAATCAACCAAATGATCAGGCAGGCTTTCGTAAAGGATATTCCACAATAGATCATATTCACACTATCAATCAGGTGATAGAGAAATGCGCAGAATATAACCAACCTCTATATATAGCTTTCATTGATTACGAGAAAGCATTCGACTCAGTGGAAACCTCAGCAGTCATACAGGCATTGCGTAATCAGGGAGTAGAAGAGCCTTATGTCAAAATACTGGAAGATGTATATAGCAATCTGCACAGCTACTATAGCCCTCCATAAAGTCAGCAATAAAATTCCAATAAGGAAGGGCGTCAGGCAAGGAGACACGATCTCGCCAATGCTCTTCACCGCATGTTTACAGGAGGTATTTCGAGGCCTGAATTGGGAAGAGTTGGGAATAAGAATAAATGGAGAATACCTAAATAATCTGCGATTTGCTGATGACATTGCCTTGCTGAGTCACTCAGGAGGTGAACTGCAAATCATGATCAATGAGTTAGACAGGCAGAGCAGATCGATGGGTCTAAAAATTAACATGCAGAAAACCAAGGTAATGTCCAACAGCCTAGCAAGGGAACAACAGTTCACAATTGGCAGCGAGAGCCTAGAAATTGTGACCGGAATACGTCTACTTAGGGCAGGTAGTGACAGCTGATCCGGATCATGAGAGGGAGATAACTAGAAGGATAAGAATGGGGTGGAGCGCATATGGCAAATTCTCGCAGATCATGAGTGGCAGTTTTCCAATTTCCCTCAAGAGGAAAGTGTACAACAGCATAATCTTACCGGTACTCACCTACGGGGCAGAAACGTGGAGGCTAACGAAAAGAGTTCAGCTTAAGTTAAGGACAACGCAGCGAGCCATGGAAAGAAAAATGATAGGTGTAACGTTAAGAGATCGGAAGCGGGCAGAGTGGGTGAGGGAACAAACACGGGTTAATGACATCCTAGTCGAAATCAAGAGAAAGAAATGGGCTTGGGCAGGGCATGTAATGCGAAGGCAAGATAACCGCTGGTCCTTAAGGGTAACGGAGTGGATTCCAAGAGAAAGTAAGCGTAGCAGGGGGCGGCAGAAGGTTAGGTGGGCGGATGAGATTAAGAAGTTTGCAGGCAAAGGGTGGATGCAGCTGGCAAAGGATAGGGTTAATTGGAGAGACATGGGAGAGGCCTTTGTCCTGCAGTGGGTGTAGTAAGGCTGATGATGATGATGATGATGATGATGATGATGATGATGATGATGATGATGTGGTGGTGGTTTAGCCGATGCCGGGTGTTTGGACCTTTAAGGCCCCTCGGCGGAGGCAACACACCACTTTGGCCCCAGCTTTCTGTAGACGGCACCTGCGGCCTTATCCGACCGGTGGAAATTGGCAGTCGCCTTTTCCTGTCCTCCCCATCATTTTTCACTTTCCTATCTCTGTCTCACAACTCTCCTATATCCTACTCACTTCTTGGTTTTTCCTTTTTTTCCTGGCGGCGAGGGTTAACGTTGTGTGACCTAGTTGCGTCATATTTGGTTATAGTTGAGGTGTAAAGCTGGCGTGGGCAGGACTTGCTTTCAAGTTCCTGTCCCGTCCCCTTGTTGGACTCCGTGGTGGGTGGCTGGCACCATGACCGAAAAACTAAATTTTTTTTATGGCTCCCCCCTTATCCAAACCTGCTCGCTCTTTAAAAAGAGGGCGGAACGAAGCAGCTATTTTTTCTTAAAAAGAGACAAACATTTTCAAAGTTCCACGTAATCCACAGTGAAAGCGACGGAATACAAGCAAGAATAATATCCCCATTCCTTGTGTCAAAATGCTTAACCGATACTTTAGGCCCTGTCTACAAGGTCTCAAAAATGGCCATCGGCGACTTACTTCTTGAACTGCGCGACAGCATACAGTGTTCCAGCTCTCAAACATTGCGTCTATAGGGGACATCTCTGTCTTTGTAACTCCCCACCGATCTCTAAACACAGTCTCAGGTGTAATCTCAGAATTTGACTTTATCCATCTCACAGAAGCCGAAATGCTTCAAAGGCTCACCGACCAGAATGTAATCGACGTTCACCGAATCAAAATCCGCAGGGATAACAAAGAAATAGATGCCAAACACATGACCCTCACATTTAACACCAGTACTTTGCCCGAAACGATCGAAGTTGGATACTTGAAAGTCATCGTCTGACATTATATACCAATCCCCGCCGATGTTTCAATTGTCAAAAGTTTTGCCATGGCTCACAAAGTTGTCGCGGCCGCAAAACCTGCGCGAAATGCGCTTCGAAAGACCGCCGATCTGAGGAATGTGACGCAGCACTGCGCTGTGCAAACTGCGAAGGAGATCATGCTGCGTACTCTAGGGCGCGTCCGTCTTGGAAAAAAGAAGAAATAATTACCATAAAGACAAAGGAAAACATTTCATTCAAAGAAGCAAGGAGGCGTTTTGCGCTTACCAACACATTCTCTTTCACAGCAAAACCCAACTTCGCTGATGAGGTGCGCGGGGCCGTAGCACCACACAGCACTACGGCACCTGCCGAGGCCGCTTTCACAGAGCCTATGGCAGGGCCATCCACGCCCCAGGCAGGGACAGCGAAGGCTGCTCTGCCACCCTCAAAGCAGGGAGCGCCGGTCCATGGGTCGGCATCCCGCAGGTGCGCTCCCCCCGTCGGGAGAGGCCTGAAACTAACACAACCGCGGCCCCTCCGCGGTCCTCCAGCACCTCTGTTGAGGTGATGGATACAACACCCACTCCGCCTTCATTACAGCGGCGGAACAGCCCTCTTGAGCGGAAAAAAGACAGGCCCCTCATAACGGGCCCACCACATTAGTAAATCCCCCTTCATTTCCTCTCAAAACCATAAACATGGCTTTTTTAATTCAGTGGAATTGCAGAGGACTTATGCGGAATTACAGTGACATAACGCATATTTTACGGCCAATGTTACCCATAGTTTTATGTCTTCAGGAGGCAAATATTGGTCCACAACATGTGCATATCCTAAAACATTATCAAACTTTTAGACGCGATCGAGAGCAGGCAAATCGACTCTCGGAAGGCGTCGCGATTGTTTTTCAAAGCGGCGTCCCTGCTCAAGAAATCAAGCTCAAAACAAAACTTGAGGCGGCAGCAGTCAGCATCGTCAGCTATAAAACACTAACAATCTGTTGCGTATACATTCCTCCACATTTTACATTAACAGTCCATGATCTACAAGAACTGATAGATGAACTTTTAGAGCCATATCTGGTAGTTGTGGATTTTAACGCTCACTCTCCTTTTTGGGGAAGCGACCGCTTCGACTGTAGGGGGCAAACAACCGAAGATTTTATTCTCACAAACAATATATGTCTTTTAAACACGGAAAAGGCCACATACTCCTCTCCAACCTCGAGCAATATGAGCTGTTTAGATTTGTCTATTAATTCACCATCTGTTTTTAACGAGATTTTGAATGGGACGTTATCGACAACCCACATGGCAGCGATCACCTTCCTGTATATAAGTTTGACATCTGCACCAGAAATCATCCCAGCTAAACCGCGACGTTGGAAGCTGCATTTAGCAGACTGGGAAATTTTTAGAGCAGAAGCCAATTTAGAAGATATAGTTTTAGATAACCTCAGCATCGATGAGATAAACGAAATGTTCACGAATTGTATAATTACTGCCGCACACTTAGCTATTCCTCAGTATTCAGGAGTGGTGCGGCAAAAACACAGTGCGGTGTACAAAGGAATGCAAGGAAGCAAAAAAAAACAACAAAATAGAGCTTGGGGCAAATTTCGCAGGTGCCCTACACATGAGAACCTCGTACGTTTTAAGGCAAGAGCAAAAGCTCGCTATGTCCGTCGCAGTGCCGAGAAAGCCTCATGACAGAGATACATTTCATCTATAAGCTGTCAAATAACATCAAAGAAAATGTGGGAACAGGTTCGGAAATTAAATGGCAACTTCTCACCGTTCACGATCCCTCTTTCGACAACACCTGGCATACAAACATGCGTAGGGAAACAGGCAGACATTTTGGTGGAACACTTCGCTGCAGTTTCTAGTTCATCTCACTATACGCAGTCCTTCCTGAAATACAAAAGTATTGCCGAAAAACAAAGACTTCCAACAAGTGGAGGTGCAAACCAACAATACAACAATTTCGTCACTCTCCAAGAAATCAATGCTGTATGCTGTACTGCCTGCAGGCAAAAAAAAAACTGCTCCAGGATCCGACTAGATACACTATCAAATGCTTACCCATCTTTCCCAGCCTGTCATAGAGGCACTCTTGAATTTCTTTAACAAAATATTCACAGAAGGAAAAATTACCTAAAGAGTGGAAGAAAGCCATCATAGTGACATTCCTGAAACCTGGAAAATTACCAACTTCCCCAAGTAGCTATAGGCCGATATCCCTCACAAGCTGTCTCGCGAAATCTTTCGAAAGTGCCCTTAATATGAGATTAACATTTGTCCTTGAATCCCGCGAACTTCTTGATGTCCATCAATGCGGTTATAAAAAGGGATGCTCAACAACAGACCATTTAGTTCGCCTCGAAAACACA
The DNA here is from genome assembly GCA_030143305.2 of Amblyomma americanum. Taxonomy (NCBI): domain Eukaryota; kingdom Metazoa; phylum Arthropoda; class Arachnida; order Ixodida; family Ixodidae; genus Amblyomma; species Amblyomma americanum. The sequence continues at coordinate 335,252 of JARKHS020004358.1, forward strand.
ATAAGAGAAGCTTTTATACACAAACAGCACTGTCTTGCCGTTTTCTTCGATATGGGGAAAGCGCATGATACAACCTGGAGGTTTGGGATCCTCGGCGACCTGGGCGACCTAGGTATCCGCGGTAGGATGTTAAACTGCCTCACTGACTTCCTTTCCGACTGTTCATTTCAAGCACGCCTGGGATCAACGCTGTCCAGGAGCTTCGTTCAAGAGAACGGGGTTCCTCAGGGGTGTATTTTAAGCCCGACATTGTTTATTATAAAAATGAATTCCGTAAGTAAAATAATCCCAAAGTCCATCCTGTATTCAGTGTACGTTGACGATCTTCAAATAGCCTGCACATCCTCAAACGTAGCAACATGCGAGAGACAAATACAGTTCACCATGAATAAACTAGTCACATAGGCAGATCAGAACGGTTTCCAGTTTTCCACACAGAAAACAGTAGCCATCCTTTTCTCGCTGAAACGAGGCATACAAGCCGACCCATTTATACATCTGAACGGAACACAGATACCCGTCAAAAAAGAGCATAAATTTCTAGGGATAACTTTTGACAAAAAACTCAATTTCCCGGCTCATATACACGCACTAAAAAAGAAAGCCTCCCAGTCTTTGAAAATACTCAAAGTACTGTCACGTAAACGTTGGGGTGCTGACAGGACATGTCTTTTACAAATTTATCGCTCAGTGGTACGCTCCACCTTAGGCTACGGATGTACTGTTTATGGGTCAGCGAGGCCTTCGTACTTGAAACGACTAGATCCACTACATAATTTAGGTTTGTGTCTTTCCTCTGGTGCTTACAAAACGTCACCCATAAATAGTCTATATGTAGAAATCACCGAACCGTCACTTGCACATAGAAGAACCATGCTCACATGCTGATACATTTTAAAAATTCGTTCACTGCCCATACACCTATGTTACCGAATAGTCAAAAAGTGCCCATCTAGAACACTGTTTAACAACAAACCGCTCGCTATCAGGCCACTTCTCCTGCGTTTTGAATACATGTGCCAAAACCTCGGCGCAATTGATGCATTACCTGACATTGCTCTGAGATGAGATCCACTGCCTCCATGGTACAATTTTCCTGCAATCTGTGATCTCACTCTTACGCAGTTCCATAAAAAACGAAACAACATATAGTACAAGAATTCCTTGCACTCGAAGAAAAATACAGTAGTTTTACGCAGTTTTATACAGATGGTTCAAAAACAGACGCTTACGTAGGGAGCGCAGTGGTCCGAGGGAAGTCGGAGAAAATAGTACGACTTCCACAGTGCTCATCCATCTTCACTGCAGAATGTTGCGCAGTCTGTGTGGCCGTATAAAAAATAGAAAACGAGAACCTTACCAACAGTATTATTTACACAGACTCCCTCAGTATACTTACAGCTTTGCACTCTAGAAATGTAATCACTCCGATTCTTGGTGATATCATACACAAGACAGTAACAGTGACAGCTCGAGGACAAAACATAAAACTCTGCTGGGTTCCCAGTCATGTCGGAATAAGAGGCAGCGAGAGGGCAGATTTCTGCGCTGCTAAATGTTGTGGCAAGGAAATAAAAAAGTAAATATACCTTTTAAAGATTGCATAAACTTAGTACAGCGTAAATTAAAAGAAAAATGGCAGTCGGAATGGAACGGCGAATTGAGTAATAAACTACACTTGGTAAAGCCAGTTTTAGGTGAATTTAAATCATGTGTGCACCAGGAACGTTTTAAGGAAGTGATTTTATGCCATCTCCGGATAGGCCACACACACCTAACACACAACTTCCTGCTAACAAAACAAGAAAAACCTATTTGCGAATGCGGAGATGATCTTACGGTGAACCAAATTTTATTTTTATGTGTGCAACTGGAAACACTAAGAAAAAAGTATTTTACTCAATTTTATAATGAACGCATTCCTTTTCATCCAGCACTGCTCTAAAATGATAATGTCATTGTTAACATACATTCTGTTTTTAGCTTTTTAAAAGAAGCAAGGGTACTTGAAGAACGGTAAACCTTGAACTACTGGTTTGCTTTAGCACAAGATACACCTCAGCCACTTTCTCATTTCTGAGAAGAAAGCTGGGGCTTTTTATTTCATTAGTTGGGAGCCTCAGGATCCTTGCCCAGCCAAGGATAGCTGCTGAGGCTACCTGACCTTCTCTGCGGCTTTTACCATTAGCTATTTCCAGATTTCTTCTTCTCTGTTAATACAAGGCAGTTCAATATTTTTAAGCCATCTACGCCATCGACGATTTTTAATATTCCTAGACATTCTACAGAAAACCAATTGTATCCCTTGAGCTTGGCGCATGATGGCCTTAGCTCCCTATGTGCCATAAAACACAACACAAACTACACAAACAAACAACTTCCAGCCACCTCCCCCCCCCCCCCCCCCCCTACCACATATCGACCTCACCTTCACAAGCGCTATCCAGCACCCACGGACCAAACCCTGCCCTCCAGAAGAACCACGCATCACCAAGCCAGCTATGTCCGCTTTCCGTAATGCCGCCATTAAATAGAAGCTGACGCAGCAACAAAGCTAAAAAAGTCGGCGAAATAAAATTCAAAATTTTACATCTACAATTTTGAATTTGATTTCGCCGAATTTTTTCGTTTTGTTGCTGCGCCAGCTTCTATTAAATTTTGCTTCAGCTTCTATTGAATGAAAAATTTTACATCTACAATGCCCGCCGGGGTGGATCAGTGGTTAGGGCACTCGGCTACTGATCCGGAGTTCTTGGGTTCGAAGTTTACTGCGGCGGCTGCGTTTTTGTGGAGGCAAAACGCTAAGGCGCGCGTGTGCTGTATCAGTGTACCTTAAAAATCCCCAGGTGGTCGAAATAATTCCGGAGCCCTCCACTACGGCTCCTCTTTCTTCCTTTCTTTTTTCACTCCCTCCTTTATGCCTTCCCTTACGGCACGGTTCAGGTGTCCGCCGACATGTGAAACAGATTCTGCGCCATTTCCTTTCCCCCAAAACCAATTGTTATTACATCTATAATACTCGTTCCAGGCAACTCCGTGGCAAAAACTATCCCTCGCAAGATGGCATCGGAATAAAACTCGCCTTCAGCTCTTCTGGGTAATTGTGCACATTTTAAAAGACGATGCGTAAAGACGACGGTTTGCCTTAGTCACAACAAGCTCATCTTCATCATTTATTTTCCCATAGAGACCCCTATTGTGGCATTGCATAAGATTTGCTTGTGTCCATATTTTATAGCTTCTGGATTCTTTCAATTATAAAAAGTAATGCGCAAAAAGTAATGTTCGCGCTGGTGCAAGCAGCTCCTACAGGCTGCTTGCACCAGCACGAACGCAAAAAAGTCAAACCGAAAAGGAAGAAATCACGCTCAAACAATGTCGACAGCATCGTTGTATACAAAAACTTTTTGTCGTATATCCTAGCCTATCGACCCGCTTCCGCAAAGATGCCGCACGAAACTATGTATTCTCATTGATCCTGACAGATGCTAGTTTCGCATCGATTGCGGACACAGATGAAGCGATTATGCAAAGGCCGCAAGGCTGAAAGTAGGGCTTGAAAACAAGAATTAAATCCAGTCTGAACAATGGGAGATCGCCGCTCTGGTTGTTTTTTTTTTGTTACACACACTCACAGAAACTCAGCGCTGGTCGTTGCCATATGTGGGGCCGATGTTTGTATACGTTGCCGAGGCGCGCCGATAGACCGCCGCTGCTGCTGCTACTTCTTGCGGGCCGGTAATTTTGGAGAGTGCCGCAGGCACTTCGGCAACCGTGCGTAGCCGACGAGTGGTCTGCGAAGCATCAGCGTCCATGGTTGGCGTCAGTTCCCTTGCCTTACGTCTGTATAATAACGCACCCCCGAATAGCGGGCCGCTGTTGCGTTCTAATACACCGCCGCTTTACCCACTAAATCAGTCCTGCGCTCGAGGACGGACAATAACGTGGCGGAGCTTCCAGCACTTCATTTCACTACTGCAGAGATGGGCCTGTGAGACTGATGACATAGCGTGCATTCGTCGATAACAATAAATTGCTGGTTGCCAGGTTTGCTCATTACCAGGGCGACCCCTCGGATTTATACTGAGGCAAAATCATCATTGTTTCTCCGTCTGGCTCCACTTCCTGCTGTGTTGGAATGTAATTTTTCAGGTTATTGTATTGATCCTTCTTGACAAATATTCTCAGGTGACAAGAAAGGCAACACGCGTTATAATTGTTTTGGTACGGTATTGTATATGGTATGGTATGATATGGTATTGTATGTTACGGTGCGTTGTAGTATAGTATACTGTACGGTACGGTATGATATAATATGTTGTGGTGTGGTATATGGTATGGTATGGTGTGGTATGGTATGTTACGGTACGTTGTAGTATAGTATACTGTACGGTACGGTATGATACAATAGGGTGTGGTGTGGTATATGGTATAGTATAGTATGGTATGTTACGGTACGTTGTAGTATATAGTATACGGTACAGTATGGTATGATAAAATATGGTGTGGTGTGGTATATGGTATGGTATGGTATGGTATCGTGTGGTATGGTATGGCATGGTATGGATGGTATGCAGAGTATTACATCTTGAAGCTGTGCATGAGATATTGGAGATACGTGGTGTATGTCTCCAGATTCATCTTGCTGTTAATGGAGACCATGGCAGCCAACGGAGCCTGGACTGAAGGCCCCGCCCAGAGAGGAATCCTTTTTCCCCGCGTTTTGGTACAATGTTGATAACGAAATTTTAATAGAGCAATCCATTTATTGGCTATATTTTAACCTCTTTTTGTCCGCATATTCTTGTCCGTTCGTGCGTGCACGCAAAGATAAAGTAAAACACACGCGGAAAGGCATAAGTTTGAGCGGTATTCGAACCCATACTTTTTATGTGCCAGTGTGGATGGCAACGTGTCTTGATGAGCCCGTGTGCACTGACGCGACCAGACGGCTCTGCTGCACTTGTTACTTGTCGCGTTCTTTCCTCTGAAGGAAGACTAAAGACGAATGTGCAGATGCCTACCGACTGGCTCCAGCTGGATCAGGATCACTGAAGCGTGCGACAGCAAAGAGTTGAAAATGAGTACGAGGAAGTATTGAAAAAAAAAATACTCGTCGCATCCACTGAGTGCGCCGAAATGACGATGACCGCTGCTCCAGCAACATATACCTCCCCTTGTCCTCCCTCTGCCCTTTCAGTGACTTCGAGATCGTAGAAACTTATGCGGAGGACACTTACCAATATCCTTAAAGAGAAAAGTACACAAGAGCTGTATATTTCTTACCAGTACTCACCTACGGGGAAGAAACGTGGAAGCTAACGAAAAGTGTTCAGCTCAAGTTGAGGACAACCGAGCGATCCACGGAAAGGAAAATGATAGGTGTAATGTTAAGAGACCGGAAGCGGGCAGAGTGGATGAGGGAACAAACGCGGGTTAATGAAATCCTTGTCGATATCAAGGGGAAGAAATGGGCTTGGGCAGGGCATGTAATGCGAAGGCTAGATAACCGCTGGTCCTTAAGAGTAACAGAGTGGATTCCAAGAGAAGGCAAGCGTAGCAGGGGGCGGCAGAAGGTTAGGTGGGCGGATGAGATTAAGAAGTTTGCGGGGATACGTTAGGCGCAGGCGGCAATGGACAGGTTTAATTGAAGAGACATGGTACAGGCTTTTGCTCTGCAGTGGGCGTAGTCAGGCTGATGATGATGATGATGATGATGATGATGATCAATAGGTGCGACAGAACAAAAGGGGATGATTCCGTACGCAGCGAAGCACACGGAGGAATACAAAGATTTAAATGAAAGGCACCATGCGAGAGCAAAATTTTATATGATTATGATGCACAATATCCTCAAACCTTAAGGGCGACTTCTTGGAAATGTTGCAGATTTTTCAAAGCGAGAGGAACATCTGCGATCTCCTATGAAAAGTCGCGGGCGTCAAACCATGCACGTAGGCCGTGCCATTGTGCAATGTGCCACCTACGTTGTAATCAGGTAGGACGCGCAATCTATGCCGTCAACGCTTTGAAACGCCTCACGCGTGCTCTGGGCGCATCTGTCTATGAGTTATAGTCAGGTGAGACGCGCCGTCGTTTCACGCGATCAAACATTTCGAAACGCATGCAGTGTGGTCATGGCACTCTAGGAAGGGCCAAGTGAAAGACGCACTATGGCAGCATCAACGGAACGTGGGGCGGGATCCGCGTTATACTGTGATAAACGTGAGGCGCTGCCGCTCTACAGCGCTTCGTCGAAATTCCGAACCGCCACGTGGCGGCGAAAGTATGAAATAAGCTCTGTCAATTCGTCTCGTGCATATTAATTGATATGGCTCAGTGTTTAGCGCGCTCAATTACTGGCCCAGGGGTACCGGGATGCCCCGTATGTCGATGGAGGCGAAACGCTAAAGTCGCCCGTGTGCTGTGCGATGTCACCGCACCTAAAAAGTCCTCAGGTGCTCGAAATTATGACGCAGTCTTCGACGACAACATCTGAAATATTCGCACAAATAAAGTTAATTCCACCACCTCCACTACGGCACCTTTTTCATCTCTCTCTTCTTTCACTTTCTCCTGATCGCTTACCTCAAGGTGCTGTTGGTGTGTCTAGAAAAAAGTGGAACAGTTTTGCTCCGCCCTCTTCTTTCCTAGAAAAACACATCAATCAAAAACATCAACACTGGCTTACTCGTTCCCTACAGGACTGACCTGGTCCGCATGACACCACCAGATGAAACAATGAAAATCAAAAGAAGTGCTCGTGCCGAGACGTCGAGAACAGGAGGCGACGGCTCTAAAATGTCATCGCAGACACTGGGTCACTTATTGACACGTAATTCTTTGCTACTGACGTACCGCAACGAGTGACTAAAGGTTTGCTGAGTAATACTGCCTGCTGTGCAAACATAGCAATGAAACAAAGCAACGCGCCATGCATTCCCGTAGCGGGTCAATATAAGTGTAGCACGAATTCTCTTTCGGAGGAATAGTTCAGAAGATGATTGTTGAATCGTTTTCGCGGAAATGCATCAATTACTGGGACGCGAGAAAAACTACATTATTCCAGAAGTTTTCAAATAGGCAGGCGAACATACCTTGAAGGGTTCAGTTTTGACGTGGCGGCTCTACATTACCACAAAGAACGGAACACGATTTCTTCCGTCCGCCTCTCCCTGAATTGCTTCATGGAAGTAACGTAATCACCTTCTGTGAGTTGTTATAGTTACTCACTGAGACCTTCGTATTCGTACGGGGGCATACTTTTAAGTACACCCCATATTTCGAGTTCGCAATTGCATGCAAAGACATAAAGCGCATTACTGCCTTTCTTGCAGGGATGTTAGCAACATTGACAAAGGTGCCATAGTGTCTAACGTAACATTGCTTTGATAGGCTTAGTAACACTACAATATATCTGGTCCTACTGATCGTGGGATGAAGCGTATATTTGAGACCACGGTTCGTACTCCACGTTTACATATGCGAAGATAATGAGGTCTGTATTTTGGGGCAGTAGTTGTGGCAGCTTTGACATAAGAGCGATCTCACTACAGGTGCCTAATTCTGCGCTATATGAGCCTCCTAATTTATTTTCAGTTCTGAAAAACGTCATCGTCATTAAACGGTAACGAAACCTTACATTGCACTGGCACTGAACGCGCTGTGGCTCAATAGTTACTGAGACAATTTAATTCATATTGGCGAAACTCTGCCCCCTCTGCGTTCGTCTCCTGTATACTCCCTGAACCGACACAATGAATCGCACCTGCTCATTCTCTCCTCGCCAAGGCTATATAGTGTTTGTTGGGTGGACAATTCTAAAAGGTCTGTAAGCCATATTTCTGTCATGAGGCGACTGCGAGTTGCTGGGTGCGAGTACATGCTAGAAATAAAGTATTCTATATTTCGTTTCCACATAATAGCCGCGGTACAGAGTGGTTCAGCAGGAAAGTGAGCGAAGGTACGTGAGAAGAAAAGTGAGCAGGAAGGGAAAACTGGTAGGCCAAACTACAGCACCGCCAGATGGGCTGAGGGTTATTGGTGGGTGTTTGATGTGCAGGTGGCTAACAGTTAAACATAAAACATTCGGTAGGCCCTGGTCTTCTTTCCTTTATCTGAACATTGGTGCTGTTGATCTTTCTGCAGGTCTCTCGTGCTGGGTTTAGCTTCTTGATAAGTTTTCATCTTATACAGACCACACATCCCTTTTTATGTTTAACTTTTAGATCCTCCTTGTTTATCGTTTGTGCTTCGCGCCACATTAAAGCACCCTGTCAAGTTAGATTTCACTTATCTTGTATTGCTAGATGTCTTCGGGGTGCTCCCGAGTGCATGTACCTTGTTCATTTTGTTCCATCAAGCTTCATTTTCTTCATCGTCATTTGACGCGACAGCAACTGATAGGTGGCACTGGTGGCGCAGAAGAAAAGTGTATAAATACTGTGTTTCAAGTACAATATCCAGTTGCAAGTCTAGCGTGTGTCCGGTCTCCTACTCTTACTCTGGTCCCTGTCTGTGTATGCGCTAGTCAATATGTTTCACAGCTACAACCAACTAGCCCAAATGAAAGCCTTAGCTTCGCTCACGCCACGGAATGCGAAGGGAATCGTCGATTACAGAGAGTTTTTCACTGAAGTTTTGGGGACGAGGTATCGTTGGTCCGCTGAGCAGGAGGTTGTGAGGCTATCACAATCGCACACCTGACAGTCTCAACGGAGTGGCAACTGCCACTCGGTCGGAGATGGGAAATCCTTTTTTCTTACCCGGTCGCACATCATTGGGTGGACTGCTCCTACTGCGAGTGAAGGAGTTTAACCTCGCTCCGGTGGGTCAGGACTTCGATAGACAAATTGCCACATATACATTTTTTATGCATCCAAAGAATTTACAGATAAATTGATTGTAATTCAGTTGAATTACTATAATTACTATAAATTAATTCAACTCCTCCGTCCACGCGTTGTACAATGCTAGCTTTAAATAACCTCTGAAGGCATGAGTTTAAAACGTTGAACGTCCGCATAGGCACCAGAGGCGGATCTGAGGGGCAACAATGATTAAGGAGGGGTGGAGGAGGGGTGCGGCTTATGGAGGCAGTCGTATTGCAACATGCATTTATCCACCTCTGTTCATCGCGAAATAGACCGGTGCGGTTCTTCCTTCTAATATTTTCTCCTCCCCAAGCAGAAGCGGCTTAAGTGGGGTGTGCCTCCTTGTCCGAATGAGAGGTGTTCTGTCAACTGATTTAGAACGTCCTGTCAGCAACAAATGAAACACAAAACACCAACATATTAGCTGCTGGAGAGCAAATACAAGCGAGTTTGATTAACGTTTCTGAA
>JARKHS020004359.1:0-117036 GCA_030143305.2 Amblyomma americanum
CTGAGCTGAGGACGACATCGTTCGCGAAGAGGGCCTTCAGTGCCGAAGCCCGACGGCGTGCAGCTTCTGCCAGCAACCGCTCGAGCCCAACTCCGGAGCCACTCCATCGCCCCCATGAAGTCGTCGGCACGTAAGCTCGGACGCCCCAGCCTCTGATGTATAACCTTAATCATGTGTAATTATTGAATATACCTGTTTGTTTAAACTGAGCCATACGGTGTCTCTTTGCCTCTCCGTCCCGTGTGGACCTGCGCATTATGGGGGTCATCACACTATCTTGGACTGTTTACAGTTGGTAAAATAATCAATTTTTTATGTCTTCTGTAAGCGACGTCCATGTTTTTTTCCTGGACTCCTTACGAAAAGAACCAGGTAAAACCCGCCGGGAGCCCTCAGCCTCCTGGGAGTTCGTGAGAGAAAGCTGTAAGGAAGAATGGGTTTCTACGCTGACTTATGCGAGGCCTTAGTGGCTGCGATGGGGAAAAAAATGTACATCTGCTACTGAAGCAGTTTCTGGGGAGGTTTTGCAATCACAACATGCCACAAGAACCAGCACTTGCGAGAAAACCACCTCTCGCCTCTGCATGAAGCAACCCTTGTATATATATATGAGATGAGCTCTTAAACTGCTGCATTCGCGTAGAAAAAACAACGGATGGGGAAGGAAGCTGTGTTGAACACAAGGAAGCGACAACAGGTTGTTCTTATAATAATTGGTTTTTGGTGGAATGGAAATGGCGCAGTATCTGTCTCATATATCGTTGGACACCTGAACCGCGCCGTAAGGGAAGGGACAAGGGAGGGAGTGAAAGAAGATAGGAACGAATAGGTCCGTAGTGGAGGGCTCCGGAATAATTTCGACCACCTGGGGATCTTTAACGTGCACTGACATCGCACAGCACACGGGCGCCTTAGCGTTTTTCCTCCATAAAAACGCAGCCGCCGCGGTCGGGCTCGAACCCGGGAACTCCGGATCAGTAGTCGAGCGCCCTAACCACTGAGCCACCGCGGCGAGGCATTATAAATAATACTTTTTCTACCCCTCAGGCTGTAAGCCAAGTGTCCCGCAGGGGTCAATACTATAGCCTGTTATTGCTCTTAATATGTTCATTAACGATCTACCAGTTGCACTAAATCCCACAAAATGTGCGTTATATGTTGACTATACAACCGTTTACACTTCCCACAAATACACCCCCACACTTCAGCATAAACTTTCAATGGACCTGAATAACATTAGCTAGCGGTACAAAAACAACGTATGCTACAAATGAAACCCCGACCCCAGAAGAACTTTCATGTTATTTCACTCTCCTCTCATAAGCATAAATATTCCGCCATCACTGACACTTGATAACCATGCTCTGCCTATCCCCGAAACTTCCAAGTTTCTGAGCGTCACCCTAGATAAGCACTTCAAGTTTGATCGCCATGTTTAATCATTCATGCGTAATGTTTCGTTCGGCACTTATATCATAATCAAAACACGTTTCAGCCGCACATCATACGTTCGTTATATTATGCGTATATCCATGGTCACCTTAGGTACTGTTTGTCTTGCTGGGGAAATACATATTTCACACACGTCGAAAGACTTGAGCGCCTTCAGAATCAAGCCATCAGGCTCATGTCATTCAGTTTATTCCAAACACACTCTTTATGACAGCTTGCGCATACTTCCACTTCCATGGAGGTGGACGAGGAGAAGGAAAGGCAGGGAGTTTAACCAGTAGAATAAACCCATCTGCTACTCTTCACGTGGGGAAAGCGATGAGGACATATACAGATGAAAGGGAGAAGAGAGTAGCAGGAAAATTAAGTCAGTATGCAAAGTCGGCAAACCTATCGCGTATGCCTATCGTGCAGGCCTGAAGTTTTCAAGAAGCGCAGCAGTGCCTGGGAGGTCTTATCCATAATTATGCACAAGCTAATTAACCATCACGCCCATATTGATGGCGTTACTGATCAGCTTATAAATACTAATCCTACTAGGTTTCAACAGCGTAATAATTTTGTTTTGCCTAAAGTGAGGACTAATTATGGAAAATTAATTACAGTGAAGCCTGAAGCTGATGAGAAGACAAGGACCTTCATTTTATGCTCGAAGCATTTGGAGACGACCGACCCCGTTTTTTTAACCCATCTGGAGTGGAAGACAACAAGGTTTTGCTACATGCGCAAGGCATGCTCCCCGCGCAGGTGTTCCATGCCGCCTGCCTATAGCACATGAGCTTCACCGTATACGCAAATAGCCCAGGAAACATTTCGAGGACGCTAACTAACCGACGTCGACATCGCCCACACCGGATTTTCTGTATAACGCGTTAATAGTTAGAGTGGGAGGGGGACCGCTTCGACTCCCCAGCACCCACTGCAGGCCACATATATATATACTTACAACGACGCCCCGGCGCAGCAGCTGTTCGACCACGCAAGCAGGGTCGTAGGCGGCAGCGACGACGCGCACGCTGAGCTGACTTCCCCTTCGATCAGTGTCGGAAGGCGTTACCAAGTAGAATGGACGCGTGCTGTCCTCGAGGACGTAGCTTGCGCACAGCTCGTCCAACAGCAGGAGCTCCAGGTACCCGGTGAGAAGGAACTGCTTGCGCAGTCGCCTCGTCTCTCCCATCTCGGAGAATATCTGGCAGAGAGAATGAGTGAACGGACCGCCAGGAAGAGTTCGCCAGAGTTATGTGACGGAGAGGCCTTTTCAGGGAAGAAACGCAATGCATGCAGAAGAAACATCGGCTGAAATTCAATTAATAATAATAATAATTGGTTTTGGGGGAAAGAAAATGGCGCAGTATCTGTCTCATATATCGTTGTACACCTGAACCGCGCCGTAAGGGAAGGGATAAGGGAGGGAGTGAAAGAAGAAATGAAGAAAGAGGTGCCGTAGTGGAGGGCTCGGAATAATTTCGACCACCTGGGGATCTTTAACGTGCACTGACATCGCACAGCACACGGGCGCCTTAGCGTTTTTCCTCCATAAAAACGCAGCCGCCGCGGTCGGGTTCGAACCCGGGAACTCCGGATCAGTAGTCGAGCGCGTTAACCACTGAGCCACCGCGGCGGGTCTGAAATTCAATTGCTGATGCAACTGTTGTGTGTCTTTGGCTGTGCAAGTTAGCTGAAATGCTTTTGGCTGCAAGTTTGAAATGCAAGTTGGCTGAAATGCTCTACAAAGAACGCCAAAAAGACCACACAAATTGAAGAGCCACATAGATTGGCGCTGACGCGTACGTGTGTCATGTGCGGAACCTCAGGGTGCTGCGTCTCTCCAGTTTGGGCGGTTTAACTTTTGCCGCCTTTTCATAGAAAAAGAAGGACTTCAATTATATGCATACAGATGTGTGTGTCCCCCCTACACCCGCACCAAATATTATAATCGAACAAAACGTGGAACATAATGTACTTTAGTTTCAAGAACTAGCGGCAGACTTATGTTTTAATATCCAGCGCCTCGATCGGGACGTGGGCACCAAAACCATAAGGCGGGGTTTGGTGAAGCCTGCGAAGTTGCGAAGCCCCGAAATAAGAGACTGGCCCTTGCTCTTCTGAGCGCTCTGATCATATGCTTCGAATTTCCTTCATAGAAGTGCTCCACTGCAGCACCGCATTTTGGTCAACTATAGCGCGCTTCCCCTAGGCGGGTCGCCCGCACAGCAGTCTCTGTGTTTGTGACGTGCGATGCTCCATTGTCGTGCTCCTCTTCCCCGTCCCGCGTTCTCAGCTATCTCTTTCATCCTCCGTCCCCAACCCCGTGCATCGCAGCGAAGGTGTTCTCATCAAGAGACAGTTGCAAGCGCTGCGCAGCCTTCTCCTTGTCGCAAGAATCACTCCACTCCTCTCCAAACATGGGAGGGCAGGGCTCCTCAGAACACGGACAAGGAGAAAGAATAGTTGCGGGGCGCCAGCCAGGGCGCACTGTCGTGTCCACCGCCGCCGCTTCCTCCGGGAAGCAGCCCACACGTCATGCCCGCATTCTGGAATGTTAGAGAACTATATGTGCTCGGTTGCCCGACGCGCAGGGATGACAAGGCGCGCTATGTGCCCTTGGACATCGCAAGCGCTACCGCGGCGTAACGATGACGGCATAATTAATTATTCTTTGCGCAGCGGAGCAAGTGAGGTTGGACCCCTTGATACGTCGTTACACATCAGTTAAAAACGACGTGCAATGCCTTTTCAAAAGCACTTTTACGGAGTTGCCGTTTCTTTTTTCCCTCTCCTCTCGACAGTGCTCGCTCTGTCGGGGGCAGGCCAAGCGCAGCAAGTACGACTCGATCCGCCGGTGCTCGCGGCCAATCATGCGTTAGCAGGCTGCGCAGTTTTCTCAATTCCTTTCACTTACCAGGAAATCGGCCGACGGTGCCATTTTATTGTTGCTTCAAGCAGCAAAGATTCTAATTCAATGCAATCCATGACTGAAAGAAGTACAGGAAAGCGCTAACTATTTATATAGTACACGTTTTAACGCTATACTTGAAGTACGATGGAAAGATGGGAAAGTCGGGAGCAGTTCACTGTGAATGAAACAGCGCGAACCGAGAGAAAGGAGCTCCTGCGTGTGCTTCCTTGCCTTTTGTCTCGTGGTTCGCTACTCTGTTTCGTTCGCAATGACCGATTTGAACTTGATCTCCCAGAGTTCCTACTTCTGACTGAGCGCGTACTGGTAGGCGAGTTGGTTCGACATTGCTACGAAAAGGCGCCAAAAAAGGCACCAGGGTGCTTTGCACCTTTTCGGAGCAGTTCTGAATGAGAGTGTACAAGTCTGCGTGTTTGTATACATGCACACTATGGCTTCGACCATGCAATAATTATCTGTTAATTCGTTTATTGGCTAACGGTAAGAAATTGACGCCATTCCGCTTTAGTTTCGTCACAAACACTGCCCAGCACACAAAAGAGCAATGTGTGACGTTGATGATATACCCCATAGCACGCAACCGCAGCCTATATTTTGAAAATAAAAAAATGCATTTATGTGCCTGACGTCATTACATGGGGTTATGTTCTTTGTACCTACCTGCTATGGCTAAAATTTTAGCCGAAGGGAGACCACGAATGTTATGAAGCTTTAATAAATTCAAATTGGTTGTTGGGGAAAGGAAATGGCGCATTATTTGTCTCTCATATCGGCGGGCACCTGAACCGCGCTGTAAGGGAAAGGATGAAGGAGGGAGTGAAAAAAAAGAAAAGAAAGAGGAGGTGTCATAGTGGAGGGCTCCGGAATAATTTCGACCACCTGGGGATCTTTAGCGTGCACTGACATCGCACAGCACACGGGCGCCTTTGCGTGTGCTATGCGATGTCAGTGCACGCTAAAGATCCCCAGGTGGTCGAAATTATTCCGGAGCCCAAACCATGTTTCTGCCTAAAGTTAAATGGGCTATTCCGCCATATTGTGTCAGCTACACAAAGTTAGTGCTTCGCCAGCAGGTTTCTTGACACACGATTTAAAGAGGGCTTTCAAAATGCTGCACGGATTTCTTGACAGCAATTTTGATGCCGTCGTCGGTATACCGCTGTCGTTAATAGTACTACGCCATGAGTTTACCCCTAACCGCCGTGCACTCTTACCTTCAGGCTCGTCATGATGGGCGCTATGAGGACACTGGAGCCAACGGAGACCTTGAACATGTCCGCCGATGGACTGGGATCGTAACCTGCAAAGTTCGTATCATCGCTGTACACCATACCCACTGCTTGCATTTTACCACTGAGCGAGTAACTGCAAGCGATGGATCTGAGTGCGTTCGTCGTGAGCAGACAAAAAGTTTTGCTGAAAAAAAAAAAAACTTAACAGATTCAGGCAACGTGATCGGTTAGGGACTATAGCGTTCTGCTGCTAAATACGTCATGACAGGCTCCCTTTCTGCCTGCCACCGGTGGCGGATATCGGTGCGCCGGTTTTCTGCTACAGGATAACATACGGCCAAGGTCATCAAACACCGCACCCTCGGGGACACGGTGTAGATCTGCTACGAAATGCTAACACCACTATACGACAGGTTGGGCGGACGGTTAGCGGACAACTAAACACGGCCATCCTTGGGCAAACTCGATAGCACGGCCTCCGCCAGATCACACGAACACAACGCGCTCTTCGGCCATCTCTAAATTTGAGAAAGAAATCTCCTTCAGTGCAAATGAAAAAAAAAAAGGGGGGTTTAAGGAAACGATGACATCAGCAAGCAGTGGACGCTTCAGCATGCATGCTGAAGCGTCCACTTTCCCGCAATTTTTACTGCTTTTTCCACCGCTGGCTTCACCTTTTACAGTGCAGGACTTGGGTATTTCAGATTCAGCGTGAGTCCTTGCAGTGAGCAACGAGGCTTATTTTTCTGTGATTTAACCCGACCGATTGGTCGTACTTTTTTCTTCCTTCAGCCACGAGCAATTTGTTTCTCGAAACAGTATGAAATAGAAAAGCGCAACAAATGTAAAAAACGACATGCGCTTCTAATCATGTTCGTGAGGTTATAAGCTCTTCGCAGTTGTAAGCTGCCCCGCATGTTTTTATTCCCTTCCCTCTTCGTTCTTTCATTTTTTGTGGCGCGTGGCCGGTCTGCAGGCTATTTAACTCTCAACTCATCTTGCAGCTACTTAACTGAGGTTCCATGCATTCATTGCCGAAGAGAGTAGGAGTAGCCGCTCACACCGGGCGGAGGCAAGCCTCGTCTCGATGTTGTTGCCCCACCATCCCCTCAGCTCTGGCAGGAGGCCGCACGCCTTGCGGAACTCGTGGCGCACGTAGGCCACTCCCGTCGTGCCGGGACCACAGTTCATGTACTGCACGGAGGCCATGGAAACAGCGGAGAGGCAGAATTCACGAGGCAGCCTTTACACATGGCCCGCAGGCAAATAAACACATCGCGTTCGAGCATTTCCCCCGTGTTTCACGAGAATGTGGTGTATCCTTCCATCGGATAATCTGGGGATTCAGCGGTGATGTTCCGTGCCGAAACCGAAAATTCCCAACTTAGACTCCATAAATCGTGGTTTTGTTCACTCTTTTATAGAGCAGTTCCGAAAATTTCTGCATTTTTTCCTGAAGTATTTTATGGCATTTTTTCCCCTTAATCGTTGCTGTTTGCAGAGGACAGTGAAGACTCAAGTGCAAGAATTTGCCAAGTATTAGCAGCTGCGCGTGTTTGCTGTCTATTTCGCGCTCCATGCACTATTGAGAAGAGCAAAGAGCGCTGTAAAATTTACTAAAACAACTTAGTTTTTCAGATAAAAGCAGCTGAAAGTACATTTTTCGGTCATTTTTTTCACTGACAGGTGCACCTGAAACAGCAGCCCCTTGGTAGCCGTGATGTCACGTGTTTCCACGGCGCCCGGTACCGCGCTCCTGCTGCGTCGGCTTGTCTTTGCACATAGATGCGGGTAGTATCGCGTCTTGTACCATCGCTCACGCTTTGAGTGTCCTAGCTGCGTCGCATGTAGCTTCTTTGTCCTGCGAAGCAGGATGCTGCTTGGCTCAAGGCTGTACACAAACCGTGCGTGCCTTTGCCGAACCCTGTCCCCCAAAACCCAAAGGATACCAAGTCTCGGAAGATCCATGGACACATGTGGCGCAGCCCAACATAGATACCTTCAGAGCGCGATTTTACGCGACAGCGTATACAGCTCTTTCCGTCGAAAAGCCGTCGGCGTCGAAGTAGTAGTTGTAGTTTTCGGCACCGTGCTTCATAAATATTCGGGGGCTGCTTAAGAATCAGACGGCACGCACACTCAATGAATAAAAAGATCATGGTCTAGGCCGGGAATCGAATCAGCTAGGGCACTTGGCGTTCGAGACGGGGACGCTTCCACTCCGCCACGACGGCTCGACGTTTGAACACAAAAAAAAAAGGCGCGTCTAGTCAATGCACGGGCTTCTTACAGACGTATCTTCGAGGTCTGAACCGAGGCGTACATGAGTAATTATGAACATGTAAATAATTACAGATGTCGGAATTAAGCGAGTACCGTGCGTTTCTGCTAAATTTCCCCTGTGCTTGGCGCGCAGTCGTAGCGCCATCTTGTGGCACCCACTGAACCGCCCCCCCCCCCCCCCCCCCCCCTCGCCGTGCACGGCAGATGCTGCGCGTAGGCGACCTTTCTGCCTTTGAGTAGTGTCGTTCGTTTCTGAACAGGTGTGACGCAATCGCAGCCGTCTACGAGTGGTAGCGTGGAGCAGCGTCTGTGTTGTCTTCAGAGGCCTCCTAGAGACTCCGAGCGATCTGTCCAACGGTCTCGGAAGAGCCAGAGGACGACACGGACAGAAGCGCTGAGGCCTCCTTGTTTCTTGTTCTTTTTTGTGCTGGTTCTTCCGAGATCATGGCTTACCAACCAGCCCAACAACAAGTTTTGTTGTCCAATGGGCAAAGCGATGGCGTTCTGTGGACTCCCTGGCAGTGCTGTAACACGTTTTCGCGTTCCCCTCTTAAAGGCGAAGCTTAAGCGTCCTCCAATTTTGTTCTTTGCTCGGACCATTTCGTCTAAAGCGACTACGAGACCAGTTTCGCGTGGCTGCGAAGCCTCGGCATGCCACTGAAATCACGGCGCCATCCATATTCCCAAGGAAGTGCAAGCAAAAAGGGATCAGCGTTGCGTTTTAGAAGAGCAGACACAAATAGGTGCGGGTTGGTTCGTTTTCTTTTTTTAGTGCCGTAAAGGCGAAAGAACTACAAGCAGGTCATTGAATTCAGTTTTGCCGTAAGAAACGCAGGAAGCACTTGTACCGCAAATTCCAGTATACATATATTCCCAGCTGCTTTCTTTCTCTTTTATTGCATTTATTGTATTATCTTCGCATATTGCTAATTTCCTCACATCTGTCAATTTTTTTTTCAGCCAAGTCAGCATGGTTTTCGAAAAAATCATTCCTGTGACACCCAACTTGCTCTTTTTCTGTTCGACTTACATTTAAACCTAGATAGCAACGTCCCGGCTAACGCATTATTTTTAGACTTCGAAAAAGCGTTCGATAAGGTCCTCCATGGTCGTCTCTTGTTAAAGTTATCACGTCTTAATCTTCATCCATGCGTTCTAAACTGGATTCGAGGGTTGTTAACTAACCGGCAGCAATTCGTATATGCCAACTCACACCCTTCATCCTTAACACCGGTGTTGCCAGGAGTACCGCAAGGTACCGTACTTGGGCCGCTCCTTTTCTTGATATATATTAAGGACCTACCTTGAAATATTTCTTCTAATATCCGACTCTTCGCCGATGATTGTGTCATTTACCGAGAAATTACTAACTCTGCCTACCATTTGCATTACAAACTGACCTTACTCACACACAGGACTAGTGTAAATCTTGGTTTATGTCGTTAAATGTTTCTAAAACCGTGTTAATGTCTATTAACCGTCGTCGTAATTACGTTGAGCCCATTTATACCATCAGTAACATGCAGATTGCAACATCTGAATCATTCAAATATATCGGTGTGCTTATCTCCCGCGACCTAACTTGAACTTCTCATGTTAACCACATAATAAATTCTGCTAATCGTGTGTTAGGCTATTTATGTCGTAACCTCTCGCTCGCTCCGCCTTCTATTAAACAGCTTGCTTTTCAAACTTTTGTGCGACCCAAGCTGGAGTATGCTAATGATATTTTTGGCCCGCACTACAATAATCCTACTAACGCCCTCGAGTCGGTTCAGAATCGCGCGACACGCTTCATTCTGTCTAATTATTCCTACAATGCCAGCATCTCCGCACTAAAAACGCAAATAAAACTACCCCCCCCTCCCCCCCCCCCCCCCCAGCTGCGCGCCGTAGAATAGCACGTCTTAACCTTTTTCATAAATTTTTCCATGTCTTGCCTTTTGATAACCCCTACATAAAAAGAGCCTATCGCATCGCCCGCTTTCGCCATCAGAATACAGTGTATCCCCCACGAGCCCATACTGCGACCTTTCAGCAATCATTTTTCCTACGTACAGCACGAGACTTGAATGACCTGCCCACGGAAGTTGCCACTATCATAAAACCGCAAGCATTCAAGCGCCTCATCGAAAAATCATCATAATTTATTATCTTTGTTTGCCATAACTACCCACTCCCTCATGCAATGTCTCGTTAGAGACTTTTGAGGAAATAAATGAATTGAATTGATATTTGCTGTGGGCTTTGCAGAAATGGGAGGAAAAACTGAAAGTTGAACAAATTATAACTGCTTTAAATTTTGTATTCAGTTCAGGCACGTACCCAGGAATTTTTTTTCTGGAGGGTTCCAAGGTAATTTCTTCTAACTGGTAGGTGGAGTGGTGTTTACAGCTGGCTGAGCACTGCCAAGGCAACAGGATGGGAGGGGGCTGAAATTGATTTCAGGGAAGGAAGGGGGGAGGCTTTGGCCCCTTCTTGGATATGTGCTTGGATCACTCTACTGACATAATTAGGTATGGAACCAGGAGCATTGAACCAACTTTCAGTGCAACAAAATAAAATTGTAAGGTTGTATCTGGTCTCTCTCTCTCTCTTTTTTTTTGCTAAAATACGCTGCCTCTACATTTACATGCGTAAAAGTGGGGACATAGAGGTGTGCATGTGTTCCTTCGATTTACTTAACGTCTATTGGCACAAATGCTTTCTGAGAGGTCATTCGTTTTGGGATGCAGTTTGTTGAGCATCTGTTCCGAAATTCCTTGAACCGAGCAGTGAAAGAAACAACAGTGCCTGTGTTGTTCGTGTATTAGTGTTTTCCTGCTGGCGCGCACTATTAATCAATAGAAGTATGTGCACTCCTTTCGTGGTTCGCTTGACTATCATTGCCGCATCCTAGTGCGCTTCCCGCTGCCCAAGATTGCATTGGCAGCAATACTTCAGTTTTAAGTGCTCTAGTTCCAATATCCATAGCCAGATTCAGGAAGTATAGCTGGAACAATGGGTACTTTCTTATGCATGCATAGTTCGTAGCGACACTTTATTTTTATTTTCCGTGTACCTGTCGACGAAGTAACAGCAGTGTCTTTTACGTAGAATAGCGTTGGCAATTTACTTATTGCGCCCATATCCAGCAAACGGCTTGCAGGTGCTATTGTAAGAGTTCCCTACAAATGCATGGCCGGCTGTGAAATAATAGCGCTTCCATTGCGCATAAAAGCGCAGCATATTTTGCATTGTGCCCATTAATTCGGGCTGTGTGCACTGAATACGTTGTCATGATCGATGCTGGCGTGATACAAAAGCCCTGTTAAGCGTGAAATGCTTTTAGCTTCCGCTGTCGGCGCGCCGCGGGTGACCATGACGCGAGAACGGATGGCCAACGTAAACGAACTTCGGCGAATGCTGCGCTGCCGTCGGAGCAGCGCAGCTCGTCACAGCATCGGATTGAAAGCACGGGCAACCCCTTTCGCCACTGGAGGCGATTGCTGCGCTAACAGATATACCCCACCTCCCTTTTTCTCCGCGTGTCGGGTTCGAGCCTTATTACGACCGTGATCTTTGTCTTCAGCCGAAATTAACTTTAGAAAGAAAAATTATCCGTGCTTCCCTGGTAATTCTCAAAATTCCCTGAAAACTTAAGAAGATTCCCCTTCTCCTTCCAGCACAATTTTTGGACAGATGATTTCGGGAAGAGAAAATTACCTTCATGGAACATTACTGAGATTCACCCTCGAGGCCATTTTACGGAAAAATTGGTAGGTTTCTCCGGACTCAAAGGGCGTCGGCATAGCTGCCGTTATAGATATGGCGGGTGTTTCAGCGAGCACTTTCAAGATTGCTTGAAAACGGGGTCGTTGGAAAGGAAATAAAATTTAGAGACAAACTGTAACCGGCGGCGGACGTCAGTTACTTTTAAAAGAATGCTAATTATCCAGCATATTGAATAAATTCAATGTAACTTTTTACGTTAAAACGTTTTGGCGGGCTTGTTGGTTATGAAGCATCACGAAGTGAACAGCGCAATCTGAGACACATGCACAGTGGGACGAAGAATGGGAACGAATATAACGCTTTTTAATTAGTGCTGTCACAGCGCTCTTTTTTTTTAATTTTAACACAGCTCTTTAAAAGTTTTTAATCAGCTCTGTCTCGTGGTTAGGGCCAATGGCGAATTCATTGCCACGGGCAAGACGGTGCCATAGAAGTTTAGAAACAAGAAGTCATTCTCTGTTGCCTTTCAAGCGTGAGGAAATGCGGTGCTAATTTACCTGCACGAAACCGAAAGTGAGCGCATGACGAGTGCAGGAAGTTTGCCGCATGCCTCAAACTCCCTGAAAGATGGAAAATTCCCCGAACGGAACATCACTGCGCGCTTCCAGTTGGGTCCGGCCCATGTGGGGAGGGGAGCGCGCTATCAGGGTTCACGCTGTTTAAGCCGGCAGGAAG
This sequence comes from Amblyomma americanum, assembly GCA_030143305.2. NCBI lineage: Eukaryota > Metazoa > Arthropoda > Arachnida > Ixodida > Ixodidae > Amblyomma > Amblyomma americanum. The sequence continues at coordinate 12,334 of JARKHS020004359.1, forward strand.
GAGGCCTCTTCGTTCCGCAGCGAAAAATCTGCGTTTCTTTTTTTCTTCCCCGCGCTAGTATGTAGCAAGTCGGGCGAGCTGCGCTTTCACTCACCTTGTATGTGCACCAGGCGGCGAGGTCTACTTTCCATTCGTTCAGCTTCAGCTCCACGTTGCACACAGCGTGTGCGATGTCCCACAGCACAACGCAACCCTGAGGTGACACGATAAATGGTTCAGTCTCTGTTGGTCAAATGTTTACGGGAAACCTCCAAGGTGGAGTAGATTCGTAATAAGGGAGTAATTACTCACTGGCATCCACCCAAGCGCAGCCATACGGCTACAAAGGAAAGCTACTACAGCTTTCTCAGAAACTTCACAAGTAAAAAAGATTCGTCCTGGTTTCGTCGAAGTTTCTGAGAAAGCTGTATAGCTTTCCTTTGTAGCCGTATGGCTGAGCTTGGGTAATTACTCCCTTATTTCAATCTCTGTATAGCTAATGTCACCCAGCAGTATATCTAGGTGGCACTCGTCACCGCCCCAGTTCAAAGGGTATGCCAATAGTTATCTATCCTGATCCATTTGGTGTTCATGTACTATGTATGATGTAAAAAAAAAAGGCTTCGTGGACCGCGGCGGCTGTGCATTGCGGGGAAACGCTCAAACAATGGGCGTTTTTATCCGTTACAGTTTTCTGCCTAGATACATAGCTTGCCGAGCAGATTTCTTCACGACTGCTTTATCTATTTTGACCCCTTTGTTTTCTTGCACTCCTATAGACGGACACGTGCAAAAGTGATCTCCCTTTCCTCTCTCCCCTTTCTATCTCTCCCTCCGTTCCCCTTCCCACGTGTAGGGTAGCATACTGGGCATCGCCTAGTTAACCTCCCTGCCTTTCCGTTCGTCTTTCTCTCTCTCTACGACGATAATGCGGGTAGAAAGATTCTTTTTTTAAATAAAATTTGCGAATTTTAAATTTGTTGTATGAAATTTTCTTCTCACTCTATATATATGTCAACGAACACAGTGCAGCGCAAAAATTCAAAACTATAACTTGTGCTTTGTGAAAAAAAAATATATAAGAATGTCAAGACCTGTAGCGTACCAGTAGAAACAATGAATGTTGAACCAGCCTTCTGCCCCACTTTCTTAACCCTGCAGCCTTTTCACAAGATTCAGAGAATAAATATATATTAGAAAACAATTTTCTCAAGATACAAAAGAGAAATTTTGTGAGGGCATAGTGATAAAATTATTTCTAATATGCTCACAACATCTCATGTCCATTCGTCCAGAAATTAAAAATGGCAGCTTAGCATTGCTAAGCATGAGATATTGTACGAAAGCACGGTGGGCCACCCAAATTTTGTGGCTGGGTCAATCCCATTTTGGGAGTGTCCCAGGTCAGTTCCGAATATGGGTCAACTCAGTTTTCGAACTTTCGGGGGTGGTCTACTCACATTTCGGTGGTAGGCCAACCGGCAGTCAAATGCGGCCAAGGTCATTTGAAGGGCAAAATTTGGCTGGTCCGTGTCACATTTGGGCATTGGTCACGTTGGGACGTGCCATACCACCTCTCAGAAACCCGCCAGTCGATTTTCGTCGATTTCGGCCAAGGTCACTTCAAGGGGAAATTTCAGGTTGTCCATGCCACATCTGGGCATGGACCATGCCAGAGTACGCCATAATCACATCCCCAACCCCCAGGGCTTTTGCCAAATCTCTTCACAGCTGCTTTACAGCCGGTGCAAATTATTAACACACTGACTTCCAACTTTGACGCCTGGCACTGCATTCGGATGCCAGCGCATGCATGTGTTGGATGGCCTCTTCCGTTACCTTTTCCCTGGCGGCGCTCGTGATGCCCCGCATGTCCAGAGCCTGGCCGGTGTGGAACTGCACGCCGCTCAGGAGCAGCATGGCGACGGTTTCGCCCTCCCTCTCGATGAGCTCGTAGATGTCCTCCTCGCTGAGCAGTGCTTCGCCCTTTGTCGGGAAAGTGCAGGTCGCTTAGGCACGAGTGTTTGTTTGCTTTATGCTCCGTCTATAGGATACAGGGTACCCCGCTACGTGAGCCCTCGATTACGACTATGCATCCCAATGCATTAAGCAAAATTGGACTGCCGCGAAAGAAAAAAAAATACTTTTGTTCAGCATGCACCAGGATTCCCATGGATGAGGACTCCCAGGGATCTATGAATGTTGTGCTCACCTGAATGCTGTGTTCACCTGAACGGCAAGTAAGTGCACAGGTCACCATAAAGCAATACTGAAAGCACCGTATGCGCACAATTATTGCTTCGAGTGCACGCCAGTTTCATGTCTTCGTGTACATTGTTCAATCGCCCAACCATGTACCGCATGCAGTCCAGCGAAAGCGCTGCCAGCATACAAATTTCACAATGCTACGACGATGACCATTAGTTAGCCGAAAATGGTTTCGAACACGCGCCTAGGAGGCAAGCGAGAAGAATAACTGTCCCACTCAGCGTGCTCGCTTTCGGAGAGAGACGAGACATGCCGTGGTCTCGGCGCGTTGGGTATGTACAAGAGAGCTTGGGGGCAGTGGCAGCACCGGCGTGCCGAAGCGCTCTAGTTTAGGTCAGAGGAATGCGGGCGATGCGCTGCTGCCACTCAGTCGTGTTCGCTCTCGATGCTTACTGGGTTGCTGAAAGTTGATAGCTCAACACAAACTCGGTAGTCCAGCGCCGTAGGTGTATCGTTTTCGTCTTTGGTGCCTTCGTCTGCAAGCACTGCGTATTCCTCGATACCTCGGGGCACCGTCAATTAGTCAGGAGTAGGTGGACTATCTCACCAATCTGGCCGAGCAGTCGGTCGGAATTTCACACCGATTCTGTCTGTATCGTGTTCACGGCGCACTTGTGATATGCTGCGAAAAAGGCGATGATCCCGTACCTTTCGGGGGCGTAGCAGGATTAGATCAGTCTCCAGATCTAGGCCGTGGTGGCTGACTTGGGACTCGGCAGCAAACTGCAAAAGGTTGTGAGTGAACGGCGGGAAGTAAAAAACTTGCTTACCGCCCCTAATCAATGCTCGTTGCAGTGTTGATCAGGATGCGTCGTCAGCTAGACTATATTTATAGTTAGCAATAACTCAAGCTTGGCTGATGGGGAGACCACTGAATTTTATTATGGTCCTCAATCGTTGAATAGTGTTTGTGATGTACGCGTGCTCAGTCGAGCGTTTTTGAGTGTACTGACCAGACCTCCTGAGAAGGCGTCTGCCTCCACGACCATCTTGCACCTTCTTCCTTGCGGCCGGTAGTACGTCATCTAGAAACAGGTAAAGAGTGGCGGAAACATTAGAAACGCTCTCCAATTATCTTCTGAAAGAAGGAGAGGTTATAACGCCTGTAACTGCCTTTTGTTCTCTTTGTTTTAACGAGAATGCTGCGCGAAACAATAAAAAAGTATTAAATAATGCACTGTGATCTACAAAAAAATGCAAGGTTTGTCGATCCAGCCACGGATACGTTGTAGGTAGGACTTCTTTGTGATTTCATAATTTTAATTGTATATTGGAGTGGTAAGCGCAACGTTTTGCGACACAGGGCTATGAGTCAGATGCGAACTGGATACCTGGCTAATGCTGTTCAAATAACACTTGAGCGAGTATCTTGCGCGTGCTTTCCTTAAGCCAACTTCCGTCGTTAAAAAAAAAGAGAAAATGCTGAATCCGCTTAACATTTCAACAAAACAACCAAAACGCATGTGAAAGCAACCAGCCCGTGAAAAAAATATATATAAAAATAATGTTGTGGAATCTCCTCATACCGTCCGTTAAAAGAGAGGCGATAATTACCATTTGTAGACTTTGTGCGCCTCGCCGGAGTGCGCAACTGCCTTCCGTTGCCTTTCATAAGCGGCAGATGATGTGCTTCCGACTATTCGCCTGTCGACGCTTCCGATATACCGGAGATCTGTGAGAAACACTGCCGCCTTCCTGATACGGCGTAATCGCCCTTCGAAGTGGCCCATAGACCCCCCCAACTTCCTCACTTAAGTTTGCTTTACCAGCTAGGCTAGCCTACAAATTTACCGTGGCGGTAAGGACTCAACGAATACGGAGCGATAGGTGGTGGTGGTAGTGGTTTTTATTAAAAATAATAGTAAAAAGGAAGGAAAAGATTTTTGCTAGCCCCGGCATCTGCCATCGATACTGAAGCAGCTGGGCTGGGACAGCGGAAATAAAGGATAGCAGGCAGAATGGAGAAATGAAATGAAAGAGGTGAGGGGACAGGAAGAGAGGATAGGGGGAGATGTAATATACACAAACTATTTACACAATAAGACGGAGCGATAGAGTATACCGCGAAGTTGCTTGTTGCACAACAGACCGTTAGCTGGTGATTCCTTCCAAAAGCGGCAGCGGAGGAATGCCGCGCTCTGAAAAAATGTCGCCTGGCTGCGGGACAGGCAAGCATGCATGGCAGTCAAGCCTCGTGACGCCTCCGGGCGGGTTGAAGAGTAGTAGCTGCAGGGGGGGTATAGGCTTTGCGCGAGTCATCGCACCTTTTCGTGCTCTCTTAAGAAAGGGTCAGAAATAAGCTACCAATGTTGCACGGCCCAATGGATTTCCCCAAAGCTGTCGCTCTAAAGTATCCCAGGATTTCGATGTCTATGTATGTCAAGGATACTGTGTGCTGGCTCGCATCTAACAGCAGCAAAATAAAGTACGGCCTATCGGTTATGGGGATGAAACTAAATGACACCGCTAAAGCAAAATGCACAGCATTATAGAGCTTCAGTGCTTCTCCACGTTTATGAGAATCGAAGCTGCGTACTAGAAACACGGAAACAGATTCCCTCTTCAAAACATGCCAAGGTCTTGCAGTTACGAAGACTTTAACCGAGGTTTCAATCTCCTGTAATTGCTAACCTCAAGATCTGCGGTACCGCGTTTAAAAGTCTCCTTACTTTGCCAACTGCATCAAGCTGCTGTGCTTTCAGGTGGGTAAGTGGCCTTCGGTGCCAGCAGTAACCTTTCAGTGCATTTAGCGATCGAAATCTATATACTCCACGATTTTGGCAGAATACCATGCCCCTGAAAGGAAGTGCGCTTGTTCTTATAGATTAGTTTATGTTTACGGTGTGACATTTGCGATGAAACTTTTCTGAGCCTTGTAAGCTGTTGAAATTGATTTCAATTTGTTGTGAGCACTTGAAGTGCAAGATAAATTTCAAACAGATGGCACTTGCAGTGACGCCATCAGCTGCGCTCTTAAAAGAAAAGTACAGTAAAAAAAGTAGTAAGTGCAGCAGTTAGTAACTCTGACTGCGTTTTACTATTTTTTTTACTAACTGTCTACTACCGCCTTCAAGGTAGTTATTAAAAGCAAGCTCTTCCTACCTTTTTAATACGTGCGGTCGCTATAGTTAGTACCTGGTTAGTAACTGTCCCTTTAACCCTAAAATAAAGTCATAGAATATAATTGACGCAAACTGTTGTGTCCCTTGGTTTCCCCCGCATGGCGCAGGGCTTTGTACATTCATAAATAGCGCGCTGACATCATGCGTTACGCAAGAAAGAAAGAGAATGAACGAGTGGCTGCAGAACAAAACGTGATCGGCACTAGCTGGGCGCTGTCCCGAATTTCTTGTAATGATCGTGTTCTTGACTACTCCAGAGGTCTCTTAATTTTGGCCACTTCAGTACAAACTCCTGTTGTCCACCATGTGAATGCTTTTTAAAAATTTGGTCGGCAAAACATAAGGGTGGCTTTCACCAGTGCGGAAAGTTTCAAAAAATTAAATCCTGTGGAAGAACCAGTCCGTTGTCTATATACGATATGTTATTACAACAACAACAACAACAACAAAAAACGCGACATTTTCTATAAAAGCTCCTTAGGCCGCAAGACATAGCGGCCTAGGCTAGGAGCCGTCCTGAATTCCTGCTAGCGCCGGTGAGTAAAACAAGCAGTTGCATGTTAACGAAGGGGAGGAGGAACATTCATCTGTCGGCCACGCATGAAAAGTGCACCTTATACATAACCTCTATTGCGGATGAGTGTCGTTTCTTTTTGTGCTAACTGTCGCTATTATTAAAAGTGATAGTCAGCGCGAAGCAGAACTGTGGTTTGAGGAATACATGCATGACGAGCCTCGCACGTCAAATAATGCGGTGTTTTTTTTTTCTCCCACCTTTCTCTACAATTTGCTGGATGGTGTCCATGCTTGGAATAGACTCATCGCTATGCGACAACCGCTGCCCCGGAGAGTTTCTCAGGCAAAGACTCCTACGGATTTCGTATTTACTTTGCAGAGAGAGCGACCTTAATCGTTTGGCGAAGGCCAGCACACCTTTCTCCAGGTCTAGATGCAGAAAGGGAAGAAAAAAAACGAGAAAAAAAAACTCAATGGCGCTCGCTTGGGCGACACGAGGGAAATGCGTGAGCGGTCGTCGTTACGAACCACGCTCATTGACCACACACCGACTTCTTTTTAATTTCTTCGTTCTTGGCGTCTTCGTTCTCTTCTTTTTTGCCGCCACTGCATCGGTCATTCTCTACTTTACATTCATATAGATCACTGGGAGTCCTCATACCAGTACTCCTGGCGCAGTGGTGCAGCGATTAAGAGATGCGCCACTGCCCTGCGATGGAATGCGCTGCTATCGGTGGGGCAGTTAGCGCAAGGCTATCTGGAGCACTCGCTGTTCGCCTTCAGCAGAGCTTCGTCCGCTTATCTGCTTGCAACTTCCTAAGGTATCGGTCTGACACGCATAAAAGGAGACAAAGCCCTTACGTCATGAAACACAAGTACGGACACAAGGCCAAGGTGGCCGCAAGGAGTCAAGTGTTCCTTTTTTGTGGCCGTGCACTGACCTGCAAGTGACAAGCGCGGCAAGTTATGGCTGTTATCTATTCTGCCTCTGAGCTGCGGTCTCAACCTCGCCATGCAAACTGCGCCCTCGCTGAGCTTCCCTAATCGTCAGGCCGCGCCTTTGCATATCTCTGCCTTCACTGCATGTGTGTTCATATTGGCCCTAAGCTTCCCACCTTCGCGATTGCCCAACGCTATGCATGCCAAAGGCCACTCACCATCAGCAAGTGCAGGTTCACGATGCAGCCGTTCATGAACACGATCTCGTCTCGGTCGGCACCTGCAGGCAAACGTGATCGTTCGAACGCTTTCTCTTATACGCCGCGGCTGCGAACGTCATTTCTGACTTCGACGTGCATTTTTGTCCTTAAATGAGCGTACACGTTTCAGGGTAAGCTTATCTGCACGATGGACCGGAACTAACAGAAGGGCGAACTTCAATTATCCTGTCTTCTTGTTTGCACTCTGACAAATAAACAAAACGCAGGTAGCAAACGCAACGTCAAAAATGCTTTCACGCCTATTTTCCTCTTGCTGCGCTGTCAAAACGTTTCGTCCCTTATTCGCTGATGCATTGTACTGTTCATTTAGAGTTGACCACGCCTCACAACTCTCTCGCCGCGGAGTGGAAGTGATTTTCCACAAGAATGCTGCGCTCGTGAAGCAACCGCACGAGTCATCGACTCGTGAAAAAGCAGCCTCGTGTGGTCAAAGCGCTTTGTTTTTCCTTTCCCTCGAAACCGCTTGGCTAACACACCGAGAGATGGCGCTTACGATCAATGCATGAGCGATTACATTGCGTCACCGCCCGAGAAGGCCTCGAAGCGCAGCTTTCCCGATTATAGTCGGGCGTGTGCGTGCTGTGGCCCTCACCTACGATGTCCGCCATGAGCTGCTTCGGAAACTGGTCGCTGTGGGAGGCTGGCAGGTAGCCCTCCGTGAAGCACTGCTTTCCCCTGCGGCAACGCAACAGCGGCCACCGTCCGCTCTTGCACACTCGAATCATGCGCAATGCACGAACAAGCGCTCTACTCCTGCAGCTGAAGCGTTTGGTATGAGCTCCACGTATACGGATCGAGCGGATGAAGCGCACAGACAAACGATAATAGGCGCTACTTGCAACTGTTTATTGAACTCAGGACCGGCTTATTGCATAGCCAAGAGGAAGGCGTGGTGGCAGGGGAGACAAAACAAACAGGTCAATGACACGTGCGAGGACACTGATACTGCAAAGGAGGGCACAAAAGTGAATCAACTGTTTTGAAACTTATCTAAAAGCACACTTTCATTCTTATAAATGACAAGCGAAGGGGTGCCAACACAGGAACTCCTCCCTGCCTGTCTGGCCGATGTGCGCCTTTCTACACTTCAGCGGGATGCATGCTGTATACTACACTCTAGCACATTTCACAAAATGGTCTCCACGCTTAGTTTCGCTATAGCACCAAAAAAAAAATTTTTTTTTTCACTTGATGGTCCCCACTTGGTACCTAATGTATGCCTCGCCGGAGCAAGGTGTGCAACCAGCGCATAAGACTGTATGCACACGCACAGCGAAATCATCACAAAAGCGCGTAAGAGAATAAGCGCGCACCGACACAAATAACCGCTGTGGCGCCAGAGAGGTGTGGGGACCTGGCGCGGTCGGCCGCACAGGGCCATGTTCCCAGGGCTGTGGCAAGGAGTGCGCGGGCCAGTGTACGAACAAGCATGCGTGAATCTGGCGACGCTGGAGGGGAACCAGTTTCTCCGGCGATGGTACACCAGCTTCGTTGCTGTGCGCCGTGGTCGCATCTCCGTGTGGCTTCAGCGTTACTGTGCAATGCATAGCGCAAGTGCGTGCGTGCCGCGTGGACTACACGACACGAGCGCGCAGTGTGCTCAACTTCGCGCCACCACAGACTGCTCACCTCTGGCGCACTCCCCCAGTGCCTTAGGCGACGAGGGTCACTAATTGTTTGACATATATTGCCCCATTTCTTTGAGGGACAGCAGCCCCCGTGGTATGTGCGATTAGCAAACTTCTCTTTAACAGATTAAAACATTTAGTCGTCAGCGTGCCATGGTGTGTCCTTTCGTCGGTATACCGCCCTTCGCGCCTTTATAGTCCCAAGAAAGCAAGACATCCGGCACAGTGGCCTGACGCTCCCTTCTTGCGCGTCGGCACTTGCACATTGCTATGATTCGCTTTCTGCTTGATGTTCCCTTTTTACGCTTTGCTTACTGCATCTGTTTCTATGCGAGTAGAAATAGAGTTATATACGTATATTTGATCTGATATAGCGCTGTTTCCTACGCGTACAATTTGTATAAGGTTCTGGACCCGGGCAGGTGCAAGGAAGTTCCTCTTGTCCAGAACCCTTTAGTTTCTTGCACAACGAAACTACGAACAAATTAAAGAAGAAAGCAGGGATTTTGATTTTTCAGAGTCTTGAATTGGGTTTGTTTCCCTTTCTTTTTTTAGTGCGCTAGCACTAAAGCTTCCAATCTCAAAAAAAAAAAGTTGCTCTCTGAAGCCAGCTAGACCTGCAGAAATAAAATAAATATGGCCGCGACTGCATGGGTTTCGAACCCGCAGCGGCGTGAGCAGATCAGCTTCGCTGGCCACTGCACGAGAGCACGCATGCTACCGCCGCTTTTTTTTCTTTATTGCATGGAAATAGTGCCGACAAGAAAAATCTAAGCATGCCTTCGCCACAAAACACCAGGCCACGTACCATAAGCGCATTGTTCACGAAACAAAGATTTCGACGAACGTTGATAATTCGGCGTGGCGGTCCATCATGCGGCTCTTCCAGAGACTAAATATTCCCAGCAACATAAACAGATCATGCATATGGCACAACACAGTTTTTCTCTAGAGGCAAAAAACGGATACTGTAGGGTGTGATGTCAATGTCCTTCTTAATTGTTCGTTGTAATATATCCCAGAAGGACATAACATCAATGCACAGAATGAAACAATGGTCAATTGTCTCTGGTGTATTGCTCAGGAGGCAATTCACCATCCATGGCGCGAGCATCTCCTTAGCATGAAGCCATGCCTTTATAGGCAGCGCGGATGTGTGCAGTTTAACGAAGAATGTTTTTGCAGCAGAATAAATGCACATTCGCCTAACACGCTTTAAAACACTGGTGTCAAGAAACTCCAGAAAAAGTTGCCGATACAACGGTACAGGAAACAAATACTCTGTAAGCGACCGAGTCATCTGCATTCTAGAAAGGTTATACAGGTAGTCTAAAAAAAAAGCTCATAGTGATCGATCGAGTAAATTGAAGGTGTCAACAACTTCCTTAAGGAATCTCTATAAAGGACCCCCACGAATGTGTCCATTCGGTGCGAATAGGAAAGGCAAATTAGCACTCGGACGCCTGATAAGCACAGCTACTAAAAAAGGGTGGTTTGCCGATTTGAAAAAGAAAAAAAAGCACGAAACAAGCTGATGCACGAATAAGTGAACAAGGCCTATTCCACCACTTTGCCGCTGCTACCGATCAGCCCTGGTATTTAATTACCACTCTCTCCCACTGTGCATTCCATGCAGTCGTCCTCATCAACTCCCATCCGCGCGCAATGGATTTAGAACACACCGCTATCGCAGTACTGCCCTCCACCTTTTGGTGTGTTAGGCGGTCCCAAAATTGCGCTAAGGTCCCCAGTGACCGGTTCCGCCGATCTTCGCCTGAAGCTTGGCCTTGAAACCCTACCTTTGAACCGGAAGCGAAATGAAACGCAACGTGCTGGCGCAGATGCTTCGCATACGGCCAAGTAAGCTAAATATGCTGTGATTTTTCGCTCCAGGACTGCATCTCAAAAAATACGTGTCAAACATTTCTGAAATAGAGACGGAGGAAAGTTCATCACTTACCCCATTCCCCAGTCGTTCAGGACCTTCAGAAGTTCGACGTCCACATCCTTCGGCTTGAGGCCGAAAATGTGGCCGCACAGGTAGATGCATTCCTGGTCCGGAGACTGGATGAACGCCGGGTCAACTGAAAAACGCGTACTCAGTCAGCGGCAGACAGCTAGCGAAAAAGAAATAGTCTACTAACGAAATGGTCCACGCAGCTAAACAAAACAAAGAAACAAAAAGTTACGAGTGCGTAATGAAGAGAAAGTATATACATAAAAATATCCGGCGTTGTCTGCTTTCACTGTCTTGTGTTTTGTCCATTGTTATGGTGCTCTCGTCCAGCGCTAATTGGCTTAGTTGTCCTGCTCCCATTTATTAAAACCCCTGTAGGGCACAGCCTTATGAAGATTGGGGCCAGGGCCGGCGTCAAGGTGGTCTTTTCTGCACCTGAAAAACTCTCCAGGATTTCCAGGAGAGTGAATGCGGAAGACTTGCACGTACCGTGTTCAAAACGCCACCAAAAGCGCTTCGTAGGATCTTCGAAGAACGTCGTGTACTCCGTACTTCTCACCTGTGGTAAGCGGTATATGGGCCAAACAGGGAGGTGCCTAAACAAGAGGTTAAGGGAGCACGCAAAAGATGATAGGAATAATTCGGAAAGTAAAATGATTGAAGACATTAAGAAATGCAGTAATTGCGCTCCTGGGCTGGATAATGCAGTGGTGCTGCGCAGATGCACGACGCAGCTAGGAAGAGAGATTATCGAAGCTGATGAGATTGCTAATCCCGGTAGCTCGTGTGTCAGCAATCCCTCAATTTTGCTATTAAAAAAAAGAGCTGAGATATCTCGCGCTGTAAGAGAACTAGTCGCATGCCTTCACTTTGTGCGATGACGGGATATCAGTTGCTTTGATTTCTTCCTACGTTATCTTGCCATCCTGTTTTGTTGATATGAGAGACTGATCGGTCAATAAAATACTTGAGTTGTTAGTCAGCGCTCTGTCCTGTCGCTTCGTTCTTCCCTGTGTTTGTCTGTCTGCGCTGTAAACCCATTTTAGTTAAGAATAATATTGGAAAGAGAGGAGCAGCGGGGGCGGGGGGGGGGGGGGGGGGCAAAACCGCGTCCGCCGAAGCGACGACGCTGGTTTGATCAACAGATATTGCAAATTTCAGCGATGTCGTGACTGATTGAGGTCAACCACATTGAGATTTACGGCGAATGCGCCGTTACCAAGGCAACCAGCTGCGCCGTTCCGCCGGTGTTGCAATTGCACCTGGCTATGGAGCTTGACTCATAAAAGCCGTGAGGGAGTCGGACGGAAGGTGGCTGCCTGGCCTTACGGGGCTGGGAACTAGGGGCTGTCGCACATGTGGCGAGGGCTCCTTGTCACCAGGTGTATCTGTTGCTAAACTGTCGCTGTTGTTAGTGGCTATTTATTAATAAAATAACAATGGACGGAAAAGATGTTGCTAGCCTCGGCATCTTCTATCGAAACCTGAAGCACCTGAGCTGCGGCTAGCGGGAATAAACGGACAGGGAGATGGAAAAGAAAGAGCGGGGAGCGATAGTGAGAAAGGATATATAACGTCGTCATTGCTTCAGATGGCGCGGTTGTTGCGACGCGCGTCCTTTCTTTTCAATCTTTCCTCTCGTAGCTATTTCAACTTTCCTGCTGTCTGCACGTGGCAGCGATTGTGGCTCAGCTTGAACCAGTGGCCATGCACTTTTGATTCTTTCTTCAGTCGCAACAACAACATCATTTAAAGAGGTGCTCCATGGGTGAAGAAGCTGACGGTGAGTGCGTGTACTGCGCCAACACCCTCAAGCGGCAACTCCATGAACAGTTCCTCTCGTATCACGGCCGGTCTCGAGGAGAGCGGGCGCTTTTCGCGCGCTCTCCTCGAGACCGGCCGTGCCCGTATGTGCGGAGCGCCTGCGCGCCCAGCGCCGCGCCACGACGGGCGTCAAAAGGGGCATGCACCTCCATGCTCCTGGTGCCGGCTCCTTCCCCCGCGCGCAGGAGCTCCGCCGGTACGCCTAGGATGTGTCCATTGAGTTGGAGCTTTACACAGAGCAAGGACTACACATGCGCGACGGCACAATGAGCTAACCTCCTTTCAGGTCGACCATCTTGGGAATGCTGAAGCGCTCCCTAAACCCCCTGAGCGGGTCCTCGAGGTCCAGGCGCAGGGCGTACTCGGCACTGTTGGGCGCCAACCCCCACCGGTCGGCGAGCGACAGCAGCTCCTGCCTCGCCGTCGACACCATCGCACACTGCTGCAGGAGCCGGCTTCTGCCGCTGTCAAGAGACAAATGGGAGTAGCGCCTACGCTGCCCGAAAACCGTGATATTTTTTTCTCCGAGGTCTCATTCCAGAATGTCTCTATAAAGGGAGCACGGCGGCACTTGTCCACACAGTGTCCAGGGAGAGAGATAACAGAGATATGGCGGAAAACACCCGACAACAACAGTTGCCGTCCGCTCGAAGGCAGTTTTTTTATTGTCATGGGCGGCACTGTCCTCTGAAATGCGCCGCTGGAATGGTCCTCTGGGTTCCTTTCTGGCTCCGTATTTTTCCTGCTGGTTTATGCGTAACAATATGCAATGTCTTTTGCTTATATGTTCAAATAGAGTGTTGTGTTGCTTCATCATGTTATAATGAGCTTAAAGAATATATTGAAAATTGGAAGATGCTTAAGCTTCGCCTTCAAGAGTTGAACGCGACAGCGTGTTGCAGCACTGCCAGGGAGTCCACGGAAAGCCATCACCCGTTCGGCGCGACGCCTTAAAATCGCTCTGCTACGCACGGTGAAACGGACGCGCGGAGCGGCAAACCACGTAGAAGCGCTGCCAGGCGCCTTGCCGAAACGGGCGGGACTCAAGTTGCAGTCGTAGTTCGTCGGCACATCGTTCTCGACAAACCCGATGCCACTAACGGCAGCATAGCCTTCGCGCCGAACGAACGGGCAGCAAGCCGCAAGCTTCGTGGTGAAGGCGCTTTGGATGTGCGCTGCGTTCGCCGCTCACCCCGTGATTCCTGCGTGCCCGCACGGCCCCATTGCGCCCGAACGAGACGAGCGGGAGGCGCTGCCGTCGCGCGCCAGCTGTTGGGGCAGGGGCGTACATTGCGAGGAGGAGGAGGAGGAATTTTTCGCTCACGGCCGACGCCGACGACGCCGGCCTTTCTGCGACGCGAGCTCCTTAACGCTTTCGCGTTAAAATTGGTTTTTGGGGAAGGGGAATACCGCAGTATCTGTCTCATATCACGGCGGACACATGAACTGCGCCGAAACGGAAGGGATAAAAGAGGGACTGAGATAAAGAAATAATAAAGGGGTGTCGTAGTGAAGGGCTCCGGAATAATTTCGATCAAGTGGGGATCTTTAACGTGCACTGACATCGCACAGCACACGGGCGCCCGCGTTTCGCCTCCATCGAAACACTGCCCCCGCGATCGGGTTCGATGGATATTTCTGTATTTTTACCTTTACCTTTTTTCTTTTCTTATTTTTGGGGTTACAAGTTATCCCTACCTTCTCTGCTTGATATGTGCACCATTTCAGTTCTCTCAGTTGTAAATATCTCTTCTATTTTTTATGTTGCGCTGCTGACTGCCCCTGAAATGTAAGCGAGGTGCAGGCTTTGTCACAAAGCATTAAAGCAGGAAAATTGGCTGTGAGGAAATCAAGGGCAATGTAACTGCCTCTCTGGTAGAGAGCGCCGCGCCGTGAGGGATGAAAAAAATTAAAACCACTCAGCGAAAAGTTGCGTTGCTGCTATTCTCGGCTCTGCTTTTAGGGTTTGGTTTTGTATGTTGTATTTTAAATTGTTTCTTAAATTTATTTTAATTTAGACCCCCTTGATATCTTTAACACGCGCTGACGCCGCACAGCACGCGGGCGCATTTTACGTTTCGCCGCCCTCACCACTCAGCCTGGATGAGCCACCGCGGCAGGTTGCATAGATTTAATCACCACTGCTATTTACACCCGTTTAGTGGTGTTTGCGGAAACATGGCGCAGTAACTGTCTCACTTCTTGGCGGACACCTCAACCGCGCCGTGAGGGAAGGGAGGAGGTGGGAGCGAAAAAATAAAGAGAGAGAGGTGCCGTAGTGGAGAGCTCTGGAATAATTTCGACCACCTGGGGACCTTTAACTCGCACTGAAAATGAAAATTGGTTTTTGAGGAAAGGAAATGGCTCAGTATCTGTCTCACATCTCGCTGTACACCCGAACCGCGCCGTAATGGCCGATTCACACGACGGTCCGTTCGCCCGCGGCCCCATAAGCCCCATAAGCCCCCCCACCCCCCACGGAAATTTTTTCGAACTGTCGCGCACCGCTGACCAATACAACCACCGGCGCCGGAAGTAATTCTGGATTTTGTCACCTACAATGCCTTTTTCAGACTAGAAAAGACATTCTGGCGTGAACGGGCAATTACGGGCACATACGGGCAATTACGAAAATGTATGATTTTCATACCGCAGAAATTTCTCCCGTTCACTGTAACAGTTAGCATCATGATCAAAATTACCATGCGAATACGAAAATTTTGAGCGCATCAATTACCGATTTTGATCGACCTTGCTCATTGAAAGCCCTGTCCAAGCGGTGTTTCCCAACCTACACACTCGTATATTGGTTATTTCAACTTGCGGCACCATCCGTGGCTTTCGTTTGTCCTTTTCTTTCCTCGTTATCTACCTGCTTTCACTTTTCCTTTGAATCAAGGGAATACCCTTCTGTAATTATGGGTGCAGAATAATTGTCGCCATGCAAGCAGTTAAAAAATACACCCTTTCGTATTGATTTCTGCATTGTTCCTCTATTATTCTAACCATATTGTGCTGTCGCGACCGCAGCATGGCCCAAGTACATATCGCGACTTCTGCTGTCATAGTTTTGTTCTTGCCTGGATCGTCTGTCTTTCCGTGTGTAATGTTTACTACCTGCTATTGCGCAAGATGTTTATTTGCCCTGTTTGACGCATTGTATACAGTGACTTTTGCTTAGATACGTAGATTTATGGGAAACACATGTATTTAAATATCTTGTTGCGAGGTTTTGTGCATACATACAGTGACTTGTTTCCAGTGGCACTTTCTTGTCCTTTATCAATTTGTATCTTCGCATTTCTAATACTCCGTTTTATCTTTGCACTTCTAATGTATATTTTGCAGAACTCCTCGTTTATACATGTGCTCGCTGTTGCGAATAAAATTACGGTGCAATTACTCGCAATACATGACCGGTGACAGCTGCTGCTGCGCAGCACACTGGAACGAAGGACAGCGTCATTGAGACTTCCCTGGCCGTTGGACAAGTACAAAAATCTAAAGGTTCTTGAACGACAAAGGTTCATTAAAATGTTTGCCCTCTGCTTGCTCATTTCATGTCCTTTACGTTTTTCACATCAGCGCCATGCACTGCTTTGCTGGTTTCGGACTGATCTAGTTTTAGACTTCGTGGGATATTTTCTTTACTAATTAAATACGCAAAAACATAGTAGCATTAGTATCAGTTATGTCTGCCACGATTTCTAAGACATACGAATACATTCTTTTATTTAAAGAACACATATTTCACTCGTCTAGACAGTGCGTAGCGTTATCTAATACACAATGGCATTGTCAATGGCAATGCAGTTATTATTCTTGCGTTTGATTCCTCCACAAGTTCTATGAGGAGGCCGCACTGCAACATGAGCCCCCCCCCCCCCCGGAATAAAAATTCTGGCTACTCCACTGTCCCTTTCCCCCCGTGCAGGGTGGCAAACTGGTTTCAGCTACCGGTTAACATCCCCGCCTTTTATCCTCCTTCGAAGAGAGCTGAAATCAACTGCTGCTGAAGCAGGAGAATATAACACAGGAAGCGCTTGTTAACCTGGCCTTGGAGGTCACCCCTGTATTGGGGTCACAGTCACCCGCGATCTGCATCCTTGGCAATAAAGCCGTCGCGGTGGCTCAGTGGTTATGGCGCTTCGCTGCTGACCCGAAAGGCGCGGAACGTTGGATCCCGGCCGCGGCGGTCGAATTTCGATGGAGGCGAAATTCTAGAGGCCCGTGTACTGTGCGATGTCAGCGCACGTTCAAGAACCCCAGGTGGTCGAAATTTCCGGAGCCCTTCACTACGGCGTCCCTCATAGCCTCAGTCGCTTTGGTAAGCTAAAACCTCATAAACCAAACCAAACCTTGGCAATAAAGTTTTATCTCTCGCACATCCGGTGAGACAAAAATAAGTCCCCTGAACTTCCGACCTTAGGCACTTATGCCTTAGCAGCACTTATGCACCATAAAACCTCAACACGCAACTAAACCCTAAACTCCTAATCCCCACCGTGCACTGTCAACGCCTGCACCCGGATGGATAATGGATGGATGAGCGACCGTCGTGTTTTCAGCATCTCCTTGACGATATGTATTCGTGAACACTGTCATGAATGACTTGCTCTATAAAGAAAATCACAAACCTGATCTTTTTATAAAAAAAAGAAATTCTTTTTGCACTTTTTTAGTTAACAGGCGTTAGCCGCTTTAAGATAAAAAGTGAGAGAGGAATGCGTGTGACGAAATACTACCAGCGTTATATTCATCATCATATTCTTCATCAGCCCCACTGCAGGCGCTGTGCGCAGAAATGTCCCCACCAGAACATTTTACATCGAAATTCCCGGATCTCCCTGAAAGCAAGGTTGCATGGTTTGGCGATGTTGCCTCCACAATTAAAGAGGCAGTGAGGACAAGAAGTTCGCGGGGCGGCCGCAGCTGGCGCAGGACAGGGTTAACTGGAGAGATATGGGAGAGGCATTTGCCCTGCAGTGGGCGCTGCTGCTGCTCCTGCCGGGGATGATGAGGACAAGTTGAAGTTGGCCCGCATCAATACATTAGCGCATTATAATGACAAAGACGCCGCTTTCACTGAAATCGGGGCGATTATAAGTTATTAAACAAAAAACGAATTACATATGCCATCAGCTGACAGTTTTTTTTTTTTTTTTCGTGGATCCCAGGGGCTATAGCCTACACTCCCACTCGCTTGAATACGGTGTTCACGGATTCCTTTTTCATGTTCGAAGTTTGAATCGAGTGACGGGAAAATTTTTAAATCTAAGTTTCTCACCAATAAATGCGTGTTACACTTTGCTGCCGGATAAAGATAGCTAGAAAGAGCCATAGAGTGGATTTTTTACTAACAATGAAAATTGCACGGAGCTGTCCTCAGTGTCCCTTCAACAGGTCTAAGATAACGGCAGAAACAAGCTGTGGCTATCTGAAGGGACGCGTGTACAAAATTCCAGCTGTACGGACCTACAGGATTTATCGCACCGGCTCGCGTAAGTGCGCGTGTGTGTCGACCTTCACGCGCATGTAGCGTACCAGCGAATAAAACTGTTTACGATGACGCTCTTGAGCACGCTGATAGCGTTGGGGTCGTTCTGAGTCGTGTCCTGCGTGCATGGATGGTGGGGACGAAAATGTCATCTTTATCGGTGGCCCGCTGCTGGCCACCGAAGACGCTGCCATTCGGCGAAATTTAGCTTCCAGAATTCCCCATAAGTTCGCCACGGAATGTAATTGCGTTTGAGCAAGCGAAAAATTAGCTGCGGTTTAGCTACTGCTGAACCTGGTTAGAGAGAGAAGCATGTGGTGTGCCGGGCAAGTAGATGCGGCTTGGCGTCTGTAACATTGAGTGCTTCCCGCAGCGCGCCCACCCTGCCCCCCTGTCACGTTGCAGTTAACGATTGATCCTATTGCCTGTTGCTGCAGTGCCGCGTGTCTGACTCAACGTTGTCAGCGCTAATGCATGCATCCCACATCTCTCTCACCTCCGCCACGTACCTCAAAGCGCGATTCAGGCGTCTACTGACCCAGACCCAGACCAGTTATGCGCCCTTCCTTTCCTCAAAATCATCGGAGTCTCGAGCGTTGTCAACACAAACGCCAATGAACACAATAACGTCGCCGGCCTACAGAAACAGAGGCGAGCGCTCGGTTTTGGCGGCGGCGGCTGAGTGATGTGATATAGCTGTCACGTGGTTTCTCCTCGGTTTAAGGTCAAACGCGCGCACACAGCGAAAAGAATGGTTACCACTCCGAATGCGAGATTCAGTGACAGCTGCATGTTCGTGGTAGTGAATATAATACTCTTTTTAATGCGAAGGCATTACTATAGGCTATGTCCAGTGTTCCGTGTCTGCAAAACTTGTCTGCACGATTGCGCCGTTTGATTCTGTTAGATAGTGCGTGATGAGATCTTGCCGTGGAAAGAATTTAGTTGACGAGTTGTAACTAATTAATTAAACATGAAAATTACACTTAGACGTCACAATAGCCACGGGTGTCGACATGAGATCTGGGCTTCACAACAGCCACGGTCACAACAGCCAACAGAGCTCCCCATAGCGTGCTAGCGTTTCTTGGGGCCGGCACTCCCGTCCTAGCTGTGGCCGCGCCCGAGTGAAAATGGAAGCCTCCCACCTGCTGCTGCATATGGACACCTTCGCGACTGCTTGCACGTTCGCTCGCTCGGTTAGAGTGGCAAAGCATATAGGCGAGTTTGCATGACCCCTTGGCTATTCGAGGAGTTTCCCAAGGAATTGAAATTAGGGGGAATGCTGAAGGCAGTGGATAAGCGGTAGTCAATTTTATTTTTATTTGTGTCCCTGATGTGTCGCGTAACGTTTAATTATGACTCTAACACTCATGAGAAAGGTGAAAAGGTGACAAAAATTTGTTACGAATCAAGGGGGGTGCCTTAATTCATGAAAACAAGGGCTGGGGAGGGGAGTTATCACTGCACGCGGCTCAAAGGTGCTATATGTGATGTGAGCAGCATATAAGACCAGATGACAAATTGTGTCAGCAAGCAATCTTCAATCTAGATCGCCAGCTTTCATTTAGTTCGTGGTTATACGGCCCCCTCCTCAAAAAAAAATGGCGTGTAACTAGCGTGAGGACGCCTAGCGCCGATAGACTGCATGGACACGTAGTACTACTGGAGACAAGAATTTCCGGGACACGAGTTCTGGGAGAGAGAGAAAAAAAAAACTTTATTTGGTCCATTAAGGGTTTAGCGTTCGGTCTTCGTCTGCATCGCTGCAGACTCTTGGCCTTCAAAGCAGGGTTGGGCCCCTAGTCCAGGGCTCCACTGAGTCGCGCTGCTTCGCTTGCGTGCTGCACCGTTGCCCTTTGGGCGGCGAGCTCGCAGCTGGTGAGCCGGCTCTGCCACTGCTCCGCACTCGGGGATTTGTGTTGGTGGAACGTGTAGTTTCGCTTACACTCCCAGCTTATATGGTAAAGCGTGGGGGTTGCCCCGCACCACGGGCATGTGTTCCTATACTGTGTAGGATAAATCTTGCTAAGTATATGTAGGTTCAAGAATGTTCCCGTTTGCAGCCTCCGCCAACTAGCTGCTTCTTGTTGTGTGAGGCCTTTGTGTGGCGGGGAGTATCTAATCCTCCTGCCTCTTTGGTAGTTTAGGTATTCTGAAAATCCGATCTCCACGGTGAAGTGCTGTCCCTGGGCGTATGGCCGCTCGGCTCGGTACGTGATATCTCGAGCCAAGCTGTCTGCCCTTTCGTTTCCTTCTATCCCCGTGTGTGCCGGAATCCAGATTAATTTGTGGGTTGCTGTTTTTCTGAGGTGTACTGCTTCGCGGAGGATAGCTAAGGCAGCCCTGCAGATTCTACCTTTCGTATAGTTTCTGCATGTCTCTTTTGAGTCCGTTAGGATGACCAATGATTCGTCTTTTCGATAGCCCTCAGCCGCTGCCAGCGCAACAGCGACCTCCTCCGCTTCCGCTACCCGGACGCTACGTGTAGTTGCGCAGGTGATTAGATTGCCTGAGTTATCAACTACCACCGAAGCTGTCTTGTAGTAGCTTTCGTGTCTATTCAATGGATACATGGTTGCATCCGTGAAGGTTGTGCTTTCTAATTGGCTAAGTTCTGGGAAAAACGTTTATTATATCTCCACCTCGCTGCCCAGTCGCCTGACATTGTACGAAGGCATGAAAGGCCTAAATGCTCTACGCATGTAAATGCGTATGCTCTACGCATGTAAATGCTCTACGCATGTATTTCGTTAAAATGCGGTGGCATTAGGCTGCAGACACTTCCAGAGGAAAACTCACAGGACGGTGTGTAACGGGCTGTTCAGCGATAGCTGTTTAGGCGTTCAGTTTTGGGGATATATTCTTGGCGGACTGGTGTAGTGGTCACGTGACGCGCCCCTGCACTGGCAGGCGGCTGTTCCAAACAGAGCTACCCGTAGGCTTAGGCAACCCAGATTGACCGTGACATAAATGTCGTTAAGGTCACGGTGGGTACGTTAATCTCACGGTCACGTGACATTAACGCACCCACCGGTTACGCCGACGGCGACGAGAATGACGGTGGGCGCCTAACAGCTATCGCTGTAAAAATTGCCGTAATATGGCAGGACAAAGCTTTATAGGACACAGTAATCAAAAGAAATTGATACGGCCGAGCTGAACGTGTCAGATATTCCAACTCTGCATCCCTGACACTATAATATGCACACGTCCAGGGGCGTAGCCAGGAGGGTGGCCTTCCCTCGAAATTTTTTCGCACTATTATGCACCGCCGGCCAAACCACCACCGGCGTTGGAAATCGGGCTGGATTATGTCCACAATGTCTTTTTCATGCTCGAAAAGACTTTTTGGTGCGAACATTGCGAACTCGGGCTGGATTTCGTGGCAGTTAACGCCCATGCACCTGGAGTCACAAAATGCAAGGAGCCCCATCCGAGCACAAAGCTTCAGGAGCGTTTTGATGACAAGCAGGCTTGTCGCGGCATCTCGCGGCGGCCGCGGAATCTGCGGAGGGCATGGATTTCAATTCCGGAACTTTATGGATATAAATCTCTCATAAACTTTGTTCTTTACATAGCGAAGCAGCAAAACAAATGCAAGTAAAAGGCTCTGTTCCTTCAGGTCCATTAACGCGTAATTAGGAAGACGTATCATTGTTCATTAGCCTTTAAAACGGCAGAAATTTTTGCCGTTTATTGTAGCAGTTAGCATCATGATCGAAGTTATCACGCACTTACAAAAATTACGAGGACATCAATAACCAATTTGACCGACCTTGCTCATTGAAAGCCCGGCCCACACGGCGTTTCCCAACAAAAACTCTAGGATATTGGGTAGTTCATCTTGTCGCGTCATCTGTGTCTATCGTTTGTCCTTTTCTTCCTTTTTAGCTACCTGCTTTTACTTCTTTTTTGAACCAAACTACTACCTTTCTCTAATTTTCTGTGCAGAATGATTGTTGCCATCTTTGCATGCAGCTAAAATACACATTTTCGTATTGATTTCGGCATTATTCCTCTATTATTCTATCCACATGGTGCTGTCGCGACCGCAGCATGGCCCAAATAGATACGATTCCTGCTATCATAGTTTTATTCTTGCAGAATAGTCTGTCTTTCTATGCGTAAAGGTTACTGTGATTGCGCAGCATGTTTTTTGGCTTGTTTGACATATTGTTACGACCAAGAGTTTGTTCAGACCACGACGGGCACCGAAACCAGCTAGGTCAGCCTGCCGAGCGCGAGACGCATCCACCTCGTTTTTCTTATCTTCTGCGTAGTCAGCGATGCACCGCGCGAATGGCAGGGCTTCAGCCGGGCAACATGAGTCACTTCAGTTCGTGCAGAACGACGGCCGCTTGCTGTGAGACGCGCTATGCGGTAATTGAGCTCGCTAATTTTCTCAAGAATAACATAGGGTACATCGTAGTGGCACAGCAGCTTCTGGGACAAACCTCGCTTTCTGACAGGCCGCCACAACAAGGCCAAATCACCAGGGCTGTAAGTGACGTGACGGCGATGGGCATCGTAGCGCGCTTTGGCCCGATGGTGGGAGGCGAGAATACGAAAGCGGGCAAGGCGCCGGGCTTCTTCGGCGAAACAGAGTGTCTCGTCGATGGAGGGATCTTCATGAGGCTCGTAGAGAATGGTAGTATGGTGTCCAGGGTGCAGCGTGGGGGGCGAGCATATAGCAAAAAGAAGGGGCAGAGACCAGTAGTCTCATGGCGCGCGGTATTGAAAGCGTAACGGCTGGACGCTGTCGCAGTTTTTGTGCTTTGAATCAACGTACATTGACAGCACGTTAGTGATCGTTCGGTTCGTGCGCTCAGTTAACCCATTCGTCTGGTGATGGTAAGGCGAGGAATGGGGAAAATGCGATGCGCAGGAACGGAGAAGCTGCTCCACGACGTCAGCGGTGAACTGCCGACCACGGTCACTGATGATAACTTTTGGGGGTCCATGGCGGAAAACTATGCAACGCAGCATAAAAGAGGGCACAAGATACGCTGTAGACGAGGGTACGGCTGTCGTTTCACAATACCGGGCAAGGTAATCAACGAAAACCACTATCCAGCTGCTCCCATGATAGGATTTGGGAAATGGGACCAGAAGATCTATGCCCACTTTCTCGAACGGTGCGGCAGGTGGTGTCACAGTGTGAAGCTGACCAGATGCAACGCCAGTGGGGTGCTTTTATTGTTGATACTGAGTGCAGCTGGGGACGTACCGCGCAGCCGTAGCCCGCATTTTCGGCCAATAGAAGCGTGCCTGGATGCGGTGGAGCGTGCGTGCCGACCCAAGACGTCCAGGTGCAAGACAGAGGTGTACAGGCTCTTCGGAACTACCATGCAGGAGGAAGCGCTCGCCAGTAGAAGAATGGTTTTTCTTCCATAGTATAGGCCATCTCGCACACAGAAGTGGTTTGCACCGGAGGGGTCACAGCCTCCGCAAGGAGGGACCGCAGCGTTGAATCTTTCTGCTGTTCCGCTTTGAATGTGGCGAAATCAGGAAAACACAGTGACACTGAAGCGACGCAGTGGTCGAAGTTATCGATGTTGGGCTCCGTCTTAGGAAGGGGCAACCGCGTGCCGGCGACCGCTCTTGTAGGTGACTCTGTAGTCAATCTCTTGTAGCCGGAGAGCCTACCGTGCAAGGCGCCCACATGGGTCACGAAAATTAACGAGCCAGCAGAGGGTATGATGGTCGCTGACGATGGCGAACGGGCGTCCATATAGATATGAACGGAAACGCTGCGTGGCGAAGACGACGGCGAGGCATTCCTGCACGGTGACCGTATAATTGCGTTCCGGCTTACTGGGTGAGCGACTTGCTTGCACAACAACTTGCTCTTTGTTGTCGCAGCGCTGGACGAGCACAGCGCCGAGACCAACACCGCTGACATCCGTATGAATATCTGTGGGGGCGGAGGGATCGAAGTGGCGAAGTACAGGGTGGGACATGAGAAGGAATTTTAGTTGGCGCAAGGCGGAGTCGCACTCAGGGGTCCACTCGAAAGCCACACCTTTCTGAAGGTGACCTGTCACGGGGTATGCGATGTCCGCAAAACGACGAATAAAGCGCCGAAAGTATTAACATAATCCCAAGAAACTACGCAGCTCTTTGACAGACTGTGGTGGCTTGAACGACTCAACAGCTGCAGCCTTGGCTGGATCAGGTCTGACGCCTTGTCAACGAGGTGTCCAAGTACTAACGCTTGACGCGTACCAAAGTACCACTTTTTAGAGTTAAGCATAAGGCCAGCTTTGCGCACAGTCCAGGACGAGAGCTAAACGGTCGTTGTTCTCACTGAACGTCTTTGCGAAAGTGACATCTAGGTAGCACATGCATATTTCCCATTTCAAACCACAGAGTATAGTGTCCATACCGCAGAGGATCGGTAGAGGAGCCGTAACGGGATGGCTATCGGCGGGGACAAAATCGCTAGATATGGCCGGGTTGACCGCAGCTAACACACAAGAAAGGAACCAGGAGCAGGCTGTGCCGGCAAGTAGTCATCCTACGAAGGAGTGGGCCGAAAGTTCTCGTCGTATGTGGCCTGCGTAGGCTGGTAAAAGCGGGACCGGTGCTCCGGGGGCGATCGCGGTATATGTTGCTCGGCCGCAGCCCTCGGGGTACCCGGTGCTCCTCAAGTCCGCTGCGTTAACGACGGCTGGCGGAGGAGGGTGCGTGGGATACACAGGAGGGAGCGCTGAGGAATTCCGAGTGAGTTCCAGAGACCTGGTCAACTCTTCGCGAACACCTGGCGGATCGTGGAGGCCAGATCACATGACGATGGTGTGTCTACAGCTGCCACCGTTGTCACCCCGGCCAAACGAACCGAATTTTGGTGTGATACGACGCATTTTCAATGTCTCAAACGTGCGACAGTGCTGGATGACGTCAGACACGGACTCGAGACTTTCTTTTCCAATAAGAAAAATGTAAATGTCTTCAGCGAATCATTTAAGTGGCCAACTTTGTCTTCTTCGGTCATCACAGGAGAGACGACCTTGCATAACTTGACGATTTCTTCAATGTACTTCGCACACGTCTCACTGGAAAGCTGAGCCCTTTGCACAAGCGATTGTCCAGCCCGCTTCTTTGAGTCATCGAAGCACTTCTTGAGTTCCACTACAAAGCGGTCCCATGTCGTGAAGGAATCCTCGTGGCTGTCATACCACGTTAGGGCCGTGTCGGTTAGGGAAAACACGACGTTTGAAAGTTGGGCGGAGGAGTTCCACTTATTGTAGCGACTCACCCGTAGGTAGTGGGTGAGCCATTCATCGGCGTCGTCGCTGGCTGTGCCCGCGAACGACTGTGGCTCCCGGTAATGCTGCCAGGACCTGCTGGGCACAGAGGCCGAGCGTCGTCGTCCAGGGACATCATGGGTGCATAAGGCGACAGACCAAGAATGCGACGACTCCGGCGAAGGTGGAGCTGGAGATACGTCTTCGGGGAAACCTGCAGTGTATACCAGGCACCTTCCACCAATATGTTACGACCGGGAGTTTTTTCAAACCACGATGGGCGACCGAAACCAGCTGGGTTGTTGTTGCCTCAAATACGATGGCACATACCCACGGTGGGGGATTGACCAGGGTTTGGTGCAGATCCAAACAGGAAAAAACTAATCCAGGTTTATCTCATAAATTTAGAGGAATCTGAGAGTAAAAGAAAATAACGAATTGTTGTTGTTAGCCTATCAAAAGATGGCACGAGACGCATCCACCTCGTTCTCCTCATCTTCTGCGTAGTCAGCGATGCTGTCCAAATAGAATAGGCATCGCCTCTTCATTTGCGTCACAATATTATATAGAGCAACTTAAATTAGGTATGTAGATTTATTAAAGAATATACGTATATTTAAATATCTTCTTGCCATGTTTTGTGTATGCATGCAGTGGACTTTTTTGTGGTGAAAACTTTTTCTGGCCTTTCTCGAGCTGTTTCTTCGCAGTTGTGATATTCCATTGTATCTTCACAATGTATATTTTGCAAAACTCCTGCTTTCTATATGTGCTCTCCATTGCGACTATAATTTCGGTGCAATTACTTACAGAACTCGAGCGGTGACAGCTGCGCCCACGCAATAGATTGGAACGAAGGACAGCGTCACTGAAATTTTTTTCTGGCCATTGCATATGTACAAAATTCTAAACAAGGTTCTTGAATGAAAAATATTTGCTAAAATATTTGTCCTCAACGTGATTATTCATATCAGACACATGCACTACTTTGCTGGTTTCCAACTGATACGGTTCTAAAATTCACGAGACATTTTCTTTACTTGCTAAATAGACAAGATGGTGGAAGCATTGATATCAGTTATTTCTGCCACAGTTTTTCTTTCTTTCTTTTATGAAAAATACGTATTTTACTTGTCTTGACAGTGCGTAGCGTTCACTAATTCGTTTGCAGCACCTAATACGCAATAGCATTGGCAATGGCAATGCAATTATGATTGAGCTATTTGATCCCTCTACAAATTCTATGAGGAGGAGGCCGCGCTGTAACATGAGCCCCACTCGAACAAAATTTCTGGCTACGCCACTGCACACGTCTGTGCAGTATACTGACAAAAAACGTTAGAGATCACTGCGGTAACCCGCATTGGAGTAACGCGAAAGCATTGACGCCTCCTCGGCACTCGTATCGATCACTTATCACCGGTCACGTGATTGCCCATTTCGAGTTTTCAAACTTGGCGCCGCGCTTTGGCTCCGTCCAGAGCCGTATATAATAATAATAATAATAACAATAATAATAATAATAATAATAATAATAATAATAATAATAATTGGTTTTAGGGGGAAAGGAAATGGCGCAGTATCTGTCTCATATATCTTTGGACACCTGAACCGCGCCGTAAGGGAAGGGATAAAGTAGGGAGTGAAAGAAGAAAGGAAGAATAGGTGCCGTAGTGGAGGGCTCCGGAATAATTTCGACCACCTGGGGATCTTTAACGTGCACTGACATCGCACAGCACACGGGCGCCTTAGCGTTTTGCCTCCATAAAAACGCACCCGCCGCGGTCGGGTTCGAACCCGGGAACTCCGGATCAGTAGGAGCCGTATATTCCCCGTATCGGGAATATACGGCTCTGGCTCCGTCAACACTTCTGGTTTTTCAAATTTGGCGCTACGCTGTAGTTCCACCTCCTTTCGGCGTTTTCAAATTTCGCGCCACTTTTGTACTGACCCCGCCCACTTTTTGGACATTTTCCCGATTTTGAAAATTCTTTTTGCGACTTCAACCTCACGGCGTCCTCTATCGATCACAACCATTCGTTTGGCGCTATCTCTTCTGAGTTCCTCACAACTGCTGCAGACATGTTTTGCGAACACGTTCCCTGTCGACATAGCCTAGTAATGCTTTCGCATTAATAAAGTCATATATCGCAGAATATAGATGAGTCTAAATAGAGCAGACTCCCCGCACCACTTTAGTATCGCGGGTGATCCATATTTCGCAGTAATATCGATAGTAATATAAAAGTGAATCGGCTTCATACATGCTTAGCAAAGGCCGGAGGTAGTAGCTCTATGGCCGGAGGAAGCGGCGCGAACCGGACTTTCGCCGGTGGCGCCACCGCTGCATCATGAAAAAAAAAAAGAGCTCGCAATTCCTCTCTCCCCCGTCGGCATTTAGGCACCACACTACTTCTAGCCATGGTAACCACACCATACGTACTGGTACAACACTGTAATTCAGCAACACTGCAAGCACCCTGAGGTTTTCCCTCCCTTGTTCACTTTGTGATTATCAAGAACCATTTGACCAACCTCTCCCCACCATGGTATAGTGCCTAGAATATTCTAGGCTCTATAATCATGGACCACTGTTTATAAAGCTTTTTAAACGGTGTCATGGACTGTAATTCAAGGTTGTCGTCGGACGTGCCCTCCTGAGATTTTTTCCTCCGTGGAAAGGCTGAAATAATACACTGCGCGTCGCTCCAGTCGACAAAACAAACCAGGCAACATGGATGCCGGGCTACAAACCATGCTGGGCATCGCTGCCCGATACCGTCGGTCTACTGTCGGCATATTGTGTCGTCGTGGTTTGAGGTACCGGTGGTACCACTGGAAAGGCTAGAGTGGTTTTGTGCTGGGCCGTATAGTTTTCTGGTGCTGGTCATTGTGGTGCATCCGTGTTGCACAGTGTGCACTCACAACACCAGCAGGTAGCTTTATGTGCCTTTCCTGTCCAAAACTAGTGGGATGTGAAGTTTGGTTTTTGTCAGGAGTTTGCCGGATCGGCTGTGGGAACGAAAAACTGACTATCCGTTGTGACGGCCTTCTGGATTATCGCCTGCTGTGTTTATCTGAAATCGTGATAAAAAAAAAATGACCCGAGTGGCCAATGCCCGAAGAAACTTCGCGAAGTCTGGCGCAAGTAAAGCTGTGATACCGACAGATGAGAGGTTAGTTTCATGTCATTGTATCTGTTCGTTTTGTATGGAGGTCCTGTACACGTGCACTGAGAATCGGCTGCTGCTGCGCCGTGTGGACATGCATTCAGCAACTGACGAGAAAACTCACAAAAATGAGGCTTCTCTGATAAATAAACCTCTCCACTCTGTGAGGGACCGTTGACTGACTCGTTGCTGCGGCTATTCTCCGTGAACATAATTTAGTGCACCTTTACCGGGTGCAGATAGAACCGAAGGCATTTGTGCTGAAGTCCAATGATGAGGCAGTGAAAAAAATATAAAGACATATGTTTATGCATCGGCTTTTCTGCGTGCATAATCTGTCTTTCTTTTTCTCGCCACTTTTTGTTGGATTAAGTTCTTACTGGATTAAGTTCTTACTTCATGTGTCTGTTTTCCATGAACAGCGCAGAATTTCCTCTTTTAGATAGCTGCCACTAGTGCTTAAGCACGCATTAAGATTTCTAAGCTGTGTTGACTGAAGAGAAACCTAAAGCAAACTCGCCGACGAAAAGCACGAATAAATTGGCGTCGTCCATATCGTCAAAATATCAGACTGTCAGAAAAAAAAAAACACCATAAGATGTCCAAATAACAAAAAAAAAACGAGCAGGCTGGCTGTGTGTCCTCAATCTGCAGCATCTTCTTAAGAGTATATACCTGCCTAGTGCAGGACTTCCGGATATACTGTATAGTGATGAAGAATGCTATTAACAATTTTTTTTTAGACCTAGCATTTGGCAAGTTAAGGTGTGTGGTGAAGATAAACACTTGCTGGCTTTGCAGCGTCAGAAGTTTTAAATCATAGTTTCCATGCAGCATCTCTCAGTAGTAAGATCTACCACTTTCCATATATGTGAGAGTTGTTTGAAATGCAGGGACCCTAATGTTGAAGGTGCTGCCTCAGGCAAGAGGCGCTACAGGGCTTCTCTGGTCCCCGTTAATGACAATGCACTGTTCTCAGGTGTTTTCCAGTGCTCCTAACTCGTGCACTGAAATAGTGAATGTACTGTTTCAGTTTTTGAGCGTCGGGAATGATATCTATTTATTCCTTGAACCACTCACACAGTAAGTGGCGTCACAATGGATATGCTTTCCTCTCTGTTGTTTGTAGAGGCCAGAGAATGAGTGAAATACTCTGTGATAAGATCTGGCGCAGGCAGATAATTTGCTATGGCTTTTGGCTGCTGAGACCATGGGGATGGGTCTGATCCCAGGCCTCAGAGGCTGCATTTTGATAGCGGAAAAATGCAATAGCAATTATGTGTCGCGATTTCATTGCATGTTGAAGAACCTCAGGTGCTTGAAATTACTGTTTGTCATGCATATAATCTGCCACTTGAAAATATGACTGTGCACTTTTATAACTGTGCATGCAAGTTGAGTTTTCAATTTTTTGTCATAACAGGTTATTCTTGAGATGCTTACTGCTATGCTCAATCGATGACTGCATTCTGCAGAAGGTCAATAATTCCTTTGATTGAGTGGCGCAGTTCTTGAAGCTTTTGAGCACATTTTAGATCCATCGATGCAGTGGGGCACCGACGATGATGGGAATTACGGATGCGTTATTCAGAAAGTGGGCATTGCCGTGAAGCTGACTGTCACCTCAAAATCCGCATATTACCCACACCCACACTTTTTGATTACATTTTCGTAATTTTCACTGTATGTATCATGTAGGAAAATATTGTAATCTGGAGCTCTCTAGTACAGCATGTCTCATAGCCTCCAGTGTTGCCTTGGCACAAGCAGAATGTATCAGTCACAGTGCTTAGTCTGGTGATTGCAGTTATCTCATTCATGCTTTCTGAAATGAAGGGCTGTCCATGCTTCTCATGGTGAAGCTATACTGGATGGCTTGTAGAAAAGCAGAAATCTGGGCCAGTTGGTACACGCTTCAACCTGAACACCAGCCAGCAAAAAAGAATTGCGGACAAAAGATAAAAAGTTGCAAAGGACAGAGGCCAGACTTGCAACTGTAGGGTAATCCTGAAAAGCACCACTATGCAAACCATGCGCAAACAGGTGTGTAAACAAAACATGGCTCAGAGTACATGATGCATGATATGCAGCGAGGGTTTTGCTACAAACTGGACAACTTTGAACGCAGCGCATGAACTGGTTTTTCATGTGAGCTCGCCACTGTGCAGGGTGGGGCTCAACCCAGAGGGACCACCAAGCATAGCTCGTCACATCCGGCTGCCAGAGCTGCCCGTCGATGGCGAGCTGGCCTTTGAGGCACAAGCGGCACTCTTTGCGGTGGTGCTTCTTGTGTGCCAGCAGGTGCAGCTGCACCGAGCTGCCTGGTGGCTGCCGCACGCGCACCAGGACCAGGCACTGCACTATGAATTGGTGGAGCCGCATGCTGCCATCCTCAGCCTCACAATCATGTGTCATCCACTGCCTGCGGCACTTGCAAAGCGGGTAGTTGTCATCCTGTTGCCAACCAGCTGGGAGCCTCGAGCCACGGCCGTGTGCCGGGGGGTCACGCTCGTGGCCACTGCGGTGTTGGTGGCCTGGGCTGCCTTCCATGTGTGCTGCAAGCATGGCGTGTTCAGCGTTCTGTGCCTTGCCTACCCGTGAGTGTTCTTCAAAGCCATGTATGCACACCATCCCAAGTGCTGGTTCGCAAAGAAACTGTACTTAAGGACGAGTCAACAGGAGGGGCAAGTGCTGTGATAGCTACTGACAAAATCCTTTATTGCACTTGGGCAATCTGTACACATGGTAGAAGAAACAAAGGAAATGTGCACAAGGCGACTTCATCATCATTTTACACTAGCCCGACAGATAAATGCTTACCCAATCTTCCTGACAGAGTCTATTTGAATGCCTCCATAATTTCCCCTGCCAGCTGATCTCGGTAGTTGTGAAGGGCATTACGTTGTTGAAGCATTGGGGTGTGGTTGCCCAAATAACAATGCGTGGCTTGATCACCTGACATTTTCATCATTATGCAATCATAGCCAGTGCAACGTTTGCATGACTTTCTGTTTTCAGGTCCTTGAGCTCTGTTTGTAATTGGTGCTGCACCAATTAGTCCTCCATTCTATTCTTGTGACTAGTGTCTGTCTGTAGTAGTTCCTATGGTGTGCATTCTTGACTAACCCATTTGCTTCCAAAGATGGCAATTCGCTGTCCGATTGCTTTAAAATATTTGCTTTAAATATGCGTCAACAAATGGCGCTGCTTGTTTGGCTGCTAATTTTTGGATATCAGTTTTCACACCAGATGACACTAGTTGCTATCTAGTTTAAAGGTATATTGCAAGAAAAAAATCCTCTCCTTGCTCCTTTTTATGAACATGACCATGGCATCACAGGAAGACTAAAGTTTTGGGGGTGGTGTAATTCACGAGCTGCATTTTGGCAGTGAAAGGATGCAGACTGCAAGCACCCTAAACTGGACAATATTAAAAGCAGTGAGTGTGACTTGATCCTCAAGGTGAGGATTATTGCTTGGACTGTGAGCCTGGCAATCCAGACTTAGCTTGAGCCCCAGCTTGAAAATCCAAAAGCATGCAAGGAGATGTTAGTCAGTGTGATGTATTTGGCTATTTACATGAGCTGCATATTCTACCAAAACTGACTGAAAAAAATGTGCCACACCGACAGAAAATTTTTTCTCATCGAAAAGATCACTCATGTGGCTGTGTTGCTTCTATACAAGAGCACCAGAAACTGGCTGTAGCTCCATCCCAAATGAGTCCAGAGGTTTGCCATGGCACCATTTTGATCGCAAAGTGCCTCCAAATGACAGCATAGCATAAAGCATCATGCAGATGTTTAGTGTACAAAACCCAGGAAAAAACAGTGAAGATTTAAGTACGACACTCTTCATAGTAAAAATGAATTCTTTAGCCAAAGTAATACCCAAGTCCGTAATGTATTCAGTTTATGTAGATGACCTACAGATAGCATACACTTCTTCCAGCATAGTGTCCTGCGAGAGAAAAATACAAATCACACTAAATAAACTGGCTGCTTGGGCAGAAAAAAATGGATTCAATTTCTCTCCTCAAAAAACAGTAGCTGTTCTGTTCTCAATACGACGAGGCCTGCAGGTCGATCCCAACCTGTGCTTGAATCAAACCACACTGCCAGTCAAACAAGAACATAAATTTTTAGGCATCACTTTTGACAAGAAACTTACATTTCTACCACACATTAACAACCTTAAAAGGTAAGCGTCCCAAGCCCTCAATGTATTAAAGGTACTCTCGCGAAAACGGTGGGGGTCCGATAGAGCATGCCTATTACATATATATCGCTCTTTGGTGCGCTCCAAGCTGGACTACGGGTGCATAGTATATGGTTCAGCAAGAGCATCCTACTTGAAACGACTGGACCCTGTTCATAATCTTGGTCTGCACCTATCAACTGGAGCATATAGAACATCCCCGGTAAATAGTCTTTATGTTGAAGCTAATGAGCCCACACTAGAGGGTAGAAGAGTCACACTTACATGCACGTACATCCTAAAAACCCGTTCTTTTCCTAAACATCTCTGCTATTCTATTGTTACCAAGTGCCCATCTAGAACATTATTCAATAATAAACCACATTTTATCAGGCCACTAATAATGCGCTTTGAAGATAAATGTGAAGAGTTATCAGTGCTGGACGCCCTACCGAATATTGCACAGACATGAATATCTGCCACCATGGTACAGCCTCCCTTCGGTGTGTGACTTCACACTGACACACGTAAACAAAGAGAAAATGCCACACGAGCACATACTGCAAGAGTTCTTTGCACTACAAGAAAAATATGACACCTACACTGAATTTTACACTGATGGCTCAAAAACAGAAAGTCATGTCGGAAGTGCAGTAATTCAAGGAAAAAACGAAAAAATGATACGATTGCCATAGTATGCAAGTATGCATCGGTATTTACTGCGGAGTGTTATGCCATCTTTGTAGCCGTAGAACAAATACTAAAACAAAACATAAAAAATGGCATAAAAATCATACATAACATAGTTAAAATCCCAAAGCAAAAACATAACATTATATTCTGCTGGGTCCTTAGCCATGTTGGAATTTTAGGTAATGAGAGAGCAGATGCTTGCGCAGTACAAGCTCGAATTGGTCATATAAAACAAGTTAGCCTACCACAGAGGGATTTTTTTAAATTACTGCACAGTAAACTCAGAAATAAGTGGCAGGTTGCATGGGACGAACAGACAGACAACAAACTACATTCTATAAAGCCCGTCTTTGGAGAATGGAGATCATGTAAACATCAGGAACGTTTTACAGAGGTTATTTTGTGTCGACTATGCATTGGACACACACACCTTACACACACCTTACACACAACTTCTTACCGACAAAAAAAGACAAACCTCTCTGCGAAATGTGTGGCGATGAGCTCACGGTAAACCACATTATGATTTTGTGCACAAAACTGGAACAACTGAGGAAAAAATATTTCACAACATTCTACAATGAATACATCGCACTACACCCCATGTTACTTTTGGGTGATCAAGCACTGGTTGATTTTACAAGCATTTTTAAGTTTCTCAGAGAAGCCAATGTTTTGAACAAACTTTAGGTATAAAAAGCGTAACCTTTAACTAAAGCTCTAACCGTGTGTTTGGCGCATCATAGCCTCAGTTGCTTTTGCGCCATTAAAATCGATGTCACTAACCAACTAACAAGATTGTTCACAAGCGAAGATTTGTGGTTGTCTTGATAACTGAATAAAAACAATGTCTCGTATGCGACATTTTCAATTAGAGTTATTGCTAATTCCTTCCAGCAACCCAGGTCACACTGTGCTGTCATGGACGGACCAAGGAAGGGAATTGTTTAAGGCAACTATGTGGATTAAGCCAATGCTACGAGGCAAGGCAGGCAGTAGAAGAGTTAGCCAATGTTTAATACGAAGGCTAATATGTGAAGGATAAAGGAAATGCATTAAACAAGTAATTAAACTGAGCAATATCGCTCTTAGGCTGTTGCCTTCCCCCCACATTTTCAGGTTACACTACTGTTTTTGGCTTGCCTTGACCCATAAATGCTTGAAGTATCTGCACAGTGCACTGTACAAAAAATTCAGATGGGCCTCTGTTATGTGTATTGCCAGATGTTCCCAAAAAGTGAGCTTTGCATATGCTGTTGTATTTTTGTGTGCTCTGAAATGGCTTTTCTGACATGCGTATGCAATTTTTTAAATCTATTACTGTGAAGACACCTTTAGGTCCTGCCCTAAAATTGAATATTCAGTCAGAAAACTAGAAGAGAGATTAAGCTGACAGGTCACCCAATGGTATTTCCGCACAAGGGGACTGGCAGAAGAGAGCCATGCTTTTGAAGCCACCTCTGTTTGAACCTGTGTTGTGTCTGCCTGGAGAGCACTGCATATCAGTTTACTTACCCCTCTCCGGCATTGAATACTTTTGCAGTGGCCAGGCCTCTGGCTGAGAGCAGGGAGGAAGGCACTCCCATGCATAGCTTTTGACGTGTGTGTTGCAGAGGGGTGATCCACGTGGTGCTCTTCGGGCCCAGGCCAGGACTGATTCGTGAGTGGCCCATGCCTGTGGCACACGTGTGTTCCTTAGTGCCGGCTGAAGTGAGGGCCGAGGTGGAGCGCCACAAGCACGACTTCAATGAACGGCTCAAGCGCTGTCTCTTCCAGGTATGTCCCTGTCTGGCAACAGATGTCATGTGAATACCACAGGCCTACTTACTTGCAGAAAAGGATGTAGGTACTTGTCCACCTTAAACACTGGTTTATTGATAGTGCTCATATTTTGCATAGATGTGGCATTTGTATAATAATCCCTTGACAGGTTTTATTGTTTCTCTACTGTGTCTAAAATTAATAAAATGATGTACCTTTATGCAGTAACCATGGATAGCTGCCCTATAGCGGCTTATCGTTTCGCGGCACAGTCTAGTCACGCGTGTATGCACCAAGCGATATGAGTGCACACTTTCCGTCCTTGCTCCTTCCTTTGCTTCAACTCAGATCAAATCAAATCAAATTTATTTTCAACATTGGTACAATGTTAATGGCTTCCCTGACAAAATGCTGCGAACACAGCTTGACAAGGTCAGGGAGCCATTTTGGCAGCAGCGACTTCACATACACACTACAATAGTTCAAATACAAGTGAAAGTTGCAATAGAATACATACAATGACCTTACTTACACAGTACAATAGTTAAAATGCAAGTGAATATTACTCCATTCATGAACATAAATTAGCTACAAAAGAGAAAACAATCTGCACAACAATAAAACTGCACTACAAACAAATGGAATTCGTACTATGAAGCGTTTTACATGTGAGATCCTGATGAGAAGACAAACAACACACTCAATCCATATGCCCAATCACACAATTTCCGTGCCAAAATCAGAACTGAGTACTAAGAAAATTGCCCAGAAACAACTATGTCACGCAATGCTGTGTGAGTTAGATCATTGGAACCAGAAAAATGTTTTTTCAGCTTGTTTAGTAGAAATGGTACATTGTACGTTTATGTTTGCAGAAGATAATTTGTGCGCGGCCGCGGCACAAACCATTCCTCCGATGACCTGGTCCGATATGTGCAAGTTCGCAATGTAAGAGTACACAGTTCCTTCAGAAACTGCTGGTAAGACATTCTTGAAGAGTGAAGCAGGGATAGTAGACTGTAATTGTAAATTTGTTCTATACTAACTAACTTGAACTGAGCAAACAGGCTATGAGTGTGGTGACAGAATGAAACATTACCAATGCAGTGGACAGCTTTCTTTTCGTGCCTATGTAGTATAGTTATGTTTTCTTAATAGTCGTGGCCCAAAATTGACGTGCAATAGTTATTTATTTATTTATTTATTTATTTATTTATTTATTTATTTATTTATTTATTTATTTATTTATTGATACTGTCAGCCGTAAGGCCGTTACAGGGTGGATGCATACAATTGAATACGTACACACAGCCACAAGTACACAAATCCACAAGTGCAAAATTTATACAACTTAAAATCATCAATTATTTTGCCAGCAGATAAAGCCACAAGTGCCTGATGTAGGTTAATGTTCAAAATAATACACTCAGTTTCAGACCACCGAGGATCGGAACCGCAGATGAAGAACATAATGATTGACAGCAAAGACAAATGGCTTCTATAGGCTTAAATAACGGGACAGATAAGTTTCAAATTGGTGTAGATTGTCTGCTTGTAAAAGGTCCTGGGGCAAGGAATTCCATTCATCTATGGTTCTGGGGAAGAAGGAGTATTTAAATGAATTGATTCGGGCCGTCATGGGTGTGACCTGATCTTTGTGAGAAGATCTCACAGCTCTAGAGGAACGCTGTGTCATGTAAACGCTTATGTTCAAGTTGAAGTGGTTAGTATATAGCAGATAAAACATTTTCAGCCTGGCAACTTTCCTTCGCTTTGAAAGTTGAGGCAAGTTTAGTTCATGAAGCATGTCAGTCACTGAATCTGTAGATCTGTATTTGGACAGAATGAATCGAGCCGCCCTTCGCTGAACTTTTTCTATCCTGTCAATTTGGTTTTTCTGATGTGGATCCCATATTACGCTTGCATATTCCAGTGTCGGTCGTACCAGTGCGAGATAAGCTGTTAGTTTTGCTTTTGTGGAAGCAAGCTTCAGTTTTCTTCTTATGAACCGCAATTTTGTTTCGGCCTTTGAGCATATGTTATTGATGTGTGTATGCCAGTTTAGATTTGAAATTATAGTGACGCCTAGATATCTGAAATGGTCGACTCGAGTTATATAGTGCCCGTTTATTTCATAATCAAAAGAAAATATATTTTTCGTTTTATTGGAAATTGTGGTAGTGGTTTTATTAAAAATAATAGTAAAAAGGAAGGAAAAAATTTTTCCTAGCCCCGGCATCGATACTGAAGCACCTGAGCTGGGGCAGCGGAAATAGAGGACAGCAGGCAGAATGGAGAAATGAAATGAAAGAGGTGAATTGTAAGAAATGAAGTTTTTGCATAATTGATTTCTATTCTGGATAATGTGCACCATTGGTTGATAGTGCTCAATGCCGAATTTAATAGTAACTGGTCTTCTTGGTTTGAAATGACAGAGTAAATTAAACAATCATCCGCAAAAAGCCGGACTTTGACAGGGGGCGGAATAGATACTGCAATATCATTGACGTAGCATAAAAATAACAAGGGACCAAGCACAGACCCCTGAGGGACTCCCGAGGGCACTCCCAGGACGTCTGATTTGGCGCCATCTAATTCCACGAACTGGGTTCTGTTAGTTAGATAAGCCTGTATCCACCGTACAATATTTGTGTTTATGCCAAGTTCGAACAGCCTATCAATAAGTTCATCATGTGGGACACGGTCAAATGCTTTAGACATGTCCAGGCAAACTGCATCCACTTGATCCCTGTTCATTGCTTCAGAAAAATCATGTACCGTTTCTACTAGCTGGGTAACAGTAGATAACCTCCGTCTGAAACCATGCTGATTGGGATTTAGCTTGTTGTTGCCCTCTAGATAGTCGGATAAGCAGTTTGCCAAGACATGCTCAAGTATTTTGCAACAGGCACAAGTGATAGAAATGGCTCTGTAATTATCGGGAATGTGCTTGTTTCCAGATTTATGTATTGGTACAACCCTAGCCTGGAGCCAATCTTTTGGTAAAGAATGCTGCTCCAGAGATGCCTTAAATATGATTAGTAAATATTTAGATACCCATTCCGCATATCGTCTAAGAAACTCATTAGGAATAGTATCAGGACCAGAAGACTTTTTCGTGTCTAAATTAAGTAGGAGGGAAAATATACCTTGCTCAGACAAAGTGACATCTGCCATGTCTGATGGCGGTATGCACTTTTCGCTACTAGAGTTCTCAGGCGGAGATATAGGGTGGCTGAACACAGAATGAAAATAAGTATTGCACCTGTTAGCAATTTCTGCTTGATCAGTAATAACATGACCATCCACTTCAATAAACCTCATTTGTTCATATGAGGGTGAAAGGTGACGCCAAAAACGCTGTGGGGAAGTCTTCATAAATTCTGTTAGCTTTTCAGAAAAGTATTGTTCTTTCGCTGTCATCAACATCTGTTTAAGCATCAAGGAAAGGCGCAAAATTTCATTTTGATTCTTTTCTCGATTGCGTTTTCTACGTTTTATCTTGCGTTTTAGTTGGATAATTTTACGACTTATCCAAGGATTATGCTTTCTGACAGTTTTAATTCGATGGGGAACGAAATTTTTCAGACAAAAGTTGACAATGCATTTCAACTTTGTCCACAATGTGTTGATGTCATCCTGCACATCAAATGAGCCCAAAGACATTTCCAAATAGTCTAAAATGCTTTCATTCTCAGCTCTTGAAAAGTCGTTAACAAAAATAGTCCGCCTTTTTTCATGTTTTGGTGGTATAAGTTGATTTAGGGTGACTAAGACAAGCTTATGATCAGAAAGCCCTTCCTGGATAGACACTTCATATTCGGTTATTTTACTACTTATAAAAACCAAGTCCAATATTGATTCCCTAGTTGCTCCTATCCTTGTTGCTTGTTTAACAATTTGTGTTAGATCATTATTAAAAGCGATGTCTAGCAAGGCATCACAGTGTTTAGCATCAGTTGTATCTATGTCTAGCGACTCCCAACGCATGTGCGAAAAATTGAAATCACCTGCAATGATTACTCTTGCATTCGCAGATACATTACTTGAAAGATAGTCTTGCAACTACTCAAGAAATATGACAGGGGCGTTAGGGGGCCTATAAACCGCTGCAATGACACAGAAAGAAACGCCAAGTTTTAGCCTGCACCAGATGCTCTCTGTGTTGGGGCAATCTTTCATGGGAACAAATTCAATTCCTTCTTTAAAAATAAGGGCTACACCACCACCATGTGAAGCACGATCCTTCCGAATCATTCTATATGTAGGCGGTATAATCTCACTGTCAGCAATTTCAGGACGCAACCACGTTTCTGTAACTGCAATGACATCTGGCTGATGAATCATGATAATGTGTTCGAGTTCAGCGGTTTTATTCAGGAGGCTGCGCGCATTGATATTTATCAGTACAAAATTCCTTTCTTCCGTCTCACACTGTCACGTTGTTTCGCTATCAGTTACGAGCGGCCGTTCTGCCTTCGTAAGGCAGTTCTTTTCGTCATCCCAGAAAAAAGCTTCTTTGTCAATGAAAATCCTGTCGCGTTCGAGTCGAACCTTTGCGCCATTGTTCTTTTCATGTTTAGCACTATCCCATAGTTTCTTACGCTTTTGCAAAGTTGCCTGAGAATAATCATGTGATAACGAAAATTTGCTGCCCTTTAATTTCTGGCAGTTATCAAATAATTTCATCTTTTCGTTGTAGTCAAAAAGTCTAAGTATCACTGGACGCGCCTTATCCGTACGCTTCTTTCCAAGTCTGTGTATCCGCTCCACTGTGTTAACTTCAACACCAAGGCGTTCATGGAAAACATCATGCAACACTTTCTTCTTGAGATCATCAGTGGTTTCGATTTCTGTTTCGGCTATGCCAAACACAAGAACGTTATTTCGGCGACTTCTATCTTCCAGCTCAATTATTTTCTCTTGCTGTGAACGGATAGTGGCTCCCATGCTCTGTATCAACGAGTCTAGTCGTTCTTCATTTTTATGTACATTCACTAAAGTATTTTCAATCTCATGGATCTTTGCACTGACTTTTTCTAGTTGTTTAGAAAGAGTACTCTGATTTTCTTTAATTTCCTTGACATCTTCCATTAGAGTTTTCTGCCCTTTCATGAGTTTACTAAACATTTGCTCGACAGTTTCTGGCCCAGGGTTTAGTTCAACATCTCCGGAAAGCATCAACAACATTGAAATACACTCCAGCACAACATCAGCACACACTGCGGGGCACGGCAGAACAATGATGAACCTATCATCACTTCTGAAACATTTTACATGCTTACTAACCTGTAAAAACAGGATAAACGGTTCAGATGGCTTCGTTCTGGAGGCTTCGCCGTGCCCACAGTACGGCTCGATGTCGACTGAGCTTAAGTAGCTGGTGCTGTCCGTAGTGATTGCCGCAGTAGCCGTCGAAGGGAACACGTGCGCAGGTTCGTCCCAGGTGGCAGCTTTCCACACAGGTAGCAGCAAAAGATCATCTTCAAAGCTTGTAGTGACAAAGCAC
Source organism: Amblyomma americanum (assembly GCA_030143305.2). Lineage (NCBI taxonomy): Eukaryota > Metazoa > Arthropoda > Arachnida > Ixodida > Ixodidae > Amblyomma > Amblyomma americanum. Next base: position 52,925 of record JARKHS020004359.1, read on the forward strand.
GTACTCGAGGCGTGATCCAAAGTTGAAGCACGGCACAGGAAAACCTGTAAAAACAGGATAAACGGTTCAGATGGCTTCATTCTGGAGGCTTTGCCGTGCCCACAGTACGGCTCGATGTCGACTGAGCTTAAGTAGCTGGTGCTGTCCGTAGTGATTGCCGCAGTAGCCGTCGAAGGGAACACGTGCGCAGGTCCGTCCCAGGTGGCAGCTTTCCACACAGGTAGCAGCAAAAGATTATCTTCAAAGCTTGTAGCGACAAAGCACGTACTCGAGGTGTGATCCAAAGTTGAAGCACGGCACAGGAAAACCTGTAAAAACAGGATAAACGGTTCAGATGGCTTCATTCTGGAGGCTTCGCCGTGGACGGGGTGAAAAACTTGAAGTTTGATGTTAGTTGGAAAACTGTCTCGAGATCAGTGTATTAAGCCAACAGCAGAGTAAAGCTTTTTCGCCAGTTGCTGTATATGCGCATCCCAAGTCATATGGTGCAACAGTGCCGCTTCCTGAAACTTTGTGCTCTTCTGCTATATCGACTGTAGAGCTGCCCAAGCGCAGCCCGCCAATCAAACTTACGGGTTTGCTTTTTGAAGCAAACAGTATAGCTTTTGATTTTTTAGGGTTTATTCTTAAACAGCTTTTGCTCGACCAATCAAGCAATTTGCAGAGGGTGTCATTGGCGGTGTGCAGCAGGTGTGAACTATTATATGATGTGAAAAACAAGCTGATATCATCAGTGTACAAAACAAAATGAATTTGGCAAGCCCATCAATACAAACCACATCGTTCACATAGACAGTAAATAAAAATGGTCTGAAAACGCTTGGCCTGAGCTTATGATGTAACACTTTACCAGTGCCAGACGAAAGTGTAAAAAGAAGAAAATGCTTTAATGGAAGATGAGTGGAGAGGTTGGCAGGAGGAATGCACCCTTGGCCCCATGCAAGGGGAAAGGAAATTGAATGAGAAGGAAAGGGAGAAGGTGAAGATGGAGGACGTTAATGCAGTGCCTTCACAGGGACTGATGGCACGGGCAAAAGCCATTTGTTGCATTGCATGCTGCACATGATGTGGGCCACACACCTAGTGCTGTCCTTTATTAGAACCCCTGCTCTGGAACTGCCTCCTGACGCAGTTGTCTGATATGTCAAGTCTTTGCCCTGTGTGTCATAGGTTTGGCTGTGTTGTTAGAGCCTTCTTTATTGTGAACTTCATTGCTGCAGAATTGAACACGCCTTAAGTTTTCTGGTAAACCTCGGTTGGAGTGTGTTAAATTCACTCCTTGAAACCATGCACCTGGCCATAGCCACTGGGTATCTTGTGTTTCAATGGTTTAAGCATAGTACTGAGTGGAGCTGAGCTGCAAAATATTGCCCATTTGTGCAGGCACTGCTTGTGACATACTACGCAGCCCTGCAGCCTTGCTGCTTTGTGCCAGCCTCTCTCCACCTGGAGCCCTGGGCCCTGGCCCAGCACGGCTTGTTGGCTTGGCTGGCTGCCCTAACCCTGCATGCGTCACGGCTTTTCCCGCCCCGCTACTTGGACTCTCTGCACCGGGCTGCCCTGCACCTGGGGCGCTGGCGGCGCCTAGAGGCCCGCCATGTCCACGCTCCTCACCACTTGTAAGTGTACGGCCACTTGTGATCATGGCTTATAGAATGGTTTCACTGAAAGTTTCACTTCGCCACCACCACTACTGCAGCGAGTGCTGTTAGCTGTAGTCCTTGGCAAGCTTACATGGCAGCCGTGCTTGGAGGAGGCATTTGTGAAAACCAGAAAGGTGTAGTAGTATAAGCAACAACCCTTCAAAGCTGCACGGGCCAGTTTGTTTCCAGATCAAGATCAGTTTGTTTAAAAGTTTACAGTCGCGCAGAAAAGAGGAGCGACCACAGGAATGGCGGTGATTGCGATATTTCTGTATATAAAGGCGTGTCTGGCAGAAGTGTGTAGACAGGCAGGATACCATATTTGGTCAGGCATCCTGTGCGTATCTTAAAAACATGTGCTGCTCCGTGAGAAAACACTGGCACGCACTTCTGCCAGCTCACATGGTCTCTCCACTTTTGCTCAGGTGTGTAAATACATTTATAGCGAAGCTTGAAATAACTTGTCTATGTCTCATATTGAAAAGATTGAGGTCTATAGTTTTTGTATCTGAGGCTCTATAGCGTTTATTGGTGTACTCCCGTATAAGGTGCAACCCACTGAGCGTGCCAGGAAAGACACTGACAGGAAAAACCCATGGTTATATGCCACAGTGTGGCTAAACTGGGCACTTGCCTCGTGGTTGCCTCAAGCTTCAGAGCAGTGGTAACGTGATGAGGACTGAAGGCATCTTGACCACTCCATAAGCCATGCACATTCACAGTGAGCATGATAAAATCAGCCTATTTGTTAATTAATTGACTGAGTGTTGAAGCTTCAGGTCTAGTAGTTGCCTGTAGTTGCCAGTAGTTGCCACGTTCATTTCCGCCACCCACTGTCCCTCCGCAGTGCACAGATAGTCCACGGTTGAAACTTTTCTCATTACATGAGCGATAACTGACGATAAGATAAAATGCCCTTATACCAGGGGAGCCACTGTCGTTTAGCCATGCATGTGGAATGGGTTTAGTACATTAGTTTACACTAGTGATCTCAGTAAAAAAAAAATCTGAGTTGTGCACTTTTCCTGTGGCCCTTCTTTGTCACTTGAATGCATTTTCCAGTGCATTTAAAACAGGATGCAAGACCAGGTAAGAGACACACATACTCTCCTTGTCTTTCGTCCTGTTTTAAATGTGCTGAAAAATTCATTCAGGCAACAGAAACCAACCAGACCGTTAACAAGTGGACTTTTTCTGTTCTTTATTCTAGTTCCTCAGCTTGGCTAGTGTATCTCATGCAGGTGGTCTGAGACTGTGCTGTGGCCGCAGAACAACCTGGTGAAGCACAGTCGAGAGTTCTTTCGGGCCGAAGGTGTGAGCAACGCAGCAGAACCAGGCCACCCGTGGCACGGCCGCTTCTACGGTCTGTTCCGCAGTCCTGCTGCTGTGGTCGGGGGCGCGCTGGCTCTGCAGGCAGCCCAGCTGCTGTTCCTGCTCTACCTGCTGGCCAGCTCATCCGAGTGGCACCGGCTGCTCACAGCGAGCTTGCTGGTGCTGCTCAACGCGCTCACCCTCTTCAAACTGGCGCGCCAGTACCTGGTGCTGGACAAGGTTTATCATGCCGAACGTGTTCTGCACGAGCGGCTTGCCTCCTGAGTCTTACTTGGGTTAGTCGGGCCTGCTGTATTTCTCCTTTAGTGGTACACGGGGGACTAAGTATGCACTGTGCAGCTCGACCTGCATGCACTTTTTGAGGGTGGTGAACAGTGGGATCTGCTCATGAAGCCATTGACTGTGGTCCCGCAGCAAGAATGTGAAGGCTTGAACACTCCCCATCAGTACAGGCCACCAGTATGGAACCACACACAGAAGAGGAGTGACAGTGGAGATGCATGTGCTAGTGGTACCTCGTGGCACAGAAGTTTGCCATGCTGCTCTTTACTATGGAAGGATTAGCAGAACTGACTGTTGGACATGCTCCTTTATGTTCTTGGATATATCCTGTGCTATCGTTCTAGATGTGAAGGTCACAAAGGAACCAACACAAGGCAGATTTGAGGCACACTAGTGCACTCGTGTGTCTTGTGTCGCTTCCTTTCCACCCTTCACATCGAGAACACGCACCAGCTTGCCCTGTGGTCTGCCATCCTGTGCTATATTTCTTACTGTGTTAAAAGTAGTACAGGAGGAGATGTGCACAGGGACAATTGCCTTTCTAGCCACTCAATGCTGACAGCATGCATTGCTTTTGGGTTATGACATTGCTTATAGTCCCGTGTAAGAGCCGCGCTAGTGTATGGGCTGCACCCCCTTTTGGACATGAAAATTGAGAAAAAAATATGGTTATGCAGTTATTTTAAATTTGGGTGTGGGCCAAATTCGCACTTTCTTTTCAAATTCGGGCGTGAATTTAAAGTGCAGCCCTTGCATGAGTTTATATGGTGCTTTCTTGCCATACCAGAAATGAAGTGTTCTCTCCAATTTATTCTTTCTCTTTGGCCACAATTAAGCATGTGCTAGCTTGTTCCTCCTCAACGTGGTGAGCACATGCAGAAAAAAAAAAATGGTCAGTGAATGCTACGGCACTTGACCCACACTATCGGCACTAGACTCTGAAAAAGAATGTAGAGATGCTCACACATATTGGTTGCTTATGGGAAACCAGATTTGTCCCATTGCGAAAAAATTGCAAGGATTTTCACTAAAGTTCTCATTAGGTGCTGCCCTTTAAACCAAATGGAAATGACCGCTAAAATGAACAGGAGCCCTTGAGGCTTAGTGGTGGCCAGCACTTCGACTGGCCCAGGCTATTCTGGAGGCGTCCTAAAGGTTAACTCGGGCACATGCACTCATGTGACAGGTGCTTGCTCAAGTATTCACCCTTGTCCAAATATGATGAAATGCATACTAGTCAAAAGTTAAACCTTTTGGTTGTTCATTTATTAAGCTGTACAATGCAGCATGTTACACTGAGACTGTTGTTATAGTGACAATTCTTTGTGATAACAAAGGTTGCTTTTGATGTTTCGTTGTGTGCAAGAAAAATAAAGTTGTAATAAACAGGCTCTGTGACCCCGGGATTGGTGCCAAATTGTGACTGGCATGCCAGATGGTCATATTCGCATCAAGATGGCTGTTTGACATTCCATTTTCATGTCTATGCATGTTGCGTTTCAGCCTTCTTGAACCCCTGTGTAAGTCCATCGAACCTTTCCATTAGATGTGTGTGATGTGTGTTTTTTTCCCGGTGATTGTACTTGTGATGCACTTGTATTTAATGCATATAGCATCAAGTCAACATTGTATTTGTCTATGCCTTTATAAGCAAATGCACATACTGTGCAAAGAACTGTGGCATGATGCTAACGGATTCTTCTGTAGTCTGCTAGCACCTGTTTGTGTTGAAAAAAATAGGCCAGTGGTTACAGAAGAAATGGACCAAAACCACAGCTAAAATAAAATATGCTTTATCTGTTGTCAGTACTTTTTCTGCAGCTTGGTTTTTTTTACTGAGAGGTGTCTGTTAGTCTTGAAGCTGTATCCTACATCCTCCATGAAGTTTAAAAATATTTCTCCTAACAGATTCTTTTGCTCTTTGATCCTAGTTGCATTTTTGGTTTGAGCAAGAGAGCAGCATTTTAGACATTCTTTAGCTAAAAATGTGTGCACACTGCATCAGTTCTAGTCCCAGCTTCGTGTGTGAAAGGCAATGTGAAGTGAACTGGCATTGATGGAAACTGCAAAGCTGCCTGCTACCTGAGGATACGTTATGTATAGTAGTTACATCGTGGACATGCAGTTAGTGTGTGTATCCATAAATAGCTTGCTTGTGGCATGAATTACATTGTGACACACTGCTCATAGCCACCTTTGCACTACCTGGTAAGCATACAGGTTGAGCTGAAAAAACATTGGTGCAATGGCTGAAAGAATACAAGGGGTTGTCCCCACTGCCCCAAAGATTAATAATGAGAGTATGATAAATTCACGCAGTGGTAAGGGAGTACTTGAATTGATGCACAGACTGCAGTGACCACCATGACAACTTTGCCGGATCATTATCCTTGTGGAGACATGCTAAGAGCTGACTGGCCAACTAGAGTCGTGTCACTGGCAGTGACCTGTCCCACAGAATGACCAACTCCTTGCAGCTACTGTGCAGGTGGTGACCTGGAATAGAAGCCAAAACCTCATAGCTGGTCTTGGTGTGCTTGGAGTGATCCTGGATTACATTCTGCATAGCTTGCAGGGCACAGTAACCACACACTTTGAAATGCACAAAGAAGGGATGCAGGTTTTTGCTGCACTCATGCCATGTTGACCAAAGGTGTTATGTTCTATACTGGCAGACATTATCTGGGAGTCATCTAATTTTCTATAGCAGTGTTTTTTTTTTTTTAGAATGAAATAAAAGTAGCTTTTATTGAGACATGCGATAGCATTGCCTCAGAAACACAACAAAATTTGCATTTGCGATTCTATTTTTTGCCACGAATGGTTACCTGTAATTGAAGTGCATCACTTGCTGAAATGAATGCTGTGCTGGAATGCTGAATGATGAGCACAATTTGGCCTGGCTAGTTCCTCAAAAGATATTCAGCACTGCATTGAATTCTTCATGCACAGCAGAGAATCTGCTTCATTTAAAATTTGCCTTATTTAAGCTAACAGGCCACATTCTGGTGTTGCGTCGGAAAGTGCTGGCACAGTATTGTGAAATCTTGCTTGCTGTCATATTGAACTGGTTGTAACAAAAGGATACGCAGTATTCGCCCATTGCAAGTGCAGCAGGCGATTACTACAGGAAGGTTCTGCCAGCTGATATCATGCGCCCATTTTTTCGCAGATGCAGTCGGCAACTTATCTTCACATCTGCTGAACATCACATATGTGTGGAGCTCACTTTCCACTACTTTTTCACTCGATTATGCTGCCACCTACAGGTTAACTTACTAAATTAGTGTAGCTTTCATTGACCAAAAAAGTCTTCTTAGTGATCTTAGTTTTGCCCTTTCTATTTTTGGCACTGTTGGTTCACCACTGCAATGTTTTTATTGTTGCTTGTCATCAGAGGAGCCCACACACTATTTGAAAGCTATAGTCAGATACAGAATCAGAATCAGTCTTTATTTGTTAATATATTTCATTCGTACAGTGTATCATACAGAAGGAGGTCCCGAAGTCAAAGACTGTAATGAGATTTCCTAATCAAATACATTGTGTAAAACATTTAACAGCTGTGACATATCAGATGAATATGAGAAACAATATATACATATGGGGTACAACTTAAATCAGACACATGGGAGAGAAATAAACACTATAAAAAGCTATTACAAAAGACCACCGAAACATACTGAATTATAACGAAGGTTAGGAGACAGTGCAAAATACATGTAAGAAGAAAAGGAAACAAATTAATCACAATTAGGGCTCTTAGCTAAGAATTGCTTGTTTAAAGTGTGCTTGAAAGATTTAATGAGCATTGTTTAGTTCTAAGGTATAGTGTTCCAGGCAGCAACTGATGAGAAATGAATTGCCTGTTCCCCGTAATTGGTGCATACTTTAGGCAGGACAATATTGTTATTGAGTGCAAACTGGGTTATGTTGTCGTTTACAAGATAACACTGAGGTATGAGAGGAAGAGAGATTATATTGTTGACAAGTTTGTACATGAGAATGCCAAGACAGTATCTAACAAGCTCCGATACGGAGAGGACATTATGATCCTGAAGAATAAATGCTGCATCAATGTGATAAGAACTGTAGGTAAGTATACGAATGGCTTGATTTTGAATCATCTGCAATGACTTTAGATGAGTAGCATACGTGGTTCCCCAGCATACTATACAGTAAGTGATTTGTAGGTGTAATATTATTGTGCTGTTAGAAAAGTATGGACGAGCTTTAGTAAGGATTCTCAAACCGTATGCAATTTTCTTCTTTATATTTGTTATGTGTTCATGAAACTTTAGATTGCTGTCCAAATACACTCCCAGAAATAAGGCGAAATCGCTAGCCTCTATGAGATGCTGACCAACTGAGACAGGAGGAATGGAAAGTGACTGGAGGTGATGCGAGCTGAAAACAACGAACTTCGTTTTGCTAGAATTGATGGTCAAACTGTGTTGATTGCACCAAGGTATGGAGGGTTGTCTAGAACATGAGTAAGTTTTGATGCGAGATTAGTAACGTTTGAATCTGAGTTATAAATTGTGGTGTCGTCAGCATATTATATACAGTTGGAGGAACCGAGGCACTTTGGTAAGGTATTAATATAAATTCAAAATAAGAAGGGACCCAGAATAGAACCTTGTGGTACGCCTAAGTTCGTAAACACAACATCAGAGTAGACATCTGAAGTAGTGACAGTTGGTGATCTATTTTGCAAGTAATTTTGTAGCAATAATTACGGGGGCTGGCAAAACCAGTTTCTTCTAGCCTAGTGAACAAAATTGGATGCTTAATGGTGTCAAAAGCTTTCAACAAGGCTCTAAAGACAGCTCCTCCAAATTTATCCAAATATTTAACGAGACAATTCACAATTAGTTTTTCAGTTACTTTGTTGAGACAGGGAAGAATGCAAATTGGATGATAATTTGTCATTAAAGAGCTATAACCCTTCTTAAAGACCGAAATAATCTTTCCACGCTTTAGTTCATGTGGAAAAATACCAGATTTAAACATCAGGTTCACAATATGTGATAGGACGACAGTAATTAAATGCGCAATCATTTTCATATGAACAGGATGTATGTTATCAAGGCCAGGCTTAATGCTCTCGTTAAAGAGACAATTAAAAGCAGTTACAATTTCTTTTGGGTTACTGTACTCGATACCGTTATGTTAGATCAAAGTTATTTCTTTGTGCTTATCGCTTCTTCCTAAGAATGAATTAATTATTTCCCACTTTTCCTGCACATTGTTGCCACACTCAAGAAATTTTTGTTCATAACAGATCCTTTTAGCTCATTTTAATAGTACAGACAAGGTATTCTTATATTTCTTGTAACGAGCAAAAAGTTTAAGGTTGAAGGGCTGCCTTTTTGTTTTTTTGTACAGATTTTCTTTTTGCGCATTGCTTTAAGAAGGCTCTCTGTGAGCCAGTGGTTCTGTGGCGAAACTTGTTTTTTTTTTTGCACTTATTTTTTTGGCACATGATGGCCTGAGTTGCTTATGTGCCATAAAACCCAATACAACACAATGGAATGAAGTGGGAATGAATTAATGAGGTCAGAAGTGATAAAAACTGCGAATAAGCTTCTTGAGGATCATGCAGTAACATAATCGACTGCCAGTCAGCTTCAGCCACTGCAGTCAAAAAATTTTCGTTATCCAAGACAATCTTACTGTATATCATTCTGCTATGGTTTTGAGTTGTACTGGGAAAGTGGGTGAATATCAAGAAATGATCTGTGATGTCTATTTCAATGACGCCAGCTTCTGGAAGGGATAATAAATTTGTCAAAGTGTGATCAATGAGCGTGTTATTACTAGAAATGGTGCATCGAGTTGGAACCATGATTATTCACTCGAAACCAAAGCTATGGAATGAGCTGCTGTAGTTTATGGTATCTATAGAGCAGATTCATCGAGGAGATCGATGTTTATGTCACCTACTATTACTACATTTGCATTCTCAGATGAGAGAATACCTAATTTCTATTGAAGTGCGGTACAGAAATCGAGAACTGGTGACGACGGTGACCAGTAAATACAGGCAAATATTAATTTTCTGTTATCGATGTCTAGGAATAAGGAACCATATTCGACCCAAACAGATTCACAGTGAGATATGTTCAATTCTAAGTCAATTCTTCATTTATAAGTGAACTGATGGGATATATATATAAGGCAGCTCCACCATGCTTAGAAAACTGTGGAAGAATTGTGAGGCGTATGAAGGAAATGAGAACAAATTTTTATAGTGCTCACTTAACAAGTCTCTGAAATTCTTATAATTGAAAATGCGTTCGGGAACATAGAAAGAGTGTTGAAAATAGCATCATAGTTTTTTCTAATTCTTCTTGCATTTAGATGAATTGCTGAGCGAGTGGAATCTGATAAGAAGTTTTTGAGTTGATTGGCCGAAAAATAGGAGGACATCGGAGGAGATACAACCCAAGAACGAAACAGCTGATGCCCATCAGACCAGGCCATCCAGCCATTAGTGGTGACTGATTTTCATGCGCCGTAATTATTCCGATTAAGCCGTGGTTATTCCCCTTTCTTTGGTTTTCTGCATATTAACTTCCGACAGCACTGCTCTGTCTGTATAATAGTCATATTGATCATGTTTTTCAGTTCATCTCCTAAGTGACTTAGCAAAGCAAAGTCTTCAGCAAATTGCAGATCAATAAGGTATTCTCCATTAACTCTTATCCCAAACTATTCCCAACTCAGGCCTCTGATCAAGAGTACAGCTCCTTTAAACAGGTGGTGAATATAGCATTGGCGAGATCATGCCTCTCTGCCTGATGCCCTTTCTTATATAATGGAATTTTACTGCTGCCTTTATTGGTAGCTGTGCATCCACTATAGATATATTGCGGTATTTTTACATAAGGCTCTTCTACATTTTGATTCCGCAATGCCTGCACGACTGCTGAAGTTTTGACGAGTCAAATGCTTTCTCGTGTCATTAAGAAGTATTATTAAGAGGATTAAGAAGTTTCCTGGGATAGCATGGCCACCGCTGGCGCATGACAGAGTTAATTAGAGATATGTAGGAGAGCATTGTCCTGCAGTGGGCGTAGTCAGGCAGATGATGGTGATGTTGATGCCCCCCTTTCATCTGGCACCACCTGTGATTTCACGCCAGCAGGTACAAGGGAATCGCTCAAGAGCAAGAATCAGTCGACACCTTTGGTTGGAGGGGCTCCTTGAGGGAGATTTGCCACTTCATTCTTGAGTTGTATCCAACTACAGAGCTTGGTCAATGCACAACAAATTTTTGCACCAATGTTTTCAAGAAAGTGCCATGGCTCCCACTGTATGCCTTGGTGAAAACATTTTAAAGCGAAGGCTTACTGCTGGCCTAGTCAAGCCAAGGTCATCAGCGCCGCAATTTGACCTTCAAGTGGAGGAGCGGTGGAGGTGTGGCAGCCATGCCACACCCTTATGTGGGGGGCACCTCACCGCTCGGAACTTGGTCATGATTTTGCCCCTTCTTGCGCAGGCTTTTATTCTACTCTGCATCACGCCACCGCCTTCCTACTTCAACAATCCCCCTGGATTCTTCGACTTATCTTGGTACCCTTCCGTCACTGACCACGAAGAACTTGAAACCTGCCTTCCACCACCGTTTCCGCCTCTTGTCAAGTATGACGCCTGACAACCTGGCGGAACTAACAGCGCGGGAGATACGCATCGACTAGAAAAGACGCATCTGCTCTGGAGCCACTTAGGGCGCTTCACCACTCGGAACTTCGGTCATAATTTCGCCCCTTCTTACGCAGGTAAGTTACCTGCTGTCCTCGGCATCGTTCCGTTAAAATGACCCGTTCTTACTCGCGGTTTCGTGCCCCCCCCCCCCCCAAATGTTTGATTGTTGTCGCCGAATGCTTGGTCTCGAACAATTTCATGCTACAATAATTGCCGAGTTGTCAGCTATTCGCGGTGCAGTCTATCATAGAAGAAACTGTCAATCGTCTGCCACTACGTGTCGATGACTTGGAAAGAAATGTTGGGAATGTTCACTCGAGTAGCTCCTGCCCACACAATATATAATACTAGCCAGAACAGTACTAAGCTTTTGTTTGAAATCAAACAGCTCGCCGAAAAATGTTGACGCGGAGAACCGCCTTCGTAGGTCGTACCTTATCTTTTTTGGAATTTCGGATGTAAAAGAAGAAACGTGGGCGCGGCCTGAAGAGCATGTCGTTTCCTTCTGCTGCGAGAAACTTTGTGTGTCAATTGATCCTTCTGACATTGAGTGTGCGCACCGAGTGGGACGTCACACGGCAGCAAATAATCGCCCCATTATTGTAAAATTTGCGTGTTTCAAAACTAAATAATTAATTCTTACAGCTACATCTCAGCTTAAAAATTCGGAGTATACTACTGTGCGCGAAGATTATTCAGTCCGTGTCAGATTGGCCCGAAAAAAACTTTTTGCGTATGCTCAGCAAACTAATGCTGCGTTCAAGATACGTTTCAACAAACGTATTATTGGTAGCAAGCAATACGTCTACAATGACACAACCGATACTGTAACAGAGCTGTCGTAGTCGTAGCCATCACCATCACCTGCTTTCCGCCCTCTACGTGCCAATCCTCATCAATCATCATTAGCTAACAGAAATGCGCGGGCTTCTGAGAACATGACTCTAATACTGACGAATATCTGCAGTTACCTCCCAAAGAATTAAAGAAGCAGTAGCATCCCTTCTTGAAGATAGTTCCGCGGATATTGCTATTTTTACCGAGCTGACTCCAAATATCGAAGACACAGAGCTTCTTTCCGAAACGAAACCTTTTATTGCTTACAGGCGCGACAGAGCGGGAAGAAGGGGCGGTGGCGTCCTTGTTCTCTCGAAATCAGAATTGCATACATTCCCCGTCCATGTTAGTTCCTCTCACGAGATACTTTGCGCTAAACTGGCCCTTCCTAGCTGTATAAATATTATTGTTGCTTGTTATCAGCCTCAGAATTGCGACTCCTCTTTTCTTACCGACATTCACGCCATCCTACTTGATCTACAGTCTCGCTTTGTGCATGCGAACTTCCTACTTTGTGGAGTACATCTTTAACTTTCCCGATATTGACTGGGAAACCCTGTCAGCACCTTCCAATTTCATTGACTTGGTCCTCACGTTTAACTTCACCCAGACAGTTAAAGTGCCTACTCGTGGTGACAACATTCTCGATCTTGTTCTCGCTTCCAAACCTGGGTTAATTGAGTCATTAACAAGCATCACCAGTCTGAGTGGTCACAAGGTGCTTGTGTTCAACTTTTCCGTTCCTGTCCTACAAAAGCAGACTTTCGCACTATTAACCGTCAGTTAGAAACTTTTTCCACCTTTTCCAGCAGGCCGCACCCACTAGATCGGTAGAACAAAACTGGCTGCTGTACAAGAATAAAACCTTATCCCTTGTTGAAACCTATTTCCCCTTTAATTGTCTGCATGCGTGGTCATTGTAACAATCCCTGGAATAGCATCGCCTTGCTAGAGTTAGCAAGCAAAAAGGAGCGCCTCTATCGTGCGGCCAAGCACGCAAATTCAGTTGAAAAATGTACAGCAAGTGCTTATACATGAATACATTAGCCTACTACGACATTGTAAAAAGAATTTTTTTTCACAAAGATCTTGAAAACATCATGCGCGCTAACCCGAAAAAATTCTGAAATCTGGTCACTCCGAGAAAAAGCCGTACTCAAAACATTTCATTGGTTAACCATATGACGGCTTACATGTCCCTGATAATGAGCGCGCAGATGTCATGAATTCATATTTTCCTCCGGGTTCACGCACGAACCTGCACTCCGTATTCCCCCAATACCTACCACTAGTTTTTCCCAAATGCCACGAGTTTTTATAACCCATGAGGGTATCACTAAACTCATCGAAATTAAACTGTCAAGCGCCCCTGGGCCAGACAACATAACTGCCAAAATATTAAAGAGAACTGTGAGCACTTCTAGCCGTATTTTGGAAATTACTTTTCAGCAATCTGTTTCAAATGGCGAAATACCAAATGATTGGAAAACTATAGTAAAGTAACCCCAGTATTTAAGGCAGGCAATCGATCCGATCTTTCCAATTACCGCCAAATTTCATTAACATCCATTCCATGCAAGCTACTGGAGCACATTTTATATCCGCAGATCACACCTCACCTCGACAATAACGCTTTCTTTTATGAAAAACAGCACGGTTTTAGATCTGACCATTAATTGTTGCGAGTCCCAGGTTTTCGAATTCACCTCAGACCTTCACTTAAACTTAGATTCTTCTTTTCAAACTTACGTCATTTACGTATAGAATTCTCGAAGCCTTCGATCGCGTTCCACATAGGCGTTTAATGGCAAAACTCTCCTGCTTCCACATTCCTTTAATCTTATCATGGATTGACTGCTTGACCTCCGCGGCCGCTCACAATATACTGTAATAGGGAACCACAGATCGGAAGATATTACAGTCATATCTCTGGTGTCCCTCAGGGATTGGTGCTGGGACCACTCCTTTTTCTGATGTTTATCAACGATCTTCCTAATACCATATCACCTCGTGTCCGCCTCTTCACAGACGATTGCGTCCTTTACTGCCGAATATCTACTTCCCGATGATCAGACTCTGCTTCAACGCGGCTTAAACCTCATGGAAACCTGGTGTACGTCATGGCTTATGCAACTGAACATTTCCAAATGTAAGTTCATGCATGTATCGAGAAAGCGGAATAACCTCAGCTATCCGTATTCATTAAATTCTACACCACTCTCCGAAACAGAATCATACAGGTATCTTGGAATCATCGTGAACAACAAACTAACCTGATCTGAGCACATTGCAAAACTTTGTACAGATGCTTCCAAGTTGCTTGGGTTCATCAGACGATCCCTCGCTTTTTCACCCCAATCTCTCCGTCAACTCGCCAACATAACATTCATCCGTTTCAAACTCGAATATACATCGGCGATCTGCAATCCCCATCAGAAATATCTAATCGATCAGCTTGAAGCCATCCAAAATCGCGCGGCCTGTTTTATCACATCGCAGTACGGCAGACGACACAGTGTAACTCTTATCAAGGCATCCCTTAATCTTTAACCCCTGGCACTTCGGCGTAAAATTTCACAGCTTTGTTTATTTCACAAATTATACTACACCTTCCCACAGCTAAGAAACTCTGTATTGCACCCGCCGCTTCGCACCTCACGCCGGCTTTTTGACTCTTTTAAGTTTGCAGCGCATACACGGCTCCACAAACTCAATTGAAAAGATTTACCAAGCTCCATTACATTGTGGAATGGCCTACCCTATTTCATAGTTACTGAAATAGAACCTAATAAATTCAGACAGTTATTATCAGCACATTTCAACGAATGATCTTTGCCGTGTTTTTGAGTGTGTGCATGTGCGTTTTCTTATCTTCCTCCAGGTTGTTCTTGAGCCGCTGTGTCTTTCTTAGTGTTGATAATGTTAAAGGGACACTGAGGAGAAATTGAAGTTGGCTTGTATCCATAGAATACCAGCTCCTGATCACAAAAACGCCACTCTTCCTGAAAACAAAGCTCCTGTAATGTAGAAAATAGCAAGAACCAAAATACAGGTATCGCCGCCATAGGCCAATCTCGCAAGTACAAGCGTGATGACTTCCTAGGACAAGAGGCGCCACCATGGAGGAATTTTCCTTACTTCATGGATGTCACGAATCTCTGAGGCTTGCAAAGGAAGGTTGCGCACCGCACCGCTAGCCGCAAGAAATCACGGAGTCTCCGTTTACGTCACGTTTCACGTCACTCTGTTCTGTGTCGTCATAAGAGTTCTCCGTGTCGTCATAAGAGTTCTCGAGTTTGAATCGGAGAGGCGGGAAAAAATTTTTCAACTTCGAATCCAAATTTCTTTGAAATAAATGCATCTTTCGCTCCCGGACAAGCATCAACAAAGCCATGAAATGCCGAACTATCAGATATTGCTAACAAAAAAATTTTGATAGGGTTCTCCTCAGTGTCCCTTTAATGTTGAACATGAACCCTGCACCTTGTATTCCTTATTGATGTTCCATTGTATTATGTAACGTATGACTGCTTCCCCCCACCCCCTTATGTAATATGCCCTAAGTCAAGGGCCTTTAAGGTTAAATAAATGATGATGATGGTGATGATAGCACGTCACTTGTTGCCCGGCTGGGAGCTTTGGCTCTGGGCAGCCGGGCGTCACATCGAACACAACCATGGTTCCGCTGAACGCATCAAAGCGCACAGGCGTTCTTTGTTTGGATGTGAAGCCTTTGATAGAGTCACAAAAGGAAAGGAAACGCGCATAACTGGCTCCCTGGGTCAGTGGACACCTCATTCGCACTTTGAGCTACGCGGCTGACGGTGACAGAGATGCTTGCCGCTGCTTGAGTTGACGTTGAGACCGTTGAGAAATGCGGCACTGGAGCAATAGGCCACCGGCGTTCATTTGGGTAAACTGGCATTGACAATGTTGTAGGCTTCACTGATTTTAACGAAAGGAAAGGAAAGGTGCATGGGCACCTCAATCGTGCTTTGAGGTACGTGGCATGGCGGTGATGTGATCAGCTTGCAAAAAAAACTGTGCTTTCGATTTTTTATAAATTATTTTGCACATTGTTCATGGATAGGAATACTAGTTCTTATTGCATTTTGCAGGAAAGCTAAGGTCACCAGATTAAACATTTTAGCAGACGTCTAGTCTTTCTGTTAGAATGCAGCCCAAAAAGTCAAGGTGCACTATGTGTACGTGGCACGTCAGTTTGGTTGTAATAGCTCCATATTTCTTTGTGATCTGGCACAACATCCAGCAGTTCAAGCATGTGGGACTGTAACCTACATAAAGCTGCTTTAAAAGTGAACAGAGCATGGTCTGATATTTTCTTTCGGAATACTGGAAATTCAGGGGTGCTACCGCTGGCACATAAGCTAGAGACACTGAAAGTCTGTAAGCACAGTATAAACTTGACAAGATTGTGTACGCGTAAAAGCACTCTGAAGCCAAGACCATGTTCCATGCCATATCGGCGCTTCAGAGCATTCAAGGACTCTGGTAGTACTGACCGGGGTCAGGTTTAATAAAAGGAGGGTATAAACGCCCATCTTGCTAAACCGGTGTCACGACCGTACCAGTGTTTAGTTTTTTGAAACAA
Organism: Amblyomma americanum; assembly: GCA_030143305.2. Taxonomy (NCBI): domain Eukaryota; kingdom Metazoa; phylum Arthropoda; class Arachnida; order Ixodida; family Ixodidae; genus Amblyomma; species Amblyomma americanum. The sequence goes on from JARKHS020004359.1 coordinate 69,341, forward strand.
TCAAACGTGAAACTTCTGATGGAATTTGCAGTGTGTGCTTGCAGTGCATGGCTGTTTTGCTTCCCTCTATATAAAAAAAAATTAAGGATGTGCAGTGGCCTTCCAGCAGCGCATATGGCAACACACGCTGTAGAAGAAACTTGGAGGATACGTAATTACCATTAGCTGCGACAGTGCGATAGTAGCATAAGTACAGTGCCTAGAATATACAGTACATTCTAGGCACTGTAGCATAACCTCGTCGTCAGTTGCCATGCGCGCCCACAGACTATACAAGTGGAAAGGGGGATGGGGATTTCCATTTCTCCACTTTTCCACCTGCCAACCGTGGCAGCGCAGCTGGTTCTTCAGTGGCTCTTGCCACCTGCCACCTTGCAGATGGCAACGTGCGACACCGGCGATAGGTAAGGGGCCATGGGCTCTTATGATGTCACATGAATCATGTTTCGCATCACGGAGCTAGGCGGCACGTCGCCAGTTTCAAGTACCGCATGATCGGCGTGCTTGGTTTCGATTCCGAAAATGGCGCATATCTGAAAATGGCAACGGGGGGAGGGGAGTTCACAGGAAAGAATTCGAAGCCTATTCGAAAGCAAGCAATTTTCTGGAGAAGATAAAAAGAAAGTTCGCTCCTGGTGCATCTAGAGTCCGAGCCACCGTGGCCCGAGCGCGCGAAACGTGCTCGCAGCTACAGCCGTATCGTCGTTGCTATCACGCCATGTGCTTTGCGTGCGCGTAAACAAGCGCAAATGCGAACAGACCCGAGCCATAGAGACAGTCTCGGTAATTTTGAAAAACTCCATGATCCAAACGTTCGCCTGTTCCACTAAAGTGCCGGCATGGTGTCAGGACTTCGGCTTAAAATTGCTGAGCAGGTATTTATCACTCGATTGCTTCAACGGTGGCCACAAACTTAGTTTTGCAGATATGCCAGGCTGCGACACGCGTAGCGCGGTGCCGCAACGTGAAGTCCGCCGACCACCTTCTTCATCTTGTAAAACTAAAAACAGATAAAAGGTAAAATTACAATATTTTCATTTCACGTTCTTCTCCACTAAATTTTCCTCTTCTATTTGCTTACCAGCTGCACGTCGCCTTTCCTGGCGGTGTCGGAATTAGATCTTTGTGACAGGCTGGGCATTGGCGCGGAAGATGTGAGGACAACCCTTAGAACAGACTTGGAAAATCTGGTGAGAATGGATTTTTAAGCGTAAGTTTCGGCTGTTTTCCTCTTTGGCCGCTGAATTGATTCCTGGGCTCTTCGCGTTTGTATGGCCAATTTCCGAGCCGTCAACATTCTTTAAATGTAAGCTTGACTTGGCGGAGATTTTGGGATTTCTATACGTGTTAATACTATCACATTTGTCGAGCTTGATGAACCATCAAACCTGTTATCACATAGGCTAGAGAAAGGGGCAGCGAAAAAATATTAAATGCGCTTTAGTGGATATTTTTCTTTACTTTTCATTTACATGGAGGCTACAAGAATTCTGTGAAAATGCTAACTAGCTTCTTCTCCATTTTCCATTTCATTTTTCTATGGTTTTTCCCACTAGGAAACAAGAAGTAAGCACATTCGAAAGCCACTGAGTGTGATCCACTAACGCATTTCTTTAACAATTGAAGAGGCAGTCTGTCTGGCTGAGTGACACATTCAGCAGTGCCCATTCAGAATCACTACAATGCAAAATAATGAATGGGTGTCTTTCATACCAATAAGGCAATAACCCCAGAGAGTGAACAGGGCCAAAATGGAATGGTCTGCTGGGCCTCACTCATGCTGCCTAAGCAGGTTTTATTCCAGCTAGAAGACCCTCTGGTTACTTTGTGGGAAAAAGAGTGATGCTGCTGTTGTCGCCATTAAAAGTTGTTAGTGTGTATCTTCTCTCAACCAAAAAAAGAAAACATAACAATCACAAGAGAAGATACATACTAATAACTGTTAACGGTGACAGCAGCGGCATTGTTGCCATTAACAGTTGTTAGTATGTACTGGTATGTATCTTAATTCTCTTGTGATTGTTGATGTGTTTTCACTTGTTCGTTGAGCCTGTTATGTATTTTTGTGGGCCAAGCTGTAAACTTCATTTGCAAGTCGGCGCTCGTGCTTGTGTGCCTTCCTTCGTCCTTGTTTCATTCGCATAGAGCTATTCACGCTTATTAATGTATTACCAACTCGCCCAGGCCTCAGTTTTAGCCAGTTCTAGTTAGAGTTTTGACGGGAAAATTGCAAGAACAACGTTAGACCCTCATTGTAGACATTATAGCAGGCAACCTAAATGCTATGGCATATTCTTCTTTAAAAATGTGGTTAAGAAAGCCTTTAAGTTTTTTCTTCCCTCTACCTTGCTCTGTGCGAGATATTTTTCTTCCTCTCTGCTTTGTGTGAGACGTGGGCCTCTGTGGCAGCTGTCCCAGGAGGTGGTGTCTAAGGAGGGTGAGCTGGCCGTGGCCCTCGACCGTGCTACTTTTCTTCAGGTTAGCCACTGCTTGCCAGCTTTCTGCAGATGCGTGATGTATTTTGTTTGTTGAAGAGAAACAATTGCCCTAGGGCTATTGTTTCTTGTTTTTGCAGCTGGTGTTAATGAACCTAAACATAGCAATCCACTTTCATGCACTGATTTTGAATATGCTTCTGTACAAAATACTCACTATGTTACAGCAACTGCATTTTTTTTTTACAAAATGCTGCACTTCAAAATGTGCACATCAAAACCTGTACAAGCAATTAAGGGCAACTTATTTATTTTATTGATCACAACACCCACAGTGCCATACTGTTGGGTGGGGGGTGATATTACAAAGAACATTTCAGGTGAAATGTTCTTTAGAAAGTTTTTAACTGTTTAGAGACCTAGGTAAGCATGCCAACTGACAAATTTCATGTCTCCTAGCAATACTTCATTCTCCAATAGGTACAATGGCATGCTTCAATGCTAAGTTACACATGAACAGACACCATATTAATAGGCTGCTAGGTGTTCACGAAGAGTGCATGTTGTTGGACGAGTCGGTCGTACATCGTTGAGTAAAAGTACTGTGCAAAATAATACAAACAAGGATGAGAAAGGCACAAAAACAAGCGCAGACTCGCAACTGGGTTTAATCAGGAGAACAACGCATACTTATAACTTCCACACCGCCATGTCAGTCACTTGCGCTTAGTGACTGACATGGCGGTGTGGAAGGTATAAGTATGCGTTGTTCTTCTGAATAAACCCAGTCGCGAGTCTGTGCCCGTCCTTGTTTTTATCATTTTGCGCAGTACCTATACTCAACGGTATTCACCAAGACTCTCACTGACTCGCTGCCAGTGATACGGGAGGATGACATTATCTTACTGGTTCACCATGCTTAAATTATCATAGACTGAGATGGCTTGCGGTATGAGCACAGTCACCCTGAATAGTCACCGAGTGTTTCACACACGGCATGTTAACCTTTTTTTGTTCTTGAATAGCTTTTCTCCGTGCTCAGTTTTAATCGAAAAGGTCAGTACCCTTCAGATATGTGCCATAGCTTGCTAAATATTGAGTACAAGTTACTCAGTCACAAGTTATAATTAACAAAGTGCAGAAGCCAGGAGCATAATGAGACAATGGTATCGTCGGATTAGTGGAGCTGTATGTTTTGAGGCATTGCTCTGCTGCTTTAGACAAACAGTGGATGCTGGCCAAGAGGTTCCACTACATCTTCACGCTTCATCTACTGTAGTCTCCTACAAATTGAGAACGAAGTGGCAGTTGGGGCAGCCCAATGGTGTCGACGGAGTTTCATGATGCAGCGGTTAATCCAATTAAGCCATTGTTGACCCCCTTTCATTTGTCGCACCCTGGGATGTCACACTAGCACGTACAAGGTGATAATAACCCTAATGTCATCAGAATCAGTTGTCGCCATTGACTAGATGGCCGCCTTTAGGAGGCATTTGCCGCTTCGTTCTTGATTTGTATCCAACTATAGCGTAGTGCCTTCTACGCATAGAATATCGCCTTATCCTAACCATTATTCGGTTAAGGAGTTTTCGCAAGGCATGCAAGGACACTGACAATGCTTGTAACTCTAACAAATCAAATCAAATCAAAATTTATTCATCTTCGTTTAGTACATGAGTTTTTCTGTCCAAACTAAGCACAGCGTGCTTGTTGGTTGTTCAGGCAGTACGGTGAATCACTGAATTTTTACAAAAATTATCCACAAAACAGTGACATTAGGCACACTGGTACATGCATATTATGCAAAAATTATGTATACATACTGAGCAAATAGGAATACAACTCGAGAAAAAGAAAACAAAATGAACGGAGGACATCATAACACCTTGAAATGAGCCATATCTAAACAACTATAAAATCTGAAGCAAAAACAGGGAAAGTAGAATATAGCATGCAAGAAGCCATCAGTGATTTATCTGCAAGGATGAGCACCATTTTCTTATTGCTTTAGTCATTTTACGTTTAGTTTTGAAATTGCAAAACTCTTCGCCAAGTTCATTGAATATCTGTGGCACTGTCAACTCGAAACCATGGTCAAGCATGACCATGGTTTCGAGTTGTAAAACTCTTCCGTGTACAGTGGCTTCTGTGTACAGTGGCACTTCCATTGCTGCTGTCATCATGGGGACTGTGCGGTCAGAGGCCGTCTGACTCCTTGCAGATTTTGCACTTTGTTGTGTGACTGAAAGAGCGAGCAGTGTGTCGCAGGTGACAAATACACTAATATTTTTCACAATCAGAGTAAGTTATTGTGACATGAATGCAACTGGACTTGCCTAAGCAAGGCTAGTGTATATGTGTGCTGTTCCTGTTCCCCTGTTGCTCTTGCTTTTTTTCTTTTTTGTTTATTTAAGTTTTCACGCAAGCCAATTTTTAGAAACAAATTTGTTAAAATCCTTTTCTTACAGCATGGTCAGTGAACTTCCACGCTGTTACTTGCTATTTTTACGGCAATATTTTTATTTGCAACCAATGCTGTAAACATGACCATTTGTGCATTAATTACTTGTTCATAAAGTGCTGTTTAAAAATCATCATCAAATCATATTTAATATAAGTATGTCAAGATAATACAACACATTAATATACAGCAGGAGGTCCCAATGTGACAAACCGTAATGAGACCTCCTTTGCGAATGAAAAGACACTAAATATTTTCGGTAACAACAGCATAAGTAAAAATTAATTAGATGAAATGCAGATATTGTCACATTATAGAATAATAATTTTGCAAACTGTAGCAGGCAACAAAAAAAAAACAAAAAAAAAACAAAAAAAAACAAAGGGAGCAAGGAGTACATCTAAACACCTTCTGAACAAATAAAAAAAATTTGAAACAGACATTAATAGAAGCACAAAGGGAAATGTAAACTAAGTAATACTAGAGGATAAAATATAGCATAAGCTTTCTATTGAATTTGTGAGTCTTTGATGATTTAATATTCAGTGGGAGTGTATTCCGCAATGCAACAGATGAAAAATGAACACTCTTTTTATCATAATTCATACTAACCTTATGTAAAATGTAATTATTGTTTGCAGCAAGTCTGGTACTTACTAAAGAGCAGTGAGGTATCAGTGTCACAGAGATAGTTATTGATTTGTTTAAATAAAAAGGTATCAAGGTTAAATTTAACAAGTTTCTGCACTGATAGAATTCCATGGGTCTCTAATAATATTTGGTCATTTTGATAATGTGAGCTAAAAGTCACTATTCTAATAGCCTGGTTTAGCAAGATTTCTCAGGAATGCAAATGGCTTATATATGTAGTGTCCCAGCACAAAATGCAATTACAAATGTGTGAGCGGCTGAATGCAGAGTGTAAAGTAAGTAGTGTTTGATAGTTAAATGCACAGTGCACTCTTAAAAGAATTGTTATTCTGTACAAAACTTAATTTTCATCAGTGACTCTACGAGGAATGAATTTAAGATTGCAGTCCAATTCAACACGTAAATAATTGCAGCTGGGACTTGCAGGTACGGGATATTTCAAAGAAAGATGGAAGTAGTGGAAGTAGGTGACCGTTGGTGAGATGTAAAGAAAACAGATTTAGTTGTGGTAGATTTATATGCAGTAGGTTCACATGGAATTTGCTAACTAACCAGCCCAGATAAACTATATGTGGCTGTAGAGTGCACAGGGGCGCTACATATGGCACCAAGGAAAATCGGTAGCTTCCCACGGGAAATTGTATTGAACTGAAATAAAAAATCAAAACTGAAAGAAAATTGTGTTCTGAAATAAACACCTAAAAAGTCCACTGAATTTTAAGGAAATAAAAAACCAAAGTCCAACCAGTAATTATAAGATCTGATGTTCATTTGTGGTGATAGCTCAGCTTGTACTGATGTTTGCGTGCTTCAGGCTTCATACCCTGTGGTGCCATTTATTAAAGTTCCTGGAAAGCACAGAGTTCCCTGTCTCAGTTAAATTTTACATTCTTGTTCAGCCTTGATTTTTGTCCACACTTACCTGATGCCACGACTTAGTAAGTGACCCTTATATTTGGACAATAGGTTTAATCTTTTCGGTAGTTCACATCTGTAGAAAATTTTTTCAATACCGTTTTTTTTTTTTTTCATGTCAGTGCCTGATGGTTTGGTAGGCAAAGCTCACAAGAAGAGCTCAACTGGCTTACAGGGCAGCAAGGCCGAATTCTGAACCACTTGTGCAACTGTGGTGGAATTTTTAATTTTCATTGATGGATATGCTACTTGCAGCAGTCAGAAATTTTGTTCTGAAATTTTTGTGAAACATTTTTTGCATATTGAAAGTGAAAAGTGAGGGTATTTGCTGACCAAAATGATCATTCGCAGTAGTATACTTCAGGCTTTTTTGATTCTATGCAGTTGATAGCTCTAGAAGTATACGCCAGATAAGACTGTGCAAGGCTCTCTTCCGGATGATTCCATGACAGACCAGACTTCCGTATATTTCTGTACGATAGCAAGGCGGGCGAGTTGGTGATACATATTTGAAAAATTACAGCGCGGATAACGGGGACTTCAAGGGTAGAAAACACAGGACAAGCGCTGACTCTCAGCTAAAGTTTAATCACAGCAAACAGGCAAATATAAGCGAACAAGCAACAACCAAACATTAAAACCACAAGGCACATGCACTATGTTGGGTCAAGATAGGCAACCTCACTGTCACGCAGGAGCAGGGATGGTTTGCTGATGCACAATCTTGATTTCTTTCTCATCTTGTATGCTTCTACGATTTCTCTGGTCAATTGATTGGGGTGTTTGTACAATATGTCACTGTAATACAAGGCAGGAAAACATTATTTACACTCTCGGCAATGATCAACTAAATTCGTGGAGCGGTTAGAATCTAATGAGTTTAGATGTTCTCTCAGACGTGTGTTAATACACCGTCCTGTTTGACCAATGTAAATTTGACCACAGGACAGCGGTATTTTGTACACCACGCCCTCAGAGCATGGTAAAAATTTCTTATCATGCTTAATGCCACAAGACGCTACAGATTTGTTAGGATTGCGAGCCTTATTTTCAACAATTGAACAAATTTTATTGAGCTTATTTGGTGCCAAAAAAACTATATCAACTTCATACTTATGGGCCACATTTTTAAGACCATGAGACAGGCGGTGTACATAGGGAAGGACTGCAAACTTTTTCTGTTTCTGTTCATTCTGTGAAGACAGCAGCAAAGCCGAAGTTTTCAGCTTTTTAACTATTTTATTGCAACCAAAAGTGGTGAGCTCATTTGGATAACTTGCATCCGTAAGCCTTTTAGCCTGATCATCGAAGCTTTGCTTCATAGCACGGTGACAGGATTTTGGCAACGCCGATGACAAAGATGAAACAACAATTCTGCATTTTACTACCTTCGAATGATGCGATTTATAATTCAGCAACGGTTTCTCGGCCCGTGGTGAGTACTTCCAACACATGTGTCCTTCCTCTATAGTCAAACACAAATCTAAAAACTTTATCATGTTATTAACCGGAACCTCAGTGGTGAAGTGCAAACCACATGCATTAGCTTGGAATACTTCTAACACACCAGACATGTGTCCAAGGAATTCTGTTTTTTAATAAGAACCAAAAAATCATCCACGTATCTGAAAATACGTGAAGTCTTCCCACCCAAACCTTTCTGAATACCTCGATCCACGAATGACAGAAAAATATCGCTAAGAGCAGGCGCAACTCTAGAACCTATACACACGCCTGCTTTTTGGGTATAGAGTGCACCTTCCCATTCAATGAAGGTAGACTTGACATAAAAAGACAACAGCTCAAGGAACCCAGCTACTGAAATGCCACATCTTTTCACAAATTGTTGTTCATCATTGTTCGAAGTAATACAATTAAAAACAGCAGTCATCAGTTCCTTGTGCGGAAGAGAGTAGAACAAATCTACCACATCTATGCTATAGGCTGTACACAAACCTGGGTTTTGCTGCTGTAAAAATTTAACGATACACTCAGAGTTACGAATCAGAAAGGGATCATTAACAGATAATGCTGCCATATGCTTCTGTAAATAGCCAGAAACTTCATGTTGCCAGGTGTTCTTCTCTGTTACAATGGCCCGGAATGGTATTCCCGTTTTATGTGTCTTAGCAGAGAAGGAAATCTTTAAACAGTTGCTTTTTGCCTTTTTCACACTGCCTTTAAGACGTCCCAGATTCAAATTTTCAAGTAGTTGCATAGCCATGCCTTTTACCTTGTTTGTGTTTGCCGAGACCGGTCATAAGTTCTTCTGAATGGCTAATATCGCCTCATCCGAAAACAACGTTTCTGGTAAGATGACAAAACAACCCTCTTTATCAGCAGTTACCAATCGCAAATTATTCGAAACAAGGAAGTTAATCAGTGACCCAAATCCCTTCCCACGTTTAACCGCCGTAGAAGTCCTGGCTGAAACCGCTGTGCACTCCTCAACGCAACATAGTGCACGTGCCTTGTGGTTTTAATGTTTGGTTGTTGCCTGTTCGCTTATATTTGCCTGTTTGCTGTGATTAAACTTTAGTTGAGAGTCGGCACTTGTCCTGTGTTTTCTACCCTTGAAGTCCCCGTTTTCCGCGCTGTAATTTTTCAAATATATATTTCTGATTTTTAATTTTCTTGATTATTTTCTATATTATGCACAGATTATTCAGTAGGCCAATTGTTAATTTCATTTTGTGAAAATGCTGATATTTAGGGAGAAAAAAAAATGATGAGCAACGTCGTGGCAGAAGCAGTGTTTTTGCGCACATCACTATTTTGTAACTTTGAAATGATGTCGGAATGGAGATATTCAAGCCATGACGGATGTACTTTGCCTGTGCTAAAATTTGAGAAAGAACATGTAGGGTTTTTTTTTAGATATTCTGAGAAAGTTTTCGCTTCCTAGAAAAAAATTTCAAAATCACCAGAAGTCTCAAAGGAGACAATCTTCAAGAATTTTTTCTCTGCAACTGTAAGGCAGATCTCCTTTTAATTTGCAGAATAGATAAATATCTAGATGCTAAACAAGTGTACCTATTTTCATTGTTATATAAGGTAGAGAAATAGAAGAAAAATTGCCTAAATCTGGCACTTTTAATAATGTGAACAAAAAACCCCAATTTTTCTTAAAACTTCTGAAACAAGTCTCTAGAAGGAGACGAGAAAAGAATGTGAAAGAAGATGTTGCATTATATTGTTTCCAACAGTGTTGTCCAAGCTCAGACCTATAGCTTCTCGAGCATCAGCAGAAGTGGCTAAATGAAGGTGCAGGAGCAGTAGATACACCCTCTGCTGCTCTACATTTTCCTATATGTCAAGACTGAGATCATTTCTGTCAAGAGAGAGCATACCTGATTGCATTTCTACAGCCAAACACCGATCTGTGAAGTAAGCAGAATTCAGTGGCGTTGCTATCACCGGGTTCGAGTTGCTAGTTGGAGTCGCGGCCTACAGGACTGCATGTAAACAAAAGTTTTTAATGTAAATTTTTACTTCAGTGCCCCTATGATACTGCACATGTCCCCAAGCCATCGCTTTGTCATTCTGCTGCAGGCATACCGGGGCTTATTTTCTTTGCTAAATCGCATTTGATTAAAAATACATTTCGGTTTCTATTTCAGCTCTCTGCATTTATTTTGATTGGTTTAAGCATGTGATCGCTATGATGGAGCAGGCATTCCCTCAACTTTTTTACATTTTCTTCTCGCTTTTGCATATCAGAGAGACTCCAAAATGAGTAGTGATGTCCTCCTTTGTTAACAAAATGCAATAAGAGCCTAGTACCGAATGTGGATTCGTAAAACACCTGGCAAGCGCATATTGGAATATTTAAAAAATGCCTTGGCTTTGAAATTACGTCTTACACATCCACATTCTGTTCTAGATGTAGTTGTCATTTTTTAATTAAAATACAATCTCACGGATGCACTCTGAGAAAATTACATTACAGCTTTTGTTTACATACATTCTTATGGGCCGCGCTCCCAGCTGTAACCCGCCCTCGGTGATAGTGGTGGCGTCAAATCCTGCTTGTGTCACTGATCGGTGTTTGTCCATAAAAATGTAATTAGGTATGCTCTCTCTTGAGGAAACAGGTCTCAGTCATGACATTTCAAGAAAAAAAGCAATGAACGGCATAACTTGTGCTTCTGCACAAGGCGCCGCTGCCAATGCTCAAGAAGCTACAGGTTTAAGTTCGGATAAAATTGTTGGAAACAGTACAATACAACAGGTTGTTTAGCATTTTCTTGCGTCATTCTAGAGAGTTGTTTCAGAAGATTTAAGGAAAATTAGGGATGAGGTTTTTCTCCTTTGATTTTTGGAAAAACTGCTGCATTAAAAAATGGCTGATTTAGGGCAGTGCTTCTTGCGCTTCCCTATATTATGTAATGATGGAAGTTGGTACGCTATTTTGGCACCTAGATGCTTATTTATTCTGCAAATTCGAAGATGTGTCTTATAGTCGCAGAGAAAAATTCTTTAATATTGCCTCATTTGAGACTTGTGGCATTTTCTAGACTTTTTCTGGGAAGTGGTAACCTCCACAGAATAGTGCAAATAAGCCTGACATACTCTTTCTTATGTTTACTTTTAGCATGCAAAATATAATCATCGTGGCCTCTGCGACGATTCCGTTCGTAATTTTTTTCTCCCGAAATATTATCATTTTCACAAAACTAATTAACTGCAGGCCTACAGGCATACTGAATGTAATACCTCGTTGATACGTTTCCGGTTCATACGATTTTCCGGTGCGTACGCTCAAAATCGTGGACATTAAAAATGTCTCATAGAGTTACATTTTTCCTCGGTTTATACGTTCCCGGAAAACACGATTTCCCGGCTCCTACGTTTAAAATTTCGACAAATTGTGGTGGTATAATATGTTTATTGATCAACCGCACATGTGCAAACATACAAGTGGGCTGAACGAGAGGGCACGCGACATGTTTTTGTGCGGCAGTCACCCGCCGTGGTGGCTTCTCTGCAGTGCCTCGATGCAACGAGGCGAAGCATCATTAAAATAAAACAAAAAAATAAAAACGGCGCGCTAGCATTCGCGACGGCCGTTTCTGCGCGGATGCGATATGACGAGGAGAAACGTTGAGGTTTCTTCGCGGCGCATACGGGAAACGAGGCGAAGCTTCTACGAACTGCAGCGGTGGCCGGGTCTGGGAAACGCAGCTTAAAAAGCAAAAACACTGCGACAATCAGCCGCCACGGTGGCTTTCCCACAGTACTTGGGTGCAAAGGGGGGAAGCATCTGAAAATACCAAGGAAGAGATTTTGGTTACTTTCGTCACTGCCGTCGACGGGCCGGATGCGTTACGGATTTCTTTCCGCGCTAAAAACAGCGCTAACGCGGACTGAATTCAGCGCGCTCTGGAATAGGATCTGTCCAGCTCTTGTGCCAAGAAATGCCAATCGACATTTTTATAAAGTGAAATTGTCAATAAATGCCTTTTTTTTGCCTCATTCAACAGTTCCATTTCTCAAAATCGTGCGGTTTGGATCATACGTTTTCCCGGATAATACGTTTTCCCCCGCAGGTAAAAAAACGTACCAACGAGGTTTTTTTGTGTAAAAAATAAGCAAGAAATTCAATTTTTTTTACATATTTAGGCAGTTTGGTCTCTCATGGAATTGCCCTTCCTCATTTTGCTAAAGCTGTTTTGCTCTTTTTTATGCAAAAAGCATCTTCATCACTTTCCTCTCTTTTGCTTCTGTTAATGCACTTAAATTGTAGCATGTTCTTAGCATGGAAACAGCCGAAATTTCAAAAAATAAAAAACTGTCTGTTCCTGACTAACTTTTGGCCTACATGATGACTTGCATGGATCGTGAGCCTCGCTTTGGGTGTGGCAAGTAAACGCATCAACATCTTAGTCAAGTTCAAGACCACTCACAGATAAAAGGCTGAGCCCTTTCTTTGTTCCTTGCATCAGTAGCCTTCCCAGTATTCTTGCAGCTGTAGACAACATCCATGAATGAGCAACTGCATGATGACATAAATGTATGGATGCCCATGCATGCCTGCCATTGGTCATTCATATTGATACAGGGCAGCTTCAGTTTGCCCGCAGTGTCATTTGTTTTTGATGGCTCAGTTGGAGGTGAATGGTTGGTAGTATGCAGTACTTGGTGCTCTTCTAAACGGGTGCAGGCAGCACTGCAGTCAGCTGGTACCATGCCATGTGTTGTGCCTGCTCTGCGCTATGTGGTGGACTTCAGCTCTCCCAATGTGGCCAAACCATTCCATGTGGGCCACCTGCGTTCCACCGTGCTGGGCCACAGCCTGTGCAATCTGCTCAGCTTTGCCGGCCACCACGTCACGCGACTCAACTACCTTGGGGACTGGGGCACCCAGTGTGGTATGGGCCATCCTGTCCTTGTTCGCTGCTGAGCTTCGGGATATGGCCTCCATGGCTTCCCTCTTTCTTCACACCTTGCCTTGTCTTGCCATAAACTTTTTTGGCCGCTTAAGCTTTTGGGAACAGTAGGCAAGAAGTTGGCCATCACTTGATTGAGCAGTCATAGGCACTACTGTGAGCAGAAGGGGCTAGTAGTTGGTTGTTCATGGTTTCAAAACAGCACAAATAACAAAAACAAAGAGTGGACACACACAAGTGCTGAGAGTACTTGTGTGTGCACATTTATGCAAGATGTACTTGATTTACTTGAGGAGAAAAATATGAGGAGTAATTGTGCAGCTCAAAGGCAGCTCTGAGGCAGCTTTGGGGCATAAAAGTGAGAGGCGTGCAAATGTCAAGTTTTTGGTTGCAAAGCGAATATGATTAATAAAAATTGGTTGAATTGAATAGCTTCAAATATCAGTACAAGTTATTTTCAAATAGTTTCAAATACCAATTGACGTAGTCGAGGGTCCGACGGCATACCGTCTGGTCAGGAATCATGGCTTGATGAGGTTCACTGGTCTTTGACCAAGGTCAACAAAATAATGACGTTTCGGGAGCGCCACAGCTCCCTTGTTCACAATGAGCAACCAGATGGACGTCCCGGGCTTTTTGTAGCGGTTACTATCGTTCTGAGGCATTTCGCGTAGATAGGGTGCAATGTGCCGTCATTCTTATTTATTGTGTGGGGCGTAGTCTGGATGATTAATGACTCGAGATTTCGGCGGGCTGATACATTCTTTCCGTTGTCACTATATCTGCTTCATCCCAGTTAATTTCATGACCAGTTTCTTGCGCATGCTCCACGATTGCGTTCGTTGTCACTTTTCCTTTTCTTACATCGTACTGATGTTCTTTCAGGCGTCTCTTGAAATCTTTCGTTTCGCCTATGTAAACTGATGAACAGTCGGCGCCGGCAATCTTGTAAACCACGCCGGGAAAATTGGCACCAGGGAGCTGGTCTTTCACGTTTACAAGCTCATTTCTTATCTTGCTTGTTGGGACATGTGCAACATGGACGCCGTGCTTGCGGAACATCCGCGCCAGCGCCTCGCTGATCCCTGATACATACGGGATAACGGCTCAGTTTCGGTTTCGGTGCGTTAGCACTTTCGTCTTCCCGGGCAGTAGGCTTACTTGATAGAGCCACTCTTTGCGTATTCCGAATGAAGGAAAGCGGGTAGCCGTTTCTTTTCAAATCTTTTTCCACGGTCTTCATTTCGTGGTTTAGGGCGGCGTCTTCACTGCATACTTCCCTGGCACGGTTGATTAGAGGTGCAACCACTGACCGCTTATGACTGACAGGGTGTGCTGAATTGAAATTTAGGTACCTTCCGGAATGCGTCGGTTTCCGGTAGACGCGAAAACTAAGACCTATCGGAGTACGGGTTACCACAGTGTCGAGGAACGGAAGGCAGCCGTCGGTCTCTTCCTCAACAGTAAAGTTGATTGAGGGCTCAATGGCATTAAGGTGATCAAGGAAAGTGCGGGTGTGCTTCCGGTCTATGACGCAGAAGCAGTCGCCCACATACCTCAGAAATACTTTTGGTCGTGGTTGGAAGGTGGCCAAAGCTTTGTTTTCGATGGCTTGCATAGCGATGCTAGCCGCTGTGACCGAGATGGCTGCCCCCATTGCTGTGCCAAAGGTTTGTTGGTAGAAGTTGCCGCTGTACTTAAAATATGTGTTGGCGAGACAGAACTGCAAAAGTTGGCAAAGTTCCGCTGCTTCGAATGGTGTCCGATTCTGCCACGAGGTGTCATTCTCGAGACGTTGCCTACATGTCTCAACTGCGAGATCAACAGGCACGCTTGTAAAAAGCGAGCAGACGTCGAAAGAAACGATCTCATCTGTGTCTTCTAGGGCGACCTCTTTGACCTTGTTGATGAAGTCGGATGAATTCTTGATGTCTGTGCCTGTCTTGCCCACCAGCAGAGAGAGAACGCCATGAAGGTACTGTGACAACGAGTATAAAGGAGACTTTCTAAAATCCTCTATTGGGCGCAGGGGAATCCCTGGTTTATGCACCTTTGGTAGTCTGTATATGGCGGGCGCTGAGCCGTTTGTACATAGCAACTGATAATAAAGCCGTTTCATAGACGGAGGGATGCCCTTGAAGATTTCTGCTAGCATTTTTTGAAGAGACGTCTGCACTTTGGGAGTAGGGTCTTTCGGGATCCGGCAGTAAGTGGTCTCGTCCTGAAGCATGGCCTCCATTTTTTCCTTGTAAGAAGACCGGTCAAGGATAACAGTGACATTCCCTTTATCTGCCGGTAGGACGGCTATATCCTTGTTAGCCTGGAGGCTTCGGATTGCTGAGCGTTCATCTTGACCAAGAGGGCGGTTTGATGACGTCTTCTTCATGCGTGACAGCACACCTATCGCCTTCGTTCGAACTTCGTCCTGAACGTCTCGTTCCAGAAGTTGTACTGCCCCTTCTACGGCACATGCAACCTTTCGTGGGTCCGGTGCCTTCCCTTGGTTGAAATTCAAACCTAGGCTGAGCACGCATTCAATTTGTAGGACGACAGGTTCCGTGTTTCGAAGATTGGTGCGGCCCTGGTCGCTATCCCCTTTTCAGCAAGTAAAGTCTGCAGCTTTTGATCCTGCGATTTCAGATGTCTCTCCTCTCTTCTGTACATTTCTTGGTTCGCAACCAACTGAACAGCTGGTGAGGACATCCGGAGCGATAAATTCCAGTTGTCGCTTTGCAAAGAACAGTTCAGTATCTAAGCGCTTCTTTGTCAGCTTGCATTCTTCAATCCTTGCTTGAAGGAGATGACGTTCAGCTTTTGCAACCACATGCAGACCAAAACGTACTTGATAGAGCCACTCTTTGCGTGTTCTGAATGAAATAAAGCGGGTAACCGTTTCTTTTCAAATCTTTTTCCACGGTCTTCATTTCATGGTTTAGGGCGGCGTCTTCACTGCATACTTCCCTGGCACGGTTGATTAGAGATGCAACCACTGACCGCTTATGACTGACAGGGTGTGCTGAATTGAAATTTAGGTACCTTCTGGAATGCGTCGGTTTCCGGTAGGCGCAAAAACTAAGACCTAACCGATGTTAAGTCTAACCACGTTATTGCAAGATCCTTGCGTCTGAAGAAACCGGTAAAGAAACGTTTTGGTCTGCATGTGGTTGCAAAAGCTGAACTTCATCTCCTTCAAGCAAGGATTGAAGAATGCAGGCTGACAAAGAAGCGCCAAGAAACTGAACTGTTCTTTGCAAAGTGACAACTGGAATTTATCGCTCCGGATGTCCTCACCAGTGTTCAGTTGGTTGCGAACCAAGAAATGTACAGAAGAGAGGAGAGACATCTGAAATCGCAGGGTCAAAAGCTGCAGACTTTACTTGCTGAAAAGGGGATAGCGACCAGGGCCGCACCAATCTTCGAAACACGGAACCTGTCGTCCTACAAACTGAATCCATCCGAAGCCAAGGTGCGTCATAGACCTGCATCATAGACCGGAAGCACACCCGCACTTTCCTCGATCACCTTAATGCCATTGAGCCCTCAATCAACTTTACTGTTGAGGAAGAGATCGACGGCTGCCTTCCGTTCCTCGACACCGTGGTAACCCGTACTCCGACAGGTCTTAGTTTTCGCATCTACCGGAAACCGACGCATTCCGAAAGGTACCTAAATTTCAATTCAGCACACCCTGTCAGTCATAAGCGGTCAGTGGTTGCATCTCTAATAAACCGTGCCAGAAAAGTATGCAGTGAAGACGCCGCCCTAAACCACGAAATGAAGACCGTGGAAAAAGATTTGAAAAGAAACGGGTACCCACTTTCCTTCATTCGGAACACGCAAAGAGTGGCTCTATCAAGTAAGCCTACTGCCCGGAAAGACGAAAGTGCTAACGCACTGAAACCGAAACGAGCCGCTATCCCGTATGTATCAGGGATCAGCAAGGCGCTGGCGCGGATGTTCCGCAAGCACGGCGTCCATGTTGCACATGTCCCAACAAGCAAGATAAGAAATGAGCTTGTAAACGTGAAAGACCAGCTCCCAGGTGCCAATTTTCTCGGCGTGGTTTACAAGATTGCCTACGCCTACTGTTCATCAGTTTACATAGGCGAAACGAAAGATTTCAAGAGACGCCTGAAAGAACATCAGTACGATGTAAGAGAAGGAAAAGTGACAACGAACGCAATCGTGGAGCATGCGCAAGAGACTGGTCATGAAATTAACTGGGATGAAGCAGATATAGTGACAACGGAAAAGAATGTATCAGCCCGCCGAAATCTCGAGTCATTAATCATCCAGACTACGCCCCACACAATAAATAAGAATGACGGCACATTGCACCCTATCTACGCGAAATGCCTCAGAACGATAGTAATCGCTACAAAAAGCCCGGGACGTCCATCTGGTTGCTCATTGTGAAAAAGGGAGCCGTGGCGCTCCCGAAACGTCATTATATTGTTGACCTTGGTCAGTGACCAGTGAACCTCATCAAACCAATTGACACAGTCCAGAAAAGAAAAAGAAACAGTTTTTCACGAAGTGCAGCATAGAAAAGAAACAGATATATTGCAAATTTGTTTTCAGCCATTATGAGCATAATTTAGTGCACCTGAAAGCCCGTAAGGCATTAATTAAGGGACAGGGAGTAATGTAGTAATAACAGCAGTGACCTTGTTGTAAATTGGTTAATACCTTGTTTACAATTCTTTGAACAACTTAATCTTGTTCAGTGAACAGTCTGCTTACTGAGTGCTGTCATGAAGCAGTGTAAGGTGGCCAGATATTTCCCTACTGGAGGAATGGCATCGGCGGTCCGCTATTTTAGAGGCTAGACGCAGAGTGGTGCTTGCAGAATGGACACAAACTTGAGCTACAGCATGAACGGCATCATTCCTTTAACGGACCATTGCGCGCCTGAATGCCAAGCACCGGCTGTGCAATGCCACTCCAAACGCAGTGTTCGTGATGGCGTGTAACCCGCTTAGTCCTTGTGTGCTGGTTTCGCTGTACTTCAAGCCCCTTGATGGGCCTAAATGTTGCAAACTGAAGGCATGAAAACGGGGCCACGCCAACCACACAGCATTTCTTGGCATGCTTTCGTTTTCTCTTATGTGCTAGCTGTGCCGTGTGCAGGCTGTCTTCAAGATTTATGTTTCTCTTATAAGCTTTCATCTTGTCTTCCGTGGCCAAAGGTGCGCACTGTCTAGATTTCAGTGGATGAAAATTGTGATGGATGAAAGCTGTCCCCAGGAAACAACCACAGTGGCACACGTGGAACACAACTTTGTTACATTATCCTCTGCAAGCGTCTCACCAAGAATGAGAGGATCACCTTCGTCGTTGGCACATTCGCAGCCAATTGTTGACTGCATTGTGGCATGCCACAGTGTGGTGCTGTACTCCTTTTATTGACCTGCGAGTGCGTAGCGGCCGCGCCACGGTGGCTCTCGATAGCCATCAGCACGCTGATGTTTTATGCAAGCCAAAGCATTGCCGCATGCTAGCTTTTGATTTTATGAGGAAATGTCTAGTTAACTGATGTGACAAGAGCAAGTCACTGTGTCTAGTGAGCGCTGTTTGGATACGTTGCAATGTTTGGCCACAAGTTACTATTCAAATACTTTGAATTGCTACTAACAGTGCGGTGCAAATCGAATCGAATAGTGAGTGCTGTTCGCAAAATATTCTAAATTCCGTATATTCGCTCACCCCTAATAAGAAGTTTGCTGAACTCTCCACACATCAGAAGGTGTCTGAAAGGATCTTTTTTGTGTCTGCACAGTAGATAACTAAAACCACAGACATGATGGTGCCCTGTGTCAGTGTCATGCTCAAGTTGTGATCCATGTGTTAGCTTCACTATTTTTTTTTCTTTCTCATTTTCTCAGGAGAATAGGCAAGGTAAGGAATTAAAAAAAAATTTTGCTAAGCTTGCAGCTTAGTGCATGAATCAACGAAAGTTGTTAAATCTTTGGTTTAGCCATTTAGGTTAATCCCCCCCTTGAGTTGAATTAAATTAACTCACTGAGTGATTAAGATCTTAAGGCTGACGCTATAGATTTCACGATGAAATGCAGGGCTGTATGACTGAACCAAAGCTATAAAGCGTGACCCGCATGGAGCATTTTTTGCCCGTGAAATCGCATTGCGCGCCCGACGCCGTGCTGGCGTCAACGAATTCACTCCCGCATGGTCAGCAGCCGAGTGGCGTTTTTTTGCCGCCCAGTTGTGCGATGCGCACACCCCCATCCATACTGAAATCAGAGACAGATGTGCAGGAAGCGAAGTGAAGCCGCTGGCTCTCGCGCACGAAATGCTCGCAAGAAAAGAGGTTATTATTTACGTGGGGGGGGAGCGCGCGTACGGGGAGTAGGTAGGGAAGGGGAGGGAGCACAGCCCGGTAACTGCCTCCTTGTTGAGGGATACACCGCAACTGAGCTGCACAGGGAGTGGGAAGAAAAGAGAGAGCGGAGAGTAAGGGGGTCTGGTTTATGAGAGGGGGTCAGGGGAGGAGGCAAGGGAGAAGGCAGTCGGGCGCATACCGATCTGTCCCTGTGATGCTGGAGCCCGTTTGGGCGCGTATCCACCATGCGAGAGAGTCTCCCTCGGCCGGGTAATTGTAGCCAGGGGCACCGGCGCGGCCCTGTCCAGAATCGCGTGACACCCGCTCCGGATCTCATTGGCCCTCTGTCGTTGCCTTCTCCTGGCGTCGGCGATTTTATCTGTTCCACCAGAACCCGACGATTTGGGAAAAACGTCCTCTCCAGCGGCAAAAAAGCGCTCCGCTGCCGTTGACGCGGACGAATCGCCCGGAGAAAAGCTCCATGCTGGCCACGCTTAACAGCTTTCGCTGCAAAACAAGCAGTGTTCCTGCTTTTGTGTTGTAGCTGCGAATTGGAGATCACTTTTGCGGGCATGCATTGTGTATTCAACTTTATAACTGGAAGTTATTGAATATTATTTCTGGAACTTTCAGCCCTAGCCTCATTCTCCTTATTGCCGCAGGTCTTCTAGTCGCAGGTTTTGGCAAGCATGGCAACAGCAAGGAGCTTGCCAAGGACCCCCTCAAGCATCTCCTTTCGGTTGGTGCCCCCTGCAAAAATTCACTATAGTTTGTTTCACTGTTGCAGCAGTTGCTTTGCAAACTAGGAATTGAAGTCCTGGCTAGCGGGACACAGTGATGAAGCTTTGTGTTGGTTATGCTGCTACTTTTTTTTGATGAGGCAGAGTAGTCACAGGGCCTTATTCTTATTGATAGCATGAGAAAATGAAGCTGTATGTATTGCAGTCTTTATGTTGAATTCGCCTCTGTTGTGGCTTGTGTGCTTTATCTATGCTCAGTGCGCATCCAGGGTGTATATTCATGAGACGGTTCGCTTTGAAACCGGCTCACTTCTTCACAGCAGTTTGCTGCATGATGTCAGCCAGCTGAGATGGTTCGCTTTGGAACCAGCTCCTCTTGCTTCGTGCACGGTCTACAATAGTGCAAATATATTTTTCACAATTTTACGTCAGCAAGTGACCATACTTGTCGTACAAACTTCTATCATTATGGATGTGTTGTCTGGACCAGTAAGCATTGAATAAGTCTGCTCTATTTTCCTGCAGCTAGATTTATGCTCATCTGAATTGAAACAAGTTTTACATAAAGATCGCGTCAGTATTTATCTCAGTGCTGGAGGCAAAACAACCTGCTCTTAGTGGATTGTAAGTGCAGGCTCTCAATACTGCACCTTGTGGCTGGTTACTGTTGCCAGCCCACTATACACAAGGCCATGGATGCACACAGTAGTATGGTATAATCTCACACATCAATACAAGCTTTTCGGTAGGTCACAGCACAGAACTGGAGAGAGTTGCCAAAAAACAGACTCTATGTGTGATCATGGCATATGTTTTTAATACGTTAGCATAAGAAGCCCTGCCGTGAAGCGTCCGGCAGTGTAGTGTTGTGTACACCGTGGTTGCCAGATGGCTAAGTGGAGAGTAGGCTGGAAGGTGGCTGCCACAGGAAGAACCTAAAAACAAAAATGACCAAGTATGGCTTCACAAAGATGAAAATGACAAAGAATCAGCAAAAATAACCTGCCATGGTTGGCTGGTGGCAAAGTCCCCCTCTCCACTAGTAGGGACAGAGGAGGAGGAAAGCGCAACCTGAGGGTGGTTGCCACAAGAACAACCCAGCGGCTGGCTACTAGGAATGTGGGCCAGTCAATCAATGCCAATTAATGCGCTAAGCCGGCAACCTTTGCTCTTTATCATTATGCATTGCCATCGCATAATAATAAATACCACTTCCATAATTTTCGTCCTGTCCCAATTGCTTCACACTGAACTCGCAGTGCAATTTCTGAGTGGTGCTACTGTATAGAGTATTTTACAGCAGATCGTGCATGGCCTTTCTGCCCTGCTATTAACAGAGAGCCATGTGTGTCCCTATTGTGCCGTCCCTTGTTGTGCCTTCTGAATAAGTTCTAATTTTTTTTTTGGCCAGGTTTATGTGGCAGCCAACACGGAAGCAGAGAAAAACCCAGACTTCCGTGCTAAGGCTCTGAAGTGCTTCGCTGATCTCGAGGCTGGTGAGTACTGCTGCCATTGTTGTAATGGTCAAGCTGAACTTACAAGAATAGCAGGCTGGACAATTTGTACTAGTATATGATTTACTAAAGCAGTTGAACTATTCGTCAGAGGGGATATTTTCTGGCTTGCTATGCTTTTTCCTTCATCTTATGAAGGGACCAATTACTTTGCTTGGTGGGACCTTCTAGGTGAACCGGAGGTGCTTCACAGATGGCAACAGTGGCGGCAGCTTAGCCTGGATGGCTACAGCCAACAGTACATGGTGAGGAAGTGCCCCGAGAAGGATTTTTGGTGGCTGTCTTCGAGCTGACTGCTGTCAGAGCAAAACAATGCCAAGCTTACATTTCCCTGTTGTCGATGAGCTGTGCGATGATTGCTGCCAGTGTAAAAGTATGATGTATGTGCTGTTCTTCCATGTATGCATGCTTTGTCATTTCATTTTCTAGATTGTGGCTGTACCTGACATATAGTAGTTAACAGCCTACTCTTTCTGCATGTTACCTGCCCATCACACAGCTCAGGCCACTTGTTCTGTTTTAATCTCAGGAGGAGAGGCTGATTCATCAGATAAACAGAACATCATGAAAACAGGGACTAAAAAGAGTATAGACAATACACTGCACTGATCTACAACTATATCTATTCACATATGTATGAAAACAAAAACTCACTGTCTGCTGCAGAACCACACAGATTCTGGAGACATGTACCAGCTAGTCCACCTCTCCATGGTTATACCAATTTGTCCATGCATATGTGTCTTAACTGAGTCTATTTAGCTGCAAAGCCAGTGCTGTTCGAGTGTGCTTTCTACGACCCTTTGCAGCGCCTGGGCATCTCTTTCGATGTGCTGGATGCGGAGTCCAGGCACAGCCGGGCTGCCCTGGACCTACTGGAGCAGCTGCGCAAGGAGGGAAAGCTAGTCTCCCGGGAGTGCGTTTGCTTGTTGTTCATTTTGTTAAAATGGTGCACTGCTAGGTTACGAGATGGAGCCAAAAATGGAGGAGGGGAGATTTGGCAGCTTTGGAGCCAATTGTTGCTTCCCTTTAGTGATGCTTTCTGCAAACAACATATTATCTAATATGACACCATATTGCAGAAAAATGTAAGAGTTGTTACCATATTGTGTTTGGCTCGTTTGACTTGGCACTCATGCTCAAAAAGTGGTGTTGCATTATTTCTTCAGGTGTGTGAAGTCAGATGCAGGAGCGATATGAGTGTCCTCGGTTTTGGAGGGTGGGTCCGAGATGTGCAGCTAAATACATGTCTTTGCTTTGCTTACTTTGGGGTGTGTATGCTATTTTTACTTTCATACTGAAGGCACTGTTTGGCTTGTGGCGCCTAGTACGCACGCATACTACTGAATGTGCTGTGGCACAGAGATTGATGTGGGCAGCTGTCGTACAACAGCCTTCTTCCTCTTTCAATCCACCACAGGGTCAAGTTTAGCATATAGTGACCGTTGTGGTCGTTGGAAAGGTCTGTTCTTAAGCGTTTTGAAAGGGACATATATTAGAAAGGGTGAGAAAAAGAAAGAATAATAAAAGTTTCAAGCACCGGTCTGCACTTTTTGTTTCAGCCATTGTTGCTGCACTGAGCAACTGTATGATGTTTAATTGGTATTCACAGTAAACGCGGCTGCTCCAAAATTTCTTGTTTAAATCTGTAGTTTCTCTGACGCAGCCAGTACCTGTGCACCAAGAGTCATATTCCAGAAATAATTCTCATAGAGTATTGTGTGGACTTGGCTCTATTACTTGCTCCCAGCATTGGTGAAATTTGCTGCCAGGGTTGCTAGAATTGGCGAGAAGCTGACATTATGTCGCTAGTTAGGACAGCAGTATATGGCATTGCTGATGTTTGCAAATGGCACTGCATTTACGCCACCAAGTGGTCCCCACATAACAACAGCCTTGTGTGCGGCTTGTAGGGACGGTGTCCTGGGAGTTGAGTGCCCAGAGTTCGTGCCCCTGGCAAAGAGCTCTGGAGCCAGCCTCTACCTGACAAGGCAAGCGGCAGCTCACATCTCCTGGTTTTTGGAGCTGAATTGTGGTTTGCTCTCTTTCTCTGTTGCAGCTAATGTGTCAAGCCATGTGTACTGCATGCTATGAAAATAAATGAGGGGTTAATTCAAGCTTGAGATGCTCAGATGTGGTAGTCAGCAAGTTTAATTAAACCTAAGTGAAACATGCAGTGAAACACATGCTTTGCCTGCGGTTTCGGCTGTTACATTTGTTGCAGAACTTGCTCCGAGTGTTCAAGCCAAATCAGTGGCCTATAAAGCAGAATGTCGACAGGTTTGACTGCTGAGCCTCGGAACCAGTTGCAGGAATTGCAGTGGAAGTATAGTGTTGACATCCATAGGTGTGTGCAGAGGGAGCACAGTGGCCCCCCAAATAAACAGAGGGAAGGGTGGCATGAATTTTGTACCATATTGTTCCCTCCAATCTAGAAGACATGAACGGGCACTATAGTGAACTTGGCCTCCCTCCCCTTATGAAGAGACCTGTGCACACGAGGCCTTTTATGCAGTTGGAGATGGCGCGACACTAAGTTACTTATTGTAAGCATTTCAAGCTTGCACATGCTTGAGGCAGCAGGGTAAAGCAGCTGTTAGTTTTTTCTTTTTTTCATCGATATTTCAAAGCGCAGAGCAAGCTAGTGGCAGTGTTCAGGTTCTTGCCCGGCAAACTAACTTTATGTCCTGGCAGACAGGCATTGTGGACAGTTACCAGCTTGCTGTCCTTACAGGCATGTAAAATATTTCATAAGTGCTTGTGCTCTGCTGCAGGGATGTGGTGGCGGCCTTAGAGCGCAAGAAGGTGCACAACTTTGACTGGGCCTACTACGTGGTAAGCGCTGGTGACCAGAGAGGGGCACGTAAGGAATGGCGGTCTGCGTCAGCTTAGTTGTGACCTGGCCACCTGGCTCTCTGTGGAGGAAAAAAGTTGGCAGATGTCAGAAAACAGATGCAGGTCCTAAAAATTAATATTTTTATTATTAGAGATATTTTAATGAAATTAGGTGTGTGTATATGTATTTCTTCCTCCTGTTTTCAAAAATATAATTAGTTTCAGTACATCTCAGTTAGTTCCTATATTATGAGCAAATAACTGAAGCCTAATCAGGTAATTTCCTTTGGGTCGTTAAGACACTTTCCCTCAAAATTTTCTTTTCCGATTGGGCTGGAGCTGTAGCCAAAGACCTGCCATGCGAAGCTATGCTATTTATATCGTTATTGAGGCACATTATCATATAAATACATTCAATTATGTCTAGGCACCATAATTATGAAATATAATTAGGTGACAGTAATGTTCATGAAATTACATGTACGACTCAGCCATAAAACAATAGCATAGCTCCCATGTTTAGTTGTTTTTTAATTCAGTGGTAGAAGATTAATTGAAATTTCACCTTAAAAACATAACAAAAACTTTTGTAGGGCTAGCCATGGCAAAAAAAACATGAAGTGGAGAAAATCGCATTTAAAGTGCGTGCACGAGCTGTTTGGAGGTCGTTGTAGAGGCCTCAATGGTGAAATGCGGATGTTTTGGGATGATTTCACAATAGTGAGTAATACAGGGATGTAGGGAAGAGTGCTAGCTTTTGAACAAGACCAAGTTGGCGGCCATATGGAGCGCTGTTGCGGGAAGTGACAGGTGTGATGTTCTGCTGCATTTTGGTCCGAAATTGCCATTGAGGCACTTTGTAGGCATCAAGTATATTGAGTTTTTAGTAGCTGGAGGTCGAATTAGACTTCAAAACTTTGTAGATAGGTACTTTAGTGTATATTGAAATAGATTGTGCCATTTTTTAATTGAAATTTTTGTATTTTTTAAAGTTTTCAAGACCCCCGTCTCCCCTTAATTGGTAAGCTGATGGAATAAAATCTACTATTTCATGTACATTTGTAGAGAGACCAATGCTCTTCAATTAATACCTGAGCAGTTTGCCTGGCAGTAAGCCTGGCAGGCTCTTCCAGGTGGCAGCAGTGAACCGAGATGCAGTCTGATATGCAGACACACACAAGACTTAAAGTAGTTCACAGGACATTGATGAGGCCTGTCTCACTGCGGAAGAACAACGCAAGGGTGATGTATTGCCAAGGGTCAAGAGCATTGGCGAGGTGAAGGCAGGATTCACTGCACAATCTGATTTCAGTCTTGAGAGTTCTTCATGATTGCCCAAAAGGACTGCCTATGCAAACATGTTCAAGGTCTTGACACATATTGAAACCCCTGAACATTTTGAGTGAACACTAATTTGGTAGACTTGACAAGTGTGGTCACATCTAGCAAGATTAGATGACGTACAGAAGTCAGTTTGAGAGAAAAGCGACTAAGAGGGCTGTAATGTTACATAGGATTAGACCATAGGGCATGCTGCAAGTATCACACAATAGCATGTACAGTGAGGCTGGAATTAAGTGCAAACAGCGCCTGTGAACAAAACAACATATTTTACCTGTCTGTCACTTATAGAAAGAAAATGCATGGCACCTGGCTTACGTCTGACTTGTAGAATAGCACCTAATTTTGGGTTTGTATCATTCTAAATGCAGTAGAATCTCATGGGGTCATGAAAAATATTCGTATCATCAAAAAACAACCAAAATCCATGCGCTAGAGCATGGAAAATGCCTTGGCAGAAATTATTTCTTAAAAGCATTTATCTACAGCCACGCTCCACTGCTCACCTGTGCACACTGCGTGACTGGCGATGTGCGGGACGTGTGCCACCGCTTGCATTCGCGGTGTGTACTGCGCGACTGGAGATCACAGCATTGATGATATGCAGCCTGAGTGCCACCACTTAGCCCTTGCTGTGAGTTTTGCACAATTGGCGATCATGACGTTGGCGATGTACAGGCCACACACCACCGCTCATTGCTCTCGATGAGTACTGCGTGCGATAGGGCAAAAGCAGGTGTGTCATGTGGCCTACTTGAGCCAGTGTATGAAATCACATGACCAAGAAGCAGCCCCCAAGGGACCACACTGGGTAGCTAGACCTAGGTGAGAACGAGGAAATGGGATTTGAAGGATCTCCGCAACTTTTCAGTACTTTAGAGGCCTATGTCGACTCAGCTGTATTACAGAGAATGCATTGGTCAATGGCAGTGGCACGTGCTCAGCTCTGAATGTCCTCTGCAGGTGGACAGGTCCCAAGCGGAACATTTTCGTAGGCTGGCTCTGGTGCTTGAGCAGCTGGGTGTCGAATGGGCCAGTCGGGTGCAGCACGTGCCCTTTGGCCGTATCAGGGGTGTCAGCAGCCGCAAAGGGATCAGCGAAGGCATGTTGCTCGATGACCTGTTGAACGAAGCTGTGCGTCGTGCTCGCCTTGCCATGGACCAGGCATCCAGTAGGTAGCGTTTTCATGCAGAGAACTTTGTACTTGGATTTTCTTGTAGCTCTGAGTAAGTCTCATAGGTGCATTCAGGTGAGCTGTTTGTAAAAGTTCACTTGGTGGCACAGAAGAGCAACTGCACCTCACTTTTAGCTCCACACAGAAGGGTGCAGTTCGGTGATGGATGCTGGGTGCTGCTATGCTCGTCAGTCGTCACTTGCACATGTGGGATCATTTTTTTCCTAATAATTCTGAGCGATGTAGGACTGTGCAAGCCTCCAGTAATTCTGTTCTTTTTTCCTCCCCGCATTATAATTGTCTGGAAAAGCTGCAAGGTGATTCTTATATACAGTTTATGAGCTCCCTGATGAATATGGTCCTGAATGATTGCACGTATTAAGCAAGACCTGGAGCCCACATTGTAGTGATAGTCATGAGGAGTGTAATATGGGAGGAGCTTAAAAAAAATAGCTGGTGGTTTAGCATTGCTAAGTACGAAATATTGCGCGAAAGCATAGTTTTTTGCAGGTGGGCACGACCGCCACATACCTGAAAGCACAATTGAAATGTCCCAGGGAGCCATTTATGCGCGTTTTGAACTTTTTCATCACCAGTGCCAATTTACCCAATGTACACTGGTGGCCTATGCTCCAGTGCCGTGTTTCGCAGCTATGTTGTTAACGCCAAAGCGTATTGCTCTAGTGCCGTGTCTCTGTCGCAACGTTGTCCACGCCAGCGCATGCAGAGCACATCTCTCTGTCACTACCACCACATAGCTCAAAGCGCGTATATTAGCTTGATAGCAGTATTAGGCGATGAAGAAGGCGACGTGCAATGCACAGCGCGAGACTGTGTTGCAGTTTAACAGGAAGCGTGTTCGGCTGCGGCGATAGCCTAGGGCTCTCGCGCAGTGACCAACGAAGCTGGTCTGTTCGTGCCGCTGCGGGTTTGAATCCCAGTCACGGATATTTATTTGAGTTATTTTTCTTTATTTATTTCACTTGGCACAAACCCACAAACATAACAAGATCTTGCTCGGGGCTTACCAATCGGAATAGTGCTTTTGCACTGATATTACAATCATCCCTTGTTAGCCCTGTGCACGGTAGTGCCCTCTTTCCTGTTGGTTTGCAGACTCTGCAACACCGTTTCTAGGCTAGCCTTAAAACTGATATGTGTATATTGTAAAGGGTGAGCGTCAAATAGTTTGTATGGTGTGCAGCAACACGGGTGATTGGTGAAACGGCAGTGGGGCTGGCGGCCGAGCAGCTGGGGCTGGCAGCCGTGGTGGTGAATTGTCTTCGTGGTCGGCGCAACCGGGATGTCACCTTTGACTGGCAACAGGCGCTGCATGCAGCTGGTGACTCGGGCATCTCTCTGCAGTACGCTCACGCCAGGCTTTGTAGGTGTGTGCTCTTCCAAAGTATTGCTACTATGGTGGGACAGGAGCTGCTTCCTGTTCATTTTCTCGCTGACTGCAAATGTACAGGCTCATACATAGCATGACTACACCAGATCTCAAGAGCTGCCGACAATGCTTGTTTCAGCTGCTAAGAATATTCGGACGGATCCAGCTATATCAAACACACCTGTCCTTACTTCTCAGCACATCATGGAAGTGGCCCAGGGGGAGCAGCCTACTTGCTCCAGCTGCGGGGGCTCTAGGACAGGGCTGGATGGGCGATGGAACTTGTTTAATCTTTGTCTGGACAGATGGGCAGCTGCATGGTCGATGTTCGTTTTAACAATAAGGCTGAATTGTTCAAGATAAACCGTGCAGGAGTCGGCGGTGTTGACATTTCCGTCTGTCTAGTACACGTGTCTCCTGAACAATCAAGCAGTAGTCAGTTTCTTGCTATAAATCACACTCCTTCTCACTTTGTTTTAATATGATGTAATTTACGTGTATTTACCTCTCTTACCTGTGCCACTTGCAGTTGGGTTGAACAGACACCAGGCTGACTTGCAAGCTTTGCGCAAACACTTTCTAGTGCAGGCTGTCATGCTGCTTATTGGCTTCCACAACTCTGGGGGAACTGCTGACACTGTCAGAGGTGCAGCTGATAGGGGAAGACATCTTCAGTTGGCACTCAGTGGAAACTTTACCTCCTGCTAGTGCGTGGCATCTACAGGAGAAGGGCAACAACGTATGCTAGCTAGGTGCCATTTGTGGTGTTTTGACACTGCTGTGAAAGGAAAGCTAGAAGGA
Source organism: Amblyomma americanum (assembly GCA_030143305.2). Lineage (NCBI taxonomy): Eukaryota > Metazoa > Arthropoda > Arachnida > Ixodida > Ixodidae > Amblyomma > Amblyomma americanum. The sequence goes on from JARKHS020004359.1 coordinate 98,327, forward strand.
AGGAAAGTACACTGCTCTGCCCATCATGTACTTCACTAATTTTTTCCCTTCATCTTGTAGCACTTTGAAAGAAACATTTACATGCATAGTGCATACAGGACCTGAGATGTTTGAAAGAGCATTGAGAGTACTTTAGAAGACTGCAAGAGCTGGGCAATGTGCTGCCTGAACACATGCCCTGCTGATAGTTACACTAACCAGCAGAGCATCGTTATGTTTAGGGACCTCTGGATGTGACAAGCCCATTTTTTTTTAGCGCTGACAGTAGCTTGCTTATTAAAGACGGGTTCTTCACCCATGCACGAACACAACCCCTGTCCGCTGTCTCATGACCTTCATATTGGCCAGAGACTATCTTGCCGGGGCAGCTGTAGAAGCCAGGTGAATCTATGTTTCAGCCTTGAGGAGAAGGCTGGCTTTCCGGTGGACACTGGAGTTGCAGTGGACACGTTGCAAGAGCCTCCTGCTCTTGCCCTGGCCATCCAGATAGCCAGGTGAGGATCTAAGGGTTGCTCTTCACTCTTGTAATCTAGGTCGGTTGCATCGGCCTCAATAAAAACAACTCCTATAAGTGCTGTTCTGTTTCTCATGTAGTGTCTTGTGAAGCAGACTGAGCCTTATATTTTTTTAAAGTTTTGATGTTTAACAGTAGGGTGGTATTTTGCGGGCATTGCCTTTTTATGCATGTCTACCTTGGTTCACGCTGATTGGCTTGAGCCCCAGTAGCTGTGGGCTGAGTCATTTGGTGTCGGCCAAAGTAGAAATGTCTAAAAAGGTGACACTCACTGAATAGCACCACTGGTGTCATCCGAGCACTTAATTATTGGATGCTGTCCTTGTTGGGTTTGTGGAGGCCTGTTTTGTGACAAAAAAATTAAGGAAAAAGAAACATCTCAGCTGCATGGCACGAGTGGTTTCCCACCAAGACATCTGGATAGCACTCAGGACGACCGTCCAGTGCACATGATCAAGTAGGACTGGTACGGGCACTCGCGCGCATGCACACACACACAGCTTTCTTAGAAAAAGCATTCACACAAAAACTTCCCAGGAACTCCGCAACTAAATTTGTTGCAAATAGAGCTGCATCTGTGCTTATGCCCTCATTCTGAAAAACCTAACACTCGCCAAGAAAAAAAAGAACAATAGGGCAAAACCAAATGATGTTTCGGGGCCCCTCCGAAACGTCATTTGGTTTTGCCCTATTGTTCTTTTTTTTCTTGGCGAGTGTTAGGTTTTTCAGAAAGATATCATTTCCTTGCCAGACGAGTTTTCGTCGAGCTCTGGACTACGTGCTTATGCCCTGTATGTGTTATTTGCATCTACTTCAACTTAATAGCAATGAATATTGAGATGAAATGCTTGTTTGCTTCTTTTGGGTGAGTATGTTAGTCCATGGACAAGGGCAGCGAGGCTCAAGGCCCCGCTTGAAGGTTGCCGAGAGGTCAGCCTTTACTCTTGCAGCTAATACTGCTTTTAGTTACAATAACAATCAACTCACACCAGGCATCGGATGCAACCCTTGAGAACCATGCTATGCTCAGCAGTGGTCAAAAATGTCCTCTGTCTCACAAACTGTGAAGCATTGTGGAAGCTAGCACAGCTGCCAGGCCGGTCGTCACAATTCACGAAGATGTTGACTTTTTTAGCAGCAACGTGTGATGTTGCACTGGGAGTTGGGTTGTGAGTCTCAGTAGGCAATGGCACAATAGAAAAGGCATAGCCTACCAAGGGCAGTCGTTTTGTGTTAACGGTCTTGCCCCCGACTTTATAATGGTGCGCCTAGTTTGCACCACACTGCGTAGCTAATCCGCACACAGTGGGTGAGGAGCAGAAGGAAAGGTGCAGCGTGTTTCACTCTGGACTGAAACAATCTGATTTGTGCCACGAGGGACGGAGAAAAAAGCGGCAGCTGCATGCCATGCATCTGCCTCTCTGTGTGTTGACTATGCATGCCATGCACCCCTTATTCATCTACAATGCAAGAATGCCCATCAGGATGTTTGTTATCTGCCTGCAGGTTTGAGGAGGTGGTGTGCAGTGCGCTGACCCATCTGGAGCCTTGCACTGTGGTGCAGTACCTGTTTACTCTGAGGTGAGCACTAGTTGTGCTGTCTTGTGTGGGCAGCCTAATACTCTCGGCAGCATCAATTCAGGCAAAAAGGATTTTGGCTTTCCTCTATTTGCAAGAGCCCATCAAATGTCCACTTTTGAGGGCAAGGCATGCTGGCAGAATGTTGGCGTGTGGTCAGTGTAGGTGTTGCACCATTACAGGAGTGAGCAGATTGTGCATGCCTGGCTTTGGCAGTGATTCTTCTGTACGGAGAGAGGCAAGAGACTTGTACTCCATGCTTTGAAGCCTAATGAATGGATAAAACTAGTGCAATACTGTTATATTACTTGGAGTGTGTTCTCTTGTACTCACGCTTGTGTATTTTTTTGTTGTGACTACAGAACATCTTTTTGTAGCGATAGCTACAATGCGGTAGCATTTCGAGCCTTCAGTGTGGCGGCGCCACCACCCTGTGGCTGCATTGCCACCCCGTGGCTGCGTCACCACCCCGTGGCTGTCCCGCGACGCTGTCACGTGGTTGGTCACGTGGTGCGGAGCAGCTGCCGGCGGCACTTAGCAATTCAACTGAGCAAGTTCCACTCGGCCAGCTGCAGCTATCGCATCACTACAGGTTTAACCAGAGCTAAACCACCGCCAATTTTCGTCTTGAATAATGAATTTATTTAACTTAGCCTGTAATGTGCGCTTTTGTTGGAGGACTGCTTCTGGTCTTTCTCACCCAGGTGACAGGGTGGGTTAAATGCAGTTAACCCCTTCAGGCACCAATTAAATCTGCTGAGAATAAAAAAAATTTTTTGCATCAATCACAATCAGTAGACCAAGTAGAAGTGAAGTTTACAAAAACCGCGCAAGAATTTTTACATTTGAGCACATTTTATCAGCGTCCACATATGTGTACATAGCGCCTCAAAGCTGTCACGTAAACTTGAAGACTGCAACATTTTCTTTCCTCTTCTAGCTGTTTGTTAGACATGAATAAATGTTTAGCTGTGAGTATGTACATTTCATAACTTATGTTAGCTTATAACTTATGAAACACATAACAGCAGTCATGCTGTGATGACAGGCAGAAGAAAATTCCGAATTTCTAGCATCGAATGCAGCTTTTGAATGCGCAGCCTTCGCGTCTGCATCATTGTGCATTTGGGGTGTTCAGAATCTGGGGCCAATGGTTGCTTGCATCACAGCCAGTGCTTAAACTCTGGCTTCATCGAAGGAGGTTTCTAGTGATTCAAGCACTGGTGGAGAGGAGAAAGCAGCTTGCAGACTGTTTTACATGTTTTTTTACAAATGGAGAAAATCGTTTTTAGATAGCTGTTTGCTCAGTTTATGTCACAGACCTGAAACAAACAATCCCCACGCTCGACAGTGTGTTCAGTGTTGTTGTGCAGCCTCGGAGCTGAGCGGCCAGTTATGGACTAACTTGTGGCATGAAGGCATTGGTTTCCGTTTCTCATCCACACCTTTGTGCCAACTTTGTATTTTCCGTCCTGGGTTTTAGAAAACTTGTTAATGATTTTTGCTAAAAACCAAAGTGAAATTTTCAAAGCGATTGAAAAGAATTATTCCTACCACCACTGACATGAATAAAAATGGCTGCTTGCTTCGGATTCATGCCGTCTCTACATTCGAAGCATGGGGGGTGAGGGCCTAGTTCTCTTGTCAATATTGGTGAGAAGTCTAAGACCCCTCGAGAAACCCCTGACTTTACGCATTGATCATAGTGCGCTGTGTTTGTTGGAAGTGGCTCAGGATTGTGAGGCTTCTTTGCAACCACCCGTGGGCCTTCATTGCTCGGTCGGTCGCGCTTGTTTGGAGGTGCTTCTCCATAAGCTATTTTCATAAGAAACGCTTCAGCGCTGGAGTCTGCCAACTTTCGCCTTGCAGAAGCATGGTTTTCAACACCTGTAAGCAGTAAGCCTCTTCGTGCCACACTTGCCCCAAAAAAACAACCTCCGCGTCCACGTTTGTGGACGCACCACTCTGGACCTCCGCCGCAGCACTTTTTTTGACGGTGACAATGAAAATTGTTGTGCCGTTCCTATGTTAACCTACTAACAGATTCCAAATGGTAAATTGCATCATTCCCAATTATTTGAAAAGAGATCATGCAAAAATACAAGCCCGTTACTCGTCCCGCCTTGAAATGTCACAACGTCCAACTTTACTTGTTGTTTATGAGCACATTTCGCTTTAGCTGCAAGAGGTGGTGCCAGATACTTGACAGGAAGGGTCAAAATGTTAAGGGCGCGCAATTCAAAGGTGGAAATTCGCCTTGTATGCTAAAATATGAGCAGGTTTAGATTGTGTCCACAAATGTGGGCATGGTGCCTCCTTAGCAAAGTGAATGAGCAGATTATTTGGTAATCCATTGAATTCTTGAAGCTAAAATACGTGAAGGACGGAGGGAGCACAAGCATTTTTTTTGCCCCTCGTTCTTTTCCAGGTTTTGTACCTGAACTGTCCACTTGCTTTCTTTTGTTTGACCTTTGTTTTCCTGGTACAACTCTGCCATCTCTCTTTTGAGCGTGAATTGTTAGCCGCTTACATGCACAGATTGTCACATCTTCAGTTCTGCAGATGTGTGCAAATTTTTGTATCATGGACATGCTTGTGCGTGCATGCATGCATTATGTCTGTGTACATGCGGACTAGCGAACTTTTGCCTTCAGTGGACGGAGTACGCTTAACTTGAAGCATGGAAAGGAAGGTCACCTCCTTCGAGACTGGATATAGTGAACCCGGATACATCAAATTAATGCTTATATTGAACAGTCGGAACACCTCCTTGAAAATCCCATGCAGAACTACAGCACTATTGTTCGTGTTTGCCAAACTTGCATTCAGCAGAACATTCAATATATCGAATGGCACGCTGTGCCCCTGCAAATGGCGCTTCTCCCAATAGCACTCTTCAGTCAGTGAACACATCCAAAGATTGGTCGGCCTCACGGCCATATACACCTGCTGGCAGCGCTAGTGCTGTGAAACTGCATGACGAGGTAAACATAGGGCGTGCTTGAGGGTGGCCTTCAGTCTCTTCTCATTTTTCATGCCTCATCACTGACATGCAGTGAAGCCAACTTCACTAGAGCCTAGCAGCGGCCGTCTTCTGGCATGCTTCTCTCGCTTTGCTGCGGAAGCTATCTGTACCATAATACTGAGTTTATTCTACTTAGGATTGGACATCCTCTGATGGCAGTGGCTAGTTTCAAATCACTGTCTGCTGCGGCTTCGATACGAAGCAGGTTAGGCCTAGCAAGGCCTTGCAAGTGGTGCTCTGTGAGCAACCGCTGCAAGATGCGTATTACTAGCATGGTTGCAATATAGTCCTTCTTTTATTTTTATATATCGAATTACCAATATATCAAACTGTTCCGCACTATTCTTTAAGTTTGATATCTCAGGTTGTGGCTGTAATCACTGTGTGCAGTTTGTCACGAGCCAGTGTTTGCTTTGCCTTTGCAGTCATGCCATTGGTCGAGCTAGCAAGGAACTACCTGTCAAGCGCCAAGCTTTGCCCGTGGCACAGGTAGTATATTTGTTGTTAACGAGCACTACTAAACCAGAAGCTGCACAGCATGCGTGTTGATGTCTCTGACCACATAATGATTGGCCTTGTATCTGCCCTCATCTCTTCAGATTGTTATCTCAACACCTTGTTCAGCAGCATATTTTTCACTTTTTTATAAAAGCACCAGTGACGTCACTAAGGAGAATGGCACCCGGGTGCGGTGGTCTGGCGCGTCACTCCCTCCTACCACATCCCGATATCCTGAAGCCTGCCTCGCTGTGGAAGAAGTTCTTTAACCTATAAGAGATATTTCAGTAAAATCATATGAAAACCTACTTAGGAAGGTAATACTATGTAAAAGTATACTTACAAAAGTACCCAGGTGCTGCTAATGGCAAGCGGCGCCTAGCATGAGAACCGCTCTGTCTTCTTTGCACCTATCATTGTGGCACAACCCTCTGGCAAAAACAGACCGTTCCCAGTGCTAGGCTGAAAACAGATAAGCTGCATGGTATGGGTTGAGCCGAACAACACGAACATCACTCGTAGTCGTAGGACATGTAGACGGTGTTGGAGAATTGAGTGGTGCAATTTTTTTGGTCACATTCGTCACCCAACAGAGCATACGGTACATGCTAAACGATCTTTCGCCCTTTCAGAAGCAACATACGACGACTTTCACACCCTAGTTACAATGTTTGGCCAGCGAAAATACTAATTGCTTGACTATAGTCGGATACAACTTAAGTCTGCAGCGAAGCTCCACCCACATTTAGAACTGGCGCACAGAATTCCTCTACTACGAAAACATATTCCGTTGTTAAAACTTCTCTTGTCACCTAAACAAGAAGCTAATCACAAGAAACAAGTTACATGATCTTGAATTTTTAAACCTGGCTTGTTTAATAAAGTCAAACATTAAAAGCTGATTTCGTGTACTTTTGGGACTGGCTTGTGAATACAGTGCGCCGCGGATCATGGCCCAGTGTTAACTGCTGTTTTTTTAAGTTGTATCGTACTATAGGCAGCCCTGTGGAGGTTTCAAAAATTAAATGTTCAGTTCCTGTCAACAAAGAGTAAAATGGAGGAACAGACAAATGTCATTTTTAGTCCTATTAGGTACTAAAACCTTGCTCTCTCTGCTAGGGCCAATGTACAGGGAGAGGAATTTTTAGGCGAGCTCGATTTTGCAAGATGAACACCATGTGAAGATGAGCGACCGCGAAGAGATGTAAACTGCTCGATGCCATCATTGTGAAGTTTACTTACCTATGAGAATTTCTGTGATCTATCAGATAGGGAAGTGACAAATGTATCGAAAATTCGCTTTAAGACTGCTGACCAACGGTGAATTCACGTAGGTTTGTGTAGGTTTGTGAGAGGTGGGCGCGGGCAAGTCAGCACGCCAGTTCGGCTTGTGCCATGGCATCTTGTGCATGCTGTGCAGCGGCGGGGGCAGCAGGTGGTACCAATGTGGTCCAAGGGCAATGTAGGGTGCCTTCCAAACAAAGGATAAAACAGCAATAAGATGGCAGTGACGTGGCGGGAAGGACTGTGTGCAAACTTAACATAAGGTAGAGCCATGCTTCAATCACTACGATTGGCTGCAACTACATACAGACAATATCAGTCGGTGTTTGGTTGAGGTGTTATCATTGACTTGAGTATGATAGGCCTAAAGTAGTAGCCTTGGTTGTTGAGTACTTGCGTGCAGTGCCATTATCAAGTATGGTGTCTTGCAGAAAAAACAAAATGTGCATCTTCAGTAGTGCAGCTTCTGGCAACGGACAGCATCTGGCTGCATAACCATTGACAACAGCAATCCACTTACCACCTGAGTGGAACACTGGGAGCAGGTCGAGACTAACGTGATAAATTGGGGGAATGTCAGTTGTTTGAAGGCAGCCAGGCATTTTTCTGCATTCACACAGCTTGCAGCAGGAACTGTAGCAGCATATGATGTGGTACAAACCGAACCTAAATTAAGGTTGGTCACCTTTGATATGTGTACGACACTCCAAGATGGCTGGCGGTAGGCAGGTCATAAGCACACAGATGCTTGCAGCTGTAGATGTTTTTGCTGATTAACAGTTTCTGTGGAGCATGCTTGCTGGGCATTATTATTTTTATTTCTTTTTATCTGTGGCCACTAATGTTGTTCTCCCAGGCCAAAGGCAGTGCATTAATTTGCATTTGGCCAGGGGCAATGCCAGAACTGAGCTACTGCGGCACCACGAGCAGCAGCTGAGTACCGTCAGAGTGGGAAAATAAATAGTCTTAGAGAAGCATCCTGGTTAGGATAGTTAAAGTGTTCAATCAACACTCTTAATGAGAAGTCTTAGCACTGTTCATCGGCAATGTTGATAAAGTCTGAAATGGCTGGGAGGCAAGGCCCAATGTCACTTGATTCGAGTGGCTCTACAAGATAACGAGAAAAGCAGCCTATGTCGTGTACAAGCCTGGACTTGTACATGACAGCGAACGAATATTCTTGCAGCCGCGAAACCCAAAGGCCAAATCAGTCCGTGGCATCTTTTAGCGAAGAAAGCCAGCAAAGAGAATGGCGGTCGGTCAGGACTTTGAAACGCCGATCAAAAAAGGAACAGCGGAATATAGCAACAGCCCACACAATTGCCAAGCATTCACGTCCAGTGCTAAAGTCATTTCGCTTGGCATTGCAAAGCATCGTTGCAGCTGGTGTTCATGGCCTTGTTGTGCAGCACTGATCCTATGTCCGTAGGGTGTGAGTATTGTTAGGAGTCAAAATGGGTTAAATTAGTAGCATTTTTCGAAAGCGCTAAAACAACGTGGACAAAGAAGGAACAGACATGGACGATCGCTACTTCCAACTGTTTATTTCATGGAACCGCAAGTGCTTTATGCAGTGGCCAAAGGCTACTATGACATGGCAGACGACTGTACGTGCGCAATAAAAAAAGCGTAGCTGCCGAGAATGACAGAAACCAGAAAACATGTGCAAGATTACGTTCATACACTGAGGAATGCAAGTTCTTTTTTGACAATGAAATGGAAGGAGCGCTGACACAAGTGTTTCCCAGTGATGCTATTTTCTGTGCTTCGATAATCTCTCGAGTAAGTTGATTACGACTATGTCTGATAATATGACACTGATTTAACAATGGAGCACAGTTCTGCCACTTACTGCAGTGAATGGCTAGGTTGCTTCCGGACAAATTTCTAACATTAGTATTGTTGTGCTGGCATAGCTGGTCGTTGAGACAACAGCCTGTTTGTCCAACATACTTTTTGCCACAAGATAGAGGGATGCAGTAAACCACACAGTCGTTACAGTTCACGTACGCAGTTTGTTGTTTGATGCCACACATTTGTTTGACCGAGGGGTAGGGCTTTGCCAGCTTGCAAAGCTTGTTGAGCTTATGTGGGGCCGTCAACACAACTCTCACGTCTGCTTTCTGCACAATATTTTTCAAGTTGTGGGAGACATTGTGCACGTAACGCAGCACTGTAACCTTTTTCTTGTCACGAGACTTCTATGCGATATCTTCGCAAGCGTTAAAGGGACAGTGAGGAGAACTCTATCAAATTTTTTTTGTTAGCAAAATCTGATAGTTCGGCACTTCATGGCTTTGTTGCCGCTTGTCCTGGAGCGAAAGATGCATTTATTTCAAAGAAATTTGGATTCGAAGTTTAAAAAGTTTTTCCCGCCGCTCTGATTCAAACTCGGGGCACTCTTATGACGTCACAGCGTCCTCTTATGACGTCATAGGATGGAGTGACGTGAAACATGACGTAAACGAAGGCTCCGTGATTTCTGGCAGTTAGCGGTGTGGTCTAGCAGCAGCCGAAATAAAAGCTACTGCCACCGCACGCTGAAGGCATCTATTGAGGGTCGCTACCGTCGCTTCGTTTTTGTTTGCACCGGCGTCTTGCCAGCGTTATGATGAATCCCATTCCCGGACTTGACGACGAAGTTCTCCCAAAAACTCCGGCCTGCATTTCAGCGACTTCAGCCCCACAGAGCGTGCGATGCTTTTGAAGGAGCACGGTTAGGTTAGGCGCCGGCGGGTCGTTTCCCTCTTCCGCTCGAGAAGCCGTTGCTAAATAAATATCGTAAACCCAGTGCGGGGAGTCATGAGGGGCGAGGACAAGGTCGGCGCGTCGCGCCCATCGGAGGCTGGCCGGGGCTTTGCAGCCAATGGGTTGTGATTCCTTGAACGGCGCTGTTGCTCAATGCAGCAGGTGACATCGAGGATGTTTCCCATGGTTGCAAGGGCCAGGTTATTTATTTATTTTTTGCCACAAAAAACGGATGGTTGCTCAAGGGCGCTCGTTTTTAAAGTTGGTGGCTTGAAAACAAAGCCGACGCACAACGCTTCAACGTGTTTCACGCATTTCCGGAGGTACGGGGTCCACTGGATCGGGCTCTCTCGCCCACTTGCATGTACCTTCAGATGTGTACTCTGAATGGATTAAATTAGCCGAGAGCTAGAATAGAACTGCTCCGCCCAACTGCCGAAGCTATTGAATGGAGCCGCAAGGAAACGAGTTGGAGGAGAGTGGAGTCACGGTCTCTGCAGGTTCCAAATCTCTTTTTCTTAACTGCCTTGTATCTTGTCTCCCGTCCCTAATAAATGATTTCCGTTAAGTAGATTGAAGTTGACTGCCACAGTCGGGGACTTTCATGGTGAGTGAACAGCGCAACAAAGGTGGGACAAAGGCAAGGCAAGCGCTGCTAGAAATCACATTGAGTAAAGCTGAAATTTGGGCAAGTTGGTAAGCATTCATGGTGGGTGAACAGCGCAACAAAGGCGGGGCAAAGGCAAGACAATGCTTACCAACTCGCCCAAATTTCGGCTTTACAGTCGGGGACGTTTCGCCGGGCGAGCGTACGAAGACACAAGTTCTCTTTATACTGCTAACTGCCTTGTACGATCACCGACCATCGTGCCATCATAGTTTTTCATCGGCCGTGGTGATTTTTCATCGACCGTGGTGATAATCTGGCATCGCGTGTGTCTGCGTCTCGTTGCAAGCTCCGTCGGTGTGAAAGAAATATGTTAAGTTATTGAGGGCAGCCACAGAATGGAGAGCAAACTGCTGATTGCGCTGACACATGTATACATCAGCAACGATAATGCGAGCATGTGGCCTTTGGTGCGCCGTTTGACATCGTAAAGTGTACATGTATGCTTCAAGGGATCCTCAAAAGCATATGAGAAGCAGTCGCACTCTAACATATTCATTGAACACGACGCTTGAGTGAAAAATTGCACGCAGATTTCCAACCAAATAGCGCACTGTGCAGTTAAGTATCCCATCTTTGTTAACTAACTACACAGTAAGTGTGATTGCAGACAACCCTTGCGCTGTGGTTGTTGAGATTTCTATGCTCATGAATTGGTTCCTGTGTGTTGTAAGCGGAAATGAACCGGTATGTTCTGCCAGCTGCAGTCTACCGCCTGCCGGCTATAGCTGTCGGCAGAGGATGCATGCATAATCTTGATGAACACGCATCAGCTGGTTTAACATTTTTCTCGTGAAAAGCCCTGCCTTGCATGCCAGTGCTTCACATACTGCGCACATGATGACCCGCGCTGGCAAACCTTTTTCTATAATGAACCAAATGAGAGGTGGTGGTGGTGCATGCATATCATACTTCTCATATTTTTCAGCACATCTAAAGCATGTTCACCTTTCTATAGCAAAGAAAACAGAAGACCACATGCTCGCATTTTGCCTCACACTTTGCCGATGTGCATACATGTGTGTAAAGAAACAAAACACTTTATAATTTCATAACATCCACAGCCTGCACAAAGTAGCCTATTCAATGGCTGAAGTGAGGATGGGACTGCTTCACCAGCCGTGTAGCAAGTACACACAAAGTGAATGCTGTTGAGAGCTTGCAGCTCTGAATTTGCTGCATACAACGGCTACATGCAGCCTGTGAGCACCAGAATGCAAGGGAAAAGATTCAGTGCTCCATGTTGGCGATTAAACTCTCTCTCCATTGTCTGTTCTGCACTGTTTTAATTATGAGACCCTTCGCACTGTTTTTTATGCTTGCCATGCTGTTTTCCTTCTATTTCAACAGTAATTACCCATTAAGCGGTGAAATAACGTTCATTCATGAATACGCCACTGATCGCGTTGCATGTACCTTCCAGTGGCGGCGTCATGTGTACCTTGCTTTTACGCAGTTTTCTGGCTTATAAAAGCGTTATTTTCGGTAAAAATAGCATATTTGCTATCAAGTGACCCTACCGTATAAGTCTAGCCCGACTTAATATTCTCCTTTAGAGTCCCTTTAACATTTGATGCATTGTAAGAATACTGCGTTAGCACATCCAGCTGTGTTCTACCGACAGTCAACTAGTGCACCTATTTCTTCCTAACCAAGGTGCAAAGATGGTTGCAAAGGTTGATGCATGTTAAGTGCAGAAGATGGTACTTAAGGCAGGAATGACAAACAGCAGTGTACATAAATTTTCGTAATGAGTGTCTGTGTGTGCGTTTTTTTTTTTGCAGGCAAGGCTGTTGTTGTTCCATGCTGCAAGAGTGACATTGGCACAAGGAATGCGCCTTTTGGGTGTACGTCCTCTGACAGCAATGTAGATTTTTAACCTATTAAAGGCTGAATGATTGAAATGCGTTGGTGTGATGTAATTTTATGGCTTTTACTTGAATCATGGCAGTGCGAAAGGATTGCCACAGCACTACAATAGGCTTTCTTATGCTAGGAGGTGCTGAAAGGATGTGTTGCCTTTCAGGCAGGAGCTCAGTAAAATTTGTTTTATTTTTCTTAAGCTTGTAGTGGAATACCATAGCCACAGTGCAAAAGACTTAGATGAAAGTGGTGTTCTGGTTGCCATTGTCTACATCTGTTAGGCTTCAGCTACAGCGTTCTTACCTTTAACGATTACTGTGTCGCAGTTCATCCTGCTTTCACTTGTAAATTGCTCTTTTAGGCTGCAGTGAACTCTTGTATTTTAAATTTTCCTTCACACTATTTTCCTGCTTTTCTGCCCCCGATCCCACAACCTTTTTTTCTGTCACCTGCTCTTGATAGATTCATTGATAGATTCATATTTGTTATTCTGAAACTCCAGGGCCTCTGGCATGCTGGTAGTGATGGCACTGACATCTGTATGGATGTTGCATCAATCTAACAAAATGTTTCTTTATTATTTATTTATATAATACTTTGGACCTCATGTGGTTCAAGCAGGGGAGGGCAAATATGTTTCACTCTTGACACTTGTCGCACACTGCTCACAAGTTACTATCTTGGGTATGTTTTTTATAAATCTGCATATTAAGGTACCTTAATCTTGCTTCAAACATGGGGCACTGCGTTTTTTTTTTTTCATAAAATGATTTCTCTCTGGTTTCACTCTTCTATTCTGGACTGGTCCACTGCCCACTAATTTGCCAATAAATTTCCAGTGGGCATACTCTGCCTCTTCGGCCCTATACATCTAGCACTCGTCTCATTCTCTTAAAGAGATATTAATGAGCATTAGACATACTAAGTTATGAGGCCTCTACGGAGCAGTGTAATACCCCTGTCACCCGGGCACTCCAAAGGCACTTTGAACTAATGCTCCTTTACGCTCCCAAAGGAGCACTATTTCAAGGGAGTTCGTCCGTGCTACACGGTCGCGGAACGACCTTCGCAAGAAGTTTTTAGCGCCCTCATCGGCGAAAAGCGTTATTAAAATTGCAAACCTCACTGCACATGTAAAAACAGAAATGTCACATTTTTTTTGGTAAATTAGTTTTATAACCGTATTATTTTAAAGCAACAAACAACATGGCCGACATGGCGGCATTTTTACCGTGGCTACCGTGACTCTCGTATATCTGGAACGAGAGTATGGCGTGGTGAGACTGCCACAAAACAAATGATCTTATATTTTAAAACACCACTAATCTGATGAAGTGAATTTATATAATGAAAATTGAACGTTTCTTTTCTCAATTTATTTATGCTGTTAACTCGCTGGGAGAGAGAGTACTCCCTTGAAGCCTCAAAGGACGAATTCGAGCTGCCTTGTTTCGAAGCTCCTTTGAGCTAGGTGTTTCTTGGCGCGTCCGTGTGGCAGCGCGCGTTCGTCCTTAGAGTAATGGAGCATTAGTTCAAAGTACCTTTACAGTGTTCGTGTGACAGGGGTATAAGGTGTGGCTGACCCCCAAAGCTTCCCTTCATATATGTATCTAATGGATTTCTTACTGGTCCTTCCTTAACAATCCAACTCCCTCAAAAAATGGCATAGGGCCTGCCTTCTCATTGAACGGTTCATTCATTCATTATCTCATTCTGATTCTCTGTGTACTTGTTGGTTAGTTCCTTAGTTCTCTTCCCGACTCAATGCTCTTGTATAAGCTCTTAAAATCCTTTCAAAGGATATTAATGTGCAAAAAAGGTTTCTACCTTTTTTCCATAGGTGTTGAATAAGGGTGGGCATATATCTGGGTTAATACCAGTACATACAAATGCAAAAATGAGGTTATATTACAAGAAGAAAAAATTATATTAGAAAAAGGTGGAAGTCATTTTAAGTGCATGCAATTCCACAAACAAATATGTGATACATGGCTCTAAGTATAAGCTAAGAGGGTGTTTAGCTGAAGCCTGATGTGTTTGCTTTTATTGGACTGAGTATGTGATACTGCAATGGTGAACCAATCCCAGCTGTGCTAAAGTGTGAATTTTGAAAGCGAAGCAGTGCAGTTAAGGCATTGCTGATATTGCCTATTTCTAAATAGTACTGTAACAAAGGACAGGCAGATGAGGTGCTGAATAGTGTTGCTGTGGCCTGTTCTGTAGGTCCAACTGGAAGATGAAAAAACAGAGGTGCTAGGGAGTAGGATGGACCTCTAGGTGATTTCAGAGAGTGCAGCACACCAAAACTGCACTCAAAATGTTCCAGAATATCCAATTTTTAACCTCTTTGCTATATTTGTAAAGCTCACTGCTTGCCTGCTGCACACTCCGTTGAGAAGAGGAAAGTGGTGTGTCGTCTCTCTTCCATGCCTTTCGTCTTCATTTAATGAAGAGGTCTACAAAGAGGGTTATGCTCAAGTATTTTTTGTTGCTCCTTAGTCACAAAATCGCAGCTAGTGTTTGTGCTGCAGCGCTGAAGAAGTGTGAGCTTTCTTCGTGTTGCAGTGAAATCCAGCTACATTGAAGAAGCTCAAATATATTTTTCTTGTGTTACTAAGCTGTATTGGACTGACTTGTTTCTAAACTTTAGTGAACGCTACTGTTGTTGCTAGGTGCCCTCACCAGCGTGCTAAAATAAAGAGCCTGTTGTGTCGGGAAGTACTTCGGCTCTAAATTTATACCAGGTGAATAGTTTAAATTCCTGTGCATGTTTACTTATTTCATACTGTCAATTGGTAGCATTTTTATAATTATGCACTCAGGTATATCTGTGCCAGTTTTTGTCTCCAGCCCACAAAGTCATTTGTCTGGCACTGCTTCATTGAAGACATGGCTTCAAGCCAGCCAGACATCTGCTTAATATAAGTCTAATATGAAGTTGAGTAAGTTTAATAGTTCTGAATCAGAAAAGTAGTATCAAGCATGTATGCCAGCTCAATTAATTGTGAATGGAAATTGCAAGTGAAAGCTGAGTGAAGTGTCTGAATTGCCATGCAAAATGCATGTAGATAATTGTCACCAGTAAATACCACTTTGCCATTCATGATAATCGTGCAATTGTTTTGTTGCAGCAGTACAAATTAAATTACTTCTAAAATTTTCTAGCTTGATCATTTCAGCGTTTTTTCGTGCTGCGGCAGTATGCATAATGATTTGAGGAAATTGGTTGAACAGCATGTTTGCAGGGATTATTAGTCAAGGTGACAGGAGGTAGAGCCTTATGCTATGAAAATGTTTTTGTTGAGCACCGCTGCTCAGCGTGCACAAACAGCAATTAATCTTGATAGCGCAGACTGGCATAATAAGTCGCCATTAAAGCACGTTTATTTATAGCTATTCTAGATGAAATCTGAAACCGCTGCCACTCGTTAAATCGAGTGCAGTGCTTAATTAGCACTCGTTGCACAAGGGAGTTGCGCAGACCAGCACCTATTAGTACATGCGTACATTTCATATTTCACGGGTGTTTTTAGCGTCAGCTAAAATACCACTTCCGTCAGGCTAGCAGCACCAAAAGCAAAAATGGGCCAGAAACTCGTAGCACTTGTGCCGCCCTGCGGATGCTTTCCAAAGGTATTGATCGAAGCCAAAAATTTCGAACAGACATGCGCTGTTGGCGGACACTACCGGAACAGTAAGCATTTCCCATGACCAGGCTTGCTCACATCACGTGTAACATTCATCACGTGGCTGGGAGACAAAATTATAGTTGAATTCGACTTCACCGCACGTCCTTGAGGCCGGTATCCGCGAAGCTACCGTGCTGCGCAGCCTTGTTTTGGTTTTCAAATGCTGGCGCCCTTTTCTGTCATACCGTCGCGGTATTGAAGTACATTTTACGGTCACCCTGAGCACCTCTTGCCGCGTGTGCACTGCACACGTTGTCGCCAAGTGGCCGTGGTATACGGTTGTTATACACTTTTTATTAGTTTTTGGGTATTTTTGCGGTGTTCGCGACTGGTGGTCTATGCTGGCAAAACGTTGCAGAAGGGGGCGGTGAAAGGGAGGGTGTTGGTGAGCGTCACCATTGGTCAAAGCAGGCCACGGGGCCGGCGTGACGTCATGCGGTGACGTGAACGGTTTTTCTCTCGTTGCCCACCGCTTGGTGTGTGTGTTTGGGGCCTCGGCGGAGAGCTGTGCCAGCAGGGGCAACACTCTTGTGTCGCAGGGCTGTCTTGCGGGTCAGTCTTCGTAGCCCGGTTCGCGAGCGCCTATGTCGAAGATGTCCGGCCAAAGCCTCAACGATCGGCTGATGGCAGCCCGGCACACCATAGCGGGTCAAGGCCTCGCCAGGGTGGTCTGCAAAGCGACCACCGAGGAAGTGATCGGCCCCAAGAAGAAACACCTCGACTGTAAGTGGGCCGCTCGTTCTGCCCCTGGCGCTCACGCTTGTGGCTGCTTGCCGGCTGCCTAAAGGTGGGCCCTGCGTTGTAAGCCTAACAGTGCGCACCGCCGAGGGGCCGCCGCGCTGTCACCGCCCCCGGCCCTAGGCTCCCGGCCCCAGCTGCGCACTGCTGCATGACACCCTCCTGTGCTGCAGTCTCAAATGTCGCGGTCTCGCCACCGCCTCCCCCGTCGCGACAGCAGCAAGGGAGAGTGCTGACCCCCCCTCCCGCAACCACCCCTGGAAACTTGCCGATGGTCACCGCCTGTTTGTGCCCACTATCCACAGGCTGAGGGTATTTCTCAATGCGCGCTGCACGCAGTTTTAGCCCTGCTGCTGTCCGGCTCAAGTGCACCACCGCCAGGACCAAGCAGTGACAGCTGTAGAGCCCGTCTGCACGGTGCAGATCTGTGCTTTCCCGTTTGGGGCAGGCGTGCATGCTTGCGTGCGACCCTGTGTAAACACCGGTGCCTAGAGTCTCTCCTTTCATTTTGAGTTGCGAATCTACCACTACATTGCTTGAGGGTATCAGCTGCCTTTTGAGTGAGCGTGGCCAATGGTCCATTCGAAAGCTAGATTCTTCTGACGAAGAGTTGGGGATAGCGAGCGTAGCTTTTTATGGTCATTGGGTACATTTTCTGTTTTGAGAATTTTGGCTTTGCTTGAACAGTGCTTAGCGCAGCTGTAAGTGAAAGTGCAGGAGCTGTTGAGCGTTTTTACTTTGTCGAAACTCGCTCGGGGCGAATCAGCTTTAAGTGATGGTGTCATCTACTTTTTTGCTTGGCTTGCTGCTCTGCTGCGTTTGCTACAGGCAGGGTAGATCGGTGTCATTGAGTAACTTCTCTTGCCATGCATAATTTAGCTTGCTGCTTTGCTCTCTTGCCTGAAGCAGTGTGGTGATAGCCACAGCTCACATTAAAGGGACCCTGGAAAGATTTTGATGGGCATATTCTGGTGCAACGAATCTGTAGAGGTGGGCTTTGTGGGCATTCAAGCCAGATTTGAAAGTTCTGCGTGGATCCTATTGTTTAGAATTAATTTAAAAAAAAACGCTGCTTGCAGTAGCTCGCAACTGATTAGGGCAACACACCTCACCACTTGTCCCCTACCCCAACAGCATCAGTAGGTAGAAAAGCCAGCCTTCAAGCTCACCCCATCTGCAGTTTGAACTTTCCTTTCACTGGAGAGTAATCTGTGACTAAAGGGGCTAAATAAACTCCGTAAAGCCTTTTAGTACAGGCATCCTGCAACACCTCTACCAGTGCAACTGGCATTTTTTGTTTCACTTTTTTTTTGTGTGGCTTGTGTGTGCTATCTGATGACTCAGTAAAAGATTAACTGAGAAAATTAATAACATGCTTGGTGTCCCAAGCATACCCAAGCACTTGGTGTTCTCACATTGTACAGTCTTTACATTGCCTGATACCTATGCTGCCAGTGCACCGAGGTGTTGACTGTTGCTAACTGCTGCCTGTAGGGGCATGCAAGGGTGTGCATTTGCCACTGTGCAGCATGATTGGCGCCTCTTTTAAGGAGATAGGCAGTACTGTATTGGACATACAGGTGCCTGGCCATGCACAGAGATATTAGTTGTGTCATATCTGCTGCCAAGAACTGCTGCCGAGTGGCTACACTGTCTGTGCCAAGATCTACTTCCCAGGCTAATCGAAATGTGAAATACTTCAAAATTTGTGCTAGGTCCAACACCAGTCACTTGACCATATCCCACTTTATGCAATCAACAAACAGAACACACATGCTCACTTTGTAACAGAGAACTTCTTGTTGGTGAATGCTGTGCTTCGTGCAGTTTTTCTGGCTTGTACTGGCTCGCGAGCTTGAAAAACAGGTGACTCCACATCAGTGCCACCAATTCAATCTGTAGCTGTGATAGGTGTGCCTGCCTTCTTGGTTTGCAGACCTGCTGCACTGTACAAACGAGCCCAATGTCTCCATCCCACAACTGGCCAACCTGCTGATTGAACGCACCCAGAACAGCAACTGGGTGGTTGTCTTCAAGTCCCTGGTCACCATACACCACCTAATGTGCTATGGCAATGAGGTGGTGCTAAGCTATGGTCTGTCTTGG